>OW971929.1:3154022-3686629 GCA_943193695.1 Acrobasis suavella
TTATTTCATGTTTTGTATGTAACCCTAAAAATCTAATAAGCAAATAGACAATGGCGGACTTATCCCATGTAGGTTGGTTTTTCGTTATTTGTTTAATTACTTCAAAAATTTGGCTGGTAGGTAAAAGAAACTCTTTATAATATCACAAATTGAATTAGACTCGCGGCGTCAAATTTTGACAATCCCACGGGACCCTCACATTTTCCCGGGATTAAAAGTATTCTATATGTTAATCTTATTAATAAGTTATGTACATGCCAAGTTTCATTCCAATCCGTTCAATCGTTTTGGCGTAAAAGAGAAACAAGTATCCGTCGTTGCGGTCAGAAGGCCACAGAATTACACACACAAATATTTAAATTTTAATTGCTAGGAACAGTTATCATACTTATTAAACCGTGTTTGTGATATATCAAATATTTTTTTTCTTATCCATGCATTCACACGTCAAATTAAGAGGCTTTTCACATTTGGTTGGTTGTCTCGCTCGCACAATCAAACATTATTAAAAAATGTTACTCATTTGTAGAAAAGTGTTTCATTAACTTTTAATATGATTATAAGTTAGATATTGTAGACATGTTTTTTTATTGTTTATGTATTTAGGTCTTCAAATTTTTTAAATTTTGAAGACCAAAATTTCGATGTAGTCAATGTCTACACAATATACAAACATGTCTAAAATATCCACAATATAATTATATTGAAAGTTAATGAAACACTTTTTTACAAATGAGACACAATATTTAATAATCCTTAAAAAATGTTTGATTGTGCGAGCGAGACAGCCAAAGAAAATTTTGAAAGGCCTCTTAAAAACTTTTACATTAATATTCTGTGTTTAATACAGTTCGAGTTCAGTGTAAGCTAATGAAGAATACGTAAATGCTCACCATATTTCTCAATCTTCTATCCAAGTTGTTGTCATCGAAACTAAACATTTTTTTTGACTTGATCACCTGAAAAACAAGCTGGTTTGAAAAATTATGTTATTACAGGAAGCCGAAAAGGGGCTTCCTGTAATAACATAATTTTTCAAAATTAAAAACAGATTTCAACATTATTACACGAAACCGATTTTGATAAAAATTGTATGGAACAACCTAACAATAATGCGTTTTCAAAAAAAAAATAAAAAGAATTTTCCAAATTGGTCCAGGCGTCTTCGAGTAATCGGGGGACATGCATTAAAAAAAACATACTTATATACATTCGACTTGACCACCTCCTCCTCTTTTGATGTCGGTTAAAATGAACTTGACTCTTGTAAATAGATACCTACGTACATGTAAGGTCTTATAACATAAGTATAAGTATTTATGCGCAAATTTTGGTACTATCTATGATGTAGGTACAATTTTATTTTATACGGCGGAAAAATATGTCTACAGTTTACTACTAAATAAATTCATTTTAGCTTTTTTATTTAAAAAGCTTATTTTCAGCATTTGGGAATCCCCTTACTCTAGACTTTTCCATACAAACGTAGTCTACGTTTTATTTTGAAATTACATATCAGATTTCGTTAAAAATTTGTATTTAAAAAAAAATGCAATTTACAACATTTCATTTTCAAAAAGATATGAAAATTCGAAAATCATTTCGAGATTTGGCGATTCTGAACACGTAAAATATCTTTTCAGATTTTTTGAGTTATATTCTTAGAGATAAATAAAAAAAACTGAAAAGTAGAGGGATATAGGCATTTAACAGGTTACGCCTTTGCTTGAACATATAAAAGTAAAAAAATATATATAAAAGCTGTCAGCTGTCAATTGACACGTGCGTCAATCTGACAACTGACATCATGTGTGAGAGAGAGAGATTATAGTAGTGTTGTTCTATAGTAGTATCAGTTCGATAGAAAGACCATCTATGTAATATTAATAGTTCTTTAGTATTGTAGAATTAGGATTGGAAAAAATACACATGCATTCAAATGTTTACATATTCGGTTGAAAAAATGATAATGTTTCCTTTACAGGATTGGTGTTTCAGGTTAAAGGTAAAAAAATTAAGTAAGGAAAAATGCTACCGTAAAATGGGGCGACTATCAAAACATAAGGTGGCATTATTGAAAGCTTTTTTGTTTAGGTTTTTAATTAAATCTTCCAAATTTCTGAACGCTGAACGCGCGGTTTAGCAAAAAACCTCATTTTCAGTATGGAGTTAATAGGGCACTTGTTTTTTGTCAAATATTACAAGTGTAATTTTTTAAATGTTATTTTTTCCACATACTTACCAAGTCGTCAATTTTTTTATGCCAAAAATAGCTGACATAGAAGCGTTTGAATTTTTAAATTAATCAAAGTTACCTTTTTTTACCTACCTTTTAAGTTTAGATAAAACTTCTAAGATTATATCTACTTCGTCAATTTTACTTTTTGTAATTCATAATATTATCGATATCTTACTGCTACAAAACACAACTCTAGACGTAAGTAAAAGTTTTATTTTTTAATTATAAAGTATGGCAAAAATGTGAACTCGTTACATCCTAACTTTTGTACTTACGCTCTTTTAGAATGGAGAGATATTAAATAATTTAATTTTCGGAGAAATAATGAAAAGAAATGAAAAAAAAAATACGTATGTCCTTTTTTTTGAAGTTCTTTAAGGATAAAAAATAAAATACGCATATTAAATTTTTGAAATGTTTTCAATTATACTAGGGTTATAATTGGTTCCTACACTAAAATTATGAACTGGAAAGAAAATATAAGGGTGTAGAAGTTTTCCATACTGATGCTCAAATATAATATGATACACTATATTCTCTTTTAAGTTCATATTTTCACTGTGATAACTAGTTATATGGCTAAATATATGTAATTTCTTTGAAATGATATAATTTCGCCCATATCTGACATGTCGTCTCAAAATAAAACGTACACTACATTTGTATGGGAAAGTCTGATTCTGCCCAGGGTAAGGGGACTCTTAATTTGATTGACTAAAGAACAACCCATTGAGTAACACATTAGCAGATATTCTTTAGACAATATCTTTGGGTATATTGTGTCAATTCAATTCAATTCAAATATATCTTTATTATCATAGGATATTTATAATATCTCTTAATAATCGTCACTTTGTTTTGTTGCACAATAATTGTTGACGTCAAAAAGTTACTTAGAGCTAAGTTTACTGCCGCCTCCAAAGCGCTAGTGCAGAAGAAGCGGTAACAAACTGCACTGCAGCATTTTCTCCAAGAACGTCAACTCACAATGAAATTAATATTTATAGTTGATATGTGGACAAAGTATACATTGTTTGTTGTAATAATTTAAATTAATTTTTTTAATGTCGAAATTTTGAAATAATGTCAAATCAAGTTGTAAATTCAGTATGTACTTAATTTTCCAGATTATGACCATTTCTGAGTATACAAACCTTTAAGAGGGACCCGCGCCAAGCTCAAGCCAGACTTTGTTTTTTTATTATTTAATTAATCGCAAATGTCTAAAAAAAAAATAGAAAAATAGAATTCCGCTTATTAGCTGATCCCTCGCCTTAAGGCTGCATATGCTGTTTACGCATATTAGCCAAAAGTGGCCGTTTTTCGCAAATGTGTGTTTGAAGGGTTATCTATGGCTTGGTCAAGTCAAGATACAATTTTAAATGATGTCTCCGTTGCCTTTCAAAAGATTTATTTCAAATGGGGGCAGCAAATGTACTTCGAAAAATTTATGTTTCCCCTTAAAAGGTATTTAGCGCGCGTGAACGCGGCGTAAAATGGCACTTGCAGCCCGGGGGACGTAAAAATACATTAGCTACTCACCGGAGCGGTGTTCAATATTTCTTCGACGTTGCTGTCAAAGTCAGAACTATCAGTTTCTGGTCCTGTAGAATCATTTAGGCCCGATGGTATTGGATGTATCATTGGCTGCAAATATTTCTTAAGACATTTAATTTAAAAGTCTATAATATAAATAGATAAGTAGCAATTATGATAAAGGGTGTGCCCTTAATATAGGTTTATTCCACTTAACAGAAGGACATAATCACAAGTTTTTATGTACTAAATGTTGTTAAAGAAATAAAAATATTTTCATTTTGATTTCATGTATGTATATAAAATTCTCGTGTTACGGTGTTTGTGTTTGTACTCCTTAGAAACGGTTCGACCGATTTTTATGAAGTTTTTATATGTATTTTGTAGATTTGAGAATAAGGTCGTTAAGTATATTTATAGTTATACGTCAGAACAACTTTTGCCGGGTCAGCTAGTATATTTATATACAGGGTGCAATTAAAATCATTAGCATCAATTTTAACTTATTATCATACACACATAAAGGATATTTTGTATGGTAACAACACTTCAATTAATGCAGTAGTTGAGGTAAGAAAAATTACCAAAGTATCAAAACACTTCAGTCACGCGCGCGTATTGTGTATGGGTATACACAATACGCGCGCGCGTGACTGAAGTGTAGTTTTAGCAAGCCTTATATTTGGCTAATCAACCAATTATCTCTACGTTATACGTTATTACTTTGTAAGGTAAAAACTAGCCAGGTCAAATGTTAAGATTCAATATTCTCTAAAGAAATTGCCGGCCATTTAGATCTCAATTCTTTTGTTGGATTTTGAACTTGGCTCCCATTTTCACATTTATGTTTTTGGTGAGATATCATTACTTTTTGCACATCAGTATCAGAAAGAAAAAATGCTTGCTCGGATAATTTTTGTTGGGTAATAATATCGATTAATTAAAAAATAATCAAACTTACGAAATTAACTGTTTTTTTTTTTTAACTTCTCCTTTGTATACGCGTAACCTAGATGCCAAATATTAACTTTCCAGGTCATATGAAAGTAGGCTACCTTTTTAGAAAAATAATATCTACGATTTTCACTGTATCTACGAAATCCACTGCTTTTTAATTTTTTCTTTGTATACAAGTAATAATCTACCTAGATGCCAAATATCAACTTTCCAGGTCTAATGGAAGTAGGTTACCTTTTTGATAATGGATAAGTGGTCAATCACATTTTTCGAGTTTTTTAAACATTATTATATCAATAACTGTTTGAACTACATTATTAAAATTTTGGGTTCAAGATGAGCTAATGACTTTAATGTATGTGCAAAATTTCATGGATTTAGGTTAAATAGATTTCGAGTTGTGAAGGGGTCAAAAGTAGCTCAAAATTGTTCGTGTAAATATACACACGGCTACTTCGTCGCCAGTTCATTTTATTTGAACTTGGCTCTGACACGCTGCCGCGTGTCTAGACCATATCGCTAACCAGGGCCGTCTTAAACTAGGCTGGGGCCCTTGGGCACATAAGAATTTGAGGCCCTTTTGGAAGTAAAAAAGCGAATTATAATAACATTTTTTTACTAAGTATGACCATTTATTGTAATCAAATACAGTATGATTTAATATGTCATTAATGATATTAGAATGCTGCTGGTTTTTTTTTTGTTTAAAAATGATTTGAGAATAAATATGTGAGAGAAATTGTGGGTCCTTCGGGGCCCCCTGAGAATGGGGGCCCTGGGCACGGGCCCCGTGACGGTTACGGTGAAGACGGTACTGTCGCAAACCACATTGAGAATATTTTTTTGACTTTCTTTGCTGCGCGAGACTTCTGTATATAAATATATAAATATATAGGGACAAATAACACTGATTGAGCTAGCCCCAAAGTAAGTTCGAGACTTGTGTTATGGGATACTAACTCAACAATACAATATTTTATAACAAATACATATATAGATAAACATCCAAGACCCAGGACAATTTGAAAAAGGCCATTTTCCAACTTGCCCTGACCGGGGATCGAACCCGGGACCTCTGGGTGTCGGACTAGCATGGTGACCACTACGCCACGGAGGTCATCAAAATGTGAGTACTAATACTTATTCTGAGGCGTGGTGGCACAGGTATCATCTTATCTTTCGTGCGTAACATATGTTTAAACTTTTAAACCTCCGACGACCTCCGTGGCGTAGTGGTCACCATGCTAGTCCGCCATCCAGAAGTTCCGTATTCGATCCCCGGTCAGGGCAAACTGGAAAATTGCCTTATTAAAATTATCCTGGGTCTTGGATGTTTATCTATATATGTATTTGTTATAAAATCTGGTATCGTTGAGTTAGTATCCCATAACACAAGTCTCGAACTTACTTTGGGACTAGCTCAATCAGTATAATTTGTCCATATATATTTATTTATTTTACTCACTGGTTTTGTAAATGTTGTCCGCTGAAATAAAGATAAATTGGTAAGTCAATTAGGTATACTTTTTCAAAATTAAAAACCATGTTTATCATTAAACTAAAGCTTAAATCCATCAAGCTGTTTAGGCTGCAGAGCGTCCCATAGAAATACATACCTACATGCACTCGAAAAACGTAACTCACCCTCTGACGCAGCCGGGTAAAAAGGTCTAAAGAAATAGGTACTCACATCGTCACCTCTATATCTTCTGTAAAAGCGGATTTCATCGTTTAGCGGGGTATTCTGCAATTCGCATAACAGCGGCGGGCAGTGACAACATTCCACGTAAATCCTGCAATATTTGAATAAAATCCCTTAAGCTCCGTGCCGCTGCGCTTGTAGCTTTGCTAGCATTCTGCTAGTCATCTCTGCTTTTTGCACGCCTCATAAGCGGAGTGTTGAGGTAGTGCACTACTCTCAACGTGTTAGGGTCAAGCATTTTTGTGGACTTAAACTGTATCTTTTATATTTATATTGCACTCATCTATATATATATATATATATATATATATATATATATATATATATATATATATATATATATTCAAAAATGTCATGTGTTTTGCTTCAAAAGTGAAAAGATTCATTCAAACTTGCAACCCCTATTTCACCCCTCTAGAGATGCCATTTCAAAATCTAATAAATGCATTAATGCATTATTTTCTACTAACTACTCCAATAAATTAAAAATTTCATGTGTTTCACTTTTAGAATTATGAAGTTTCATAAAAACTGGCAACCCCTATTCCACCCCCTTAGGGACAAAAACTGTTTCATCATTCGAATGAGTTAGGCATGTGAGGTGATGCAATGTTGTAGCAATATCACATAATACATTAAAGTAACAGCTAGGATACCAAATTTCTACGATCAGGGGACGCGTTTCCAAACTGACGCATTTTTTAAATATGCGCGTATGCGAACGATTTGCAACGAGTGGTCTCGACCACTCGTAATTTTGACATTTGTGGCGTAGATATGTCAAAGAAACCTTTCATGGAGAATCCGTTCCGATTCATGCTCTTTTTTATTTATAGTGAAATTCTTAGAAAACCATACACATATTTTCTATATTTTCTGCGTAAAACAATATTGTTTTTAGCTGACACGACGGTTTCAAAAATACGGCCAAATGGTTTTTTAAGCAAGCGGTGGGTTGAAAAACTACACCTTTTGTGTTTCGTTGAGTCCTTTAATGAAAAATAGCACTCCTGATCGACTCCACTCTTGTAAAAGAAAAAATGTATTTTAAGAAGTAAAACAAGGGTAAAAAAGGCGCCCCGAGAATTGCATTGCCTAGGGGCCCTGATAGGGTTAATCCGGCCCTGGTGCTCCCACTTGAAAAAGGTATAAGTAGTCGTAGAGCAAGACATTAAACAACAAAGGATTGAACGACGAGGGAAGAATATTTTTGTTGTTGTTATTATAACATAACTGGTATAAAATTATACAATTAC
Organism: Acrobasis suavella; assembly: GCA_943193695.1. Classification (NCBI taxonomy): domain Eukaryota; kingdom Metazoa; phylum Arthropoda; class Insecta; order Lepidoptera; family Pyralidae; genus Acrobasis; species Acrobasis suavella. Next base: position 3,161,713 of record OW971929.1, read on the forward strand.
TAGCTATAACCCGCGACTTCGTCCGCGTAGAAGTCGAAAATTGTTCTAATGACTAATTATGTCTATTTTTTGTTCTAATGTTGAATATTAATGTGTAGATATATATATATTTACACACACATATATACACATATATATATAACATCCCTTTAATTGCCAATTAAATCCCAATTAATTTATATATATAATTTTTATATATACAGTGGACCCCCGGTAATCCGGCCCCTGTCTAATCCGGCACCCCCTGTAATCCGACATGGTCTATTATTTATTATTGAATATTTTTTTTAAAATATTCGCTAATGCATGACTGACAAGTTACAACTTGTACGCACCATCACTATTGTGCTCGACGCGTCCCTACGCGTCGAGCACAATTGTTTTGATTCTGATTGCTTAGTTTGAATGTTATTTAGACTGAAGAAAATGGTGCATCCTACAACGAACTTCTACTTTTGAGAAGACTGAGGGACAAAGCTTTAATCTCGCGTTTCAACAATGTTAAACAAAAACAAGTTGATGAATATTTTTAATGCTTCTTAAATTGAATTCATAGTTTTTGATTATTTTAGTATGTACATTTGTTTGTACACAATGATTTCCTAATGTAAAGTTATTGCATATTTTTTGTAAGTTCTATAGCATTAATGACGTTAATTTTATAATAAAACGTAACCTCTCTACTGTGTTGTTTAATTTACTAAATTTGACATACATAATGCAGTATGATTTGTACTTCAGAGTACATATATGTATATAATATAAAAACTCTTATCATTGGATCTGTAATTTGTCGGATTACAAGGTACTCTTTTGTAAAAAAATTCGGACTATAGGGGGTCTTAGGCAGTACTCTATAATCCGACAAATTCGATAGTTCGACACTGCCCTGCAAAATGTTTGTCGGACTACCGGGGGTCCACTGTATATACATTAATAAGCATGTTGCTATCAGTATGAGAGGTGCTAGAGGAATGAGTCAGAATGGTAAGGAAGGAATGCGTAAAGAATTGAAAAATTAAATTTAGAATTGAAATTTTATAAGTGAACAGAATGAAATGAAGTCCGCCATTGTTGTTCAACTTATGTCGCATAGTAACTGCTTATAAAAGGGGCTAGCGAAATTTCGTTACAAACAGAGATGTATGGCTAGACAAATATTTATCAACAATAGAACACTTCAGCTAAATAAGTTAATAAAATTAGACATTTTAAGTAATCCTCGACACACCTGTATCTGAACAATCATGATCATCATATTTTTTGAAGTGAAAACTTCTTTAGGCACTTCGGGCATGCACGGAAATCACTTTTGGAGATGAAAAAAAAAACCATTGTACGCGACCCTGTTACCGTAACCGACATCAAGTTTTCACTTCAGTCGGCACTCCCGGATTGTCACTGTTTTTATAAGCTATTCGTGTCCCACTGCTGGACAAAAGCCTCCCCTGTTTCCTTCCACAGGTCTCACGGCAGCTTTCAAAAAAACGCATCTTAATCGGTCCATTTATTTAGGAGCTACGATGCAACAGACAGATACACAGACACCTTTTCTTGCAGTGGTTCTTAGCTATGGTTAATGAAAATCACTTCAGCTGTTCAAAAGTCGAACGTATAACACCCCTTTTATAGCGTCGGGGGTTAAAAATGGACACAGAAGAAATACATCATTAAATATATTAATAAATATAAAATTCTCGTGTCACAGTTTTCGTTGCCATACTCCTCCGAAACGGCTTGACCGATTTTGATGAAATTTTTTCCGGTATCTATGAGAATCGGCCAACATCTATTTTTCATCCCCCTAAATGTTAGGGGTAGTCCACCCCTAAATTTTTTTTTTATTTTTTAGACAAAATTTTTAATTTCTATTTTTTTATGATACAACATACAAAAATACATACAATCCTCAATTTTGGCAAAACAACGTTTGCCGGGTCAGCTAGTTAATAAATAAATTTACTTACACAGTAGTTAATGCGAATGGAACCAAAAATGCGAATACTGGTTTAATCATTTTGATTATTTCCCAAGGGACAACCGTTCCCGAATAATGTTTCACCCACCACAACCCCGGGTTTTTATACTGTTCAATTGCTAATAATGCGATGATAATGTGATTCAAATTGAACAATTATTATTAAATTATTTATAGGGAATTAAGATGTGACAGTTAGATGATGGATTTTTTTATGCACGAATTAATATTTTCATACATATTATTTCTGACCCCCCGACGCAAAAAGAGGGGTGTTATAAGTTTTACGCCAATGTCTGTCTGTCGGTCTGTCTGTTTGTGGCATCGTAGCTCTCGGACGGATAGATTGATTTTGCGATGTGCGATAGAGAAAACTGCAGCTCGGACCGAAAACACCAATGAAAAGTACACAAAATCAACATTTCGTAATCCCAGTGATTTCTACTCAAAATCTTAAGCAATTTTTTGTTTATAAAATTAAAATGGAAAATCTATGGCTGTGTTTCTGTGTTTTTCTTTTTGTAATATAATCTCGTCAAATTTGTTTGCTACATGTTCAAGTTTACGTAGGTTCGTATGTCTTTTAATGAAAAAAAGAAACGAAAAAATGCTATGCTAATAATGCTAATTCCAAAGAATATTTTTAGAAAACATCATTGCTCTACAGGCACTACCCGAAGAAGAATCCGGGGACTACGTTTGTATGGAAATGCGGCTAAACGATTTCCTCTTGAGGGGGGATACATGAATCTTTTGGGGTCCAGTGCTAGATAACCCTTCAAACTACTCGCGCATCGCATATTAGCCAAAAGCGGCCATTTTTCGCAAACGTGCGAAAGAAATCTTCACGTTCTCACTTCAGACAGTAAACAGTTATTTCATAACATAGTTTGAAGGGTTATCTAGGCGACATTTTAAATGATACCTCCGTTTCTTTTCAAATAATTTATTTCAAATGGAGGCAGCACTCAACCCCGAAATTCATGTATCCCCTTAATAAGTAATTATAATGATCACGTCTGTGACCCATGGTGTGCAAATAATACTAGAACTCCACTTGCTACGATCCCGGCCTGATAGACTCTTCTTGCATTTTTAAAACAGGAGTGATAATATGTTTGTATGTATGCGGAGAGGGGCCGCACTCTCTTTATTGATGAATAAACAAGACTTCTTCTCTTCTTCCTCTTCTTCAGCCCATTATCACCCAATGCTGAGTGTAGGCCTCTAGCAATGCACGCCATTCCTTACGGTCTTTTTAAATAAAAGCTACCAGCGCTTCGTAACGACCACTGCTGCGAAGAAACGCCGAAAGAAACTCATTTTCACAGTATTGGTCGCCTACTCGCCAGAAGGGCTTTGTCATATTATTATAAGTGTCTTTTAATTAATAAATACTTATAATATAATACAATGTTGACACATTATAACATGTAATGCTTGCGAACAAGTAAACAAACATAAATTGCGTAATAAAAAATATGAAGTAGTCAAAAAAGTAAATCTTTCATGCTGTTCTGAAAAAAAATGAAAGTACCAGCTGCTTCTCTTCTCGCGCGGATCGTAGAAGAAGAAGATCGAGGGACTGGCCGAAAATGCTTATCATTTTAATAGGCGGTGCGGCTAGCAACCCATCACTATTGATTTCTTTTTCCACCTTCTCGCCCACCATCACGCTAAAAGTGGCCTTTGAGTATTGCGGCCCGCGGGGTCTGTCTGCTAAGAGCTGCTAGACCCAAAGTATGTACATATGTATGTATGTATGTAAAGACTGCTAAAATCATTAGCCTTCTTCTTGGCTTTGCCGTAGTAATTCAAATTCTTATAATTCAAAAACTCTTAAACTTGACATTCAATTTGGTAATAATAAAATAGAAAAAGAAATGTGGTGTCGTGGGACACCAGGTAGGAGCGAAGTTCCTTCGGCTAATGTAGAATCGACACAATTTGCAAAAGAAAAATCGTGCTCAAAGGTATTATACACTACTCGCTTGTGTATACGACTGTCGCGCCTGCGCACGTCTCATTTAACGGTTTTATTTAACGAGGTCATCCTTACGGTTTTACTATCACATTTTTTTCAGTTCGGTCGCGCAGCAAAATCCCTATCTCCTCCAAGCCTGCCGTAAGGAACTTCGTTCCAAAAAGTGACACATATACAAAATTTTTGGGTTTTCATATAGATGAGCATTTGAATTGGAAAGAACATGTAAATCAAATATGTTAAAAAAAATATCGGTTTGTATATGCATTAAGAAGGATAAGGCAATCAGTTTCAATAGAGGCAGCCTAACAAGCGTACTATGGGTATGTGTCCTCAGTTTTAAACAACGGGTTAATGTTATGGGGCAATTCTGTAGAAGCAGATAGAGTCTTTAAACTTCAAAAGAAATGCGTACGTGCGGTATTTAATGTGTGGTATTTATAAAGTTGTAAACCCTTATTTAAGAACCTTAAAATATAACCTTTACCATGTATGTATATTAAGCATTTATGTTGTTTTTGTAAAAGATCACCCGCATTACTTCATTACGCATGAAATAAATGAATTATTATTATTATATTACTTCCCTTTGTTTTCTTAAGTTTCCAAGAGACAATTAAGATCAAATTATATTTGTAAATTAAATCAACCACGTGGACGCAAATATATTTATACAAAAAATGTTCAACACATGTGCACACAAACATACAATAAACTGCCAAATAAGATAAAATTGTTAAATAATAATAAATTCAATAAAACACTGACGGAATGGTTGAATGAAAAAAGATTTTATAGCATTAAAGAGTAGATGTACAGTTAACAGTGAATTTATTTAATACTAATAATTTATTTCTTAACTGTAAAATTTGATAATACATTTAAAATTATATTTATTATTAGAATTGTATAATGTGAATTTAATTAAATAGACTAGACTATATATTGTTAACATTTGCACGCCTGCAAGCAGGTTGGTTGTATAAATCATGCAAATAAATGATTCTATTCTATTCTATAGTCGAGTAAATAATCAAAATACAAATGTACGCTTTAGACATTATGTATGTAATAATTTTATTAAATCTGTTCTTCAGATCCCGTTCGTATCGCTGGGCAGTGACGTGGGTCGCCGCGTGAAGGTGTTCGAGGGTACTTCTCCGGTGTCTGGAGACTTCGTGGTGGAGGACGTGGATGTGGAGGGCTGCACGCACCGCCGCCTCGTGTTCTTGGACAACCAGTTCCTGGTCCAATCCGAAGCCAGGCTAAAAACAGGTGGAAATATAGTATTTTCAGCACACTTGCTCGTAAAGTGGATCTAATTTCACCGGTTTTAGATATAAAGTGTTACTTTTAAAACACCAGCAACCTTCTCGGAGCAATCTCCATAAAAACAATTATCGAGAAACGAAACAAAAATTTCGACTTTTCATACAAATTAACGCTCTCAGCCAAATGGATTTTGTATGAAAAGTCGAAATTTTTGTTTCGTTTTTCGATAATTGTTTTTATGGAAATTAGTTCATTATCGTGGACTGAATTGGCTCCAAAATGGCAGCTGGTTTTTTAAAAGTAACGCTGAATAAAGCAGCTCATACACACGCGTGTCTTGTAAACATAAATAGTGAAGTTATATTCTGTAACCGCAATGTTTATTTGTTGTTTTTCGTGTCTGAAAGTGGCCAACACTGCACTAAAAAAACGCGGGAAAGCAGTTTCTTTTCTTTCAAAGCACGTTGTGATTGATATTATACTTCTTGCAGTAAACATTAATTGCTTTCTGTAAATATTTTGATATTTCTGGTTAATTCTTTAATGATTTCCTCACATTTATTTAAAAAAAAAACACTATGCATGCCTCGGCGGAAATGGTATTGCCGGACTCGTTATTATTGTCAAGGCGTCACTAACACATGGCTTTGAAAACTACTCATCCGGCAACGCCATATTTCCCAGCCTCTGCAAAATGTACTATTATTTATCCGCTCAAAATAAGTATAAATTATAAATAAGGCTTTCAAATTTTGTGGAAAGGGAGTAACAGAAATAGTATGCAAGCATTTGCATGTGACATCACTGCCATTAGGTTACGCGAGTATGAAAGAGATAGCGAGATGTCCACCACGCTCCTATTCTTCATAACAATATTTGAAATGCTCAATGCTGCCTCATTCAGTAAGCAATTTTCTTTCTGTATTCAGTAAAAATGAAATAAGTACGTCTAGTATTCACGCCATAACTTGAGAACGATTTTTACTGATAACATCGATATTTTTTAGGGTTCCGTAGTAAACAAGGAACCCTTATAGTTTCGCCTAGGACCTGCCAAGGACCGACTGGCGCTTGGGAACGCGGGTCGGCCACACGTATATTATGAAAATGCTTACTCTGCCACATGTATCCCTACAGTGGCATGAACTCAAAGTTGGCGTTCGTAACTACGGAACCCTACTACGCGTGGCCCGACACGTACCTGGCCAATTATTGTTTATTTAAATCATCATCATCCGAGCGTATTCCCGGTTGCTTCCTCAGCAGTAACGCTTCAGAGCCCGGGGTCCGCTACGTAACCAAGGAGATTTGACGAGGTTGCTGGTTTTTACACAGAGAGGCTGCCGTCTGACCTCCACAACCCAAACGGCAAACCAGGAACCAATCCTTGGATAGTTTGATGATCAAACGCTAGGTGGCGTTCGGGACCCACAGTTTTACGTGCCTTCCGAAACACGGAATCATCTTTCTTTTCGGATAATCAGGTGATTCAAGCCTGCAATATCCTATCCAGACTGGAAACAACTTTTCACAAAGTATGCTTCCCAGTGGGAATCGAACCCATGACCTCCGGGTCACAAGGCGAACGCCTTGACCACTGGACCACGGAGGCAGTCAATTATTGTTTATTTAAATGTTTCGATTTATTACTTTATGGATGATACATCTTATGTAAAAAAAAGGTTTCTATTATTGGATTATAGTACTTACGTAAAACAAAGTTGCGCACAAAATTATTCAGACAGATCAACGTCTGTCTGGTGTCTGGACAGCTAGTAAGTTTTTTTTTCGAATTTGTAAGTTGCCAACACTGGTGTCAGATTTTTCAGGCTGCCTAAAGGCATCTTACATAGCTTGACGACTGCCATACAATGATGACAGCCGGGACCAACAGCTTATACGTGCCTTCCGAAGCACGGAGGAGCTCGAGAAATCTTTGTGCCACTTGTGGCCACCCATCCAAGTGCGGACCACGCCCGGTGTCTCTTAACTTGCGAAAGCGCTAGTAATGCGTACTCCCGCCGGGCCACCGAGCTCCTCCTATTCTATATAATTATACATATATTATGTTATATATATATAATTTATTTCTTATTATATAATAGCGTTATAGCTAGTACTTACTAGCTATAACGCTATTATATAATAAGAAATATTATATATAAATATTTTTGATTGATTTCAGTAAAAAAGAAAAACAAAACGCGGTCTGTGGTGGACTTTGGCCACATATCGCTGTACCACTCGTTTATGTGCGTCGGGGCGCAGTTGTGCCAACCTGCCGGGAACGTCGCTGTGCTGGGGCTCGGCGGCGGCGGCCTGTGCATGTTCCTCAGGAACTGCTACCAACACACGAAGGTCAGTTGACGTTCAAAATCCGCTAGTCAAATCAGAAACTTTTTTCTAAAACTCAAAATAAAGTTTGTCTATGGGCATGCCTACTCATCGATTTATAAACATAATTATTTATCTTCCTTGTCACTAGATGGCGCTTAAGGCATTTATTGAAACATTACAATCTTTTATAACCATTATTTAAAAAAAGTAGTACTGTAATTAATTAAATATAACATAGATGAATTGCAATAAATATTTTTAATATATTCAACACTTTCTTTGTCGCTTTTTTGCTAGTCGTGTGTGCTGCCATCTCTGTGTGCCTACCCGCAACTCCAGTGTTGTATACTTTCGGGCCATCCAATAGTTTCTTTGGGTTTGGGTATCTGTTACGATAGTAATTAGTCTTTGCTATGGGATTTATATTCTCGGCTTGACATCATAATTTTTTGGAGTCAAATAGCGCTCCTATTGTCAGTTTTTATGCATTTATAAATCTAAAATCAGGTTAAAAATGTTGACATCAGAGAAATTTCTACTAAATTCTCTTTTAAAAGAAAAGTTCACGCCCACCTTTTAAACTCCCTTTTCTCATAAAGTCATCATTTAGTTCTTCTCTTGACAGCTACATATTTATATTTTAGTATAAGTTTGTAGATGTATATGTAATAGGTATATAATGACATTGTATATTATATAGTAATATTTTATAATGTAAGTATGTATGTATTGCTTTTTTGTGCCGCATAATTTTCTCTGTTTATCCCTATGGTTGACTGGGAGAAAATGCTATTAGCATTAAGTATATTTGTACTTTGGAACAATAAAGTTTGATAAAATAAATAAAAAATGTATACGATCATGAAATTTATTCTTTTATCAATACAAAATAAGTTATTTTTGACCATGAATACTACCCTATTCGAACTCAAAATTCGAATGTTTATTTAGTAACTAGGTGATTTCCGCGACTTCGTTCGCGTGGACTTCATGACTCCGGCGTATCTACATCAGGTATTCCAGATCTTCGATTTTTATACTTCAACAAAAAATGCTCATCAGGCTTAACAATTTTTGCTAAAGCGTCAATTTTATATTTCTTATAGTTTAGATGGACCAGTATGGTTCTGCGCCAGGTGTTCCATTCCCCAAAATAAATTATACTTTGTATGTTGCCCAGGCTTAACAGCTATACAATATGTAACAAAAAAAAACGACATTTTCATACAAAAGTGTTCGGCCTGCCCGACAATTTGTATGAAAATGTCTTATAGGAGCAACTCAGACCGTCAATATGAAATTGTTTTGTTCATATTGACGGTCTGAGTTGCTCCTATAAGGATCGGACAGGGTTTTTGTTACATATTGTTTAACAAAATAAGTTTCATTCGAATCCGTCCATTATTTTCGGAGATTAGCGTGTACAAACTGACAAACAGACAGATTTTGTTAAATTGTTACTCTATTACTACGTCTCCATCGCCCCAATTTTTTTTTGGGAAATATATTCAATGTACAGACACATTTTTTTACTGTTTTAACCTCATATGTTATAAGTTTGACGCTAACGTCTGTCTGTCTCTCTGTGGCATCGTAGCGCTCGACCGAATGGACCGATTTCTATGCGTTTTTTTTACGTGTAAGCAACTTCCCTTGCGGTGGTTCTTAGCTATATTTGATGAAATTCAGTCGTTGCAAAGTTATTAGATGTTAACGCTTGAAAGCAGGGGTTTGTTATTTACCTGGAAAATACTAGATGGCGCTACGGATTGGAATATTAATTAATTAATTATTTGACTTCATTACAATACATGTAAATGGCGGACTTAAGGCCAGGGGCCTTTTCTACCAGTCAACCAACAGGTGATACTGAGGAAGTAATCTTTTGGGGTAAGTACAACAGAACTATAGTGCTTTTGTTCAGGTATTTAAAAAAGTGTAAACATTCTTGACATGTCTTAATTGAAATATACACTGTATAATACCTTCGCAAATTAATTTATTTGTTATTTGCAAAGGTATTGATTTATAAAATGTATTTTAATAAAAAGACATGTCAAGATTGTTTACATTCTTTTAAATACCTAAACAAATGGACTATAACTAAAAACAACAAAAAAGAAGTAAACTTATTATTATTAAGTGAGTATATACATAAACAATTGTTCAAAAATAAACCATACATAAACTACATAAATACCACTTATATAGCTGCTGACAGTTTTCGGTGAATATTATGTAGTTCCGCGAGTTATCACTAGATGGTGTTGAGGGTTTTTTAATTTGCCTGCAAATCAACTTATATTCTATGTATTGATTTCCAGGTGACAGCAGTGGACCTGGACCCGGCTATGTTGGACGTGGCGAGGGACCACTTCGAGCTGACGGTGGACGACCGGCTGGAGGTGCAGATCAAAGATGGACTGGACTTCTTGAGGGACGAGGCTGCTAAGGGTAAGAGTTTGGTCCTGACGCAAATGTAGTGCTAATTGTATTGATAAATAATATAAATATGATTAAAAACTCCTCTCGCATTAGTATTTATCATCCTCAGAGTCTAAAATTGAACTTTTTATACATGTTTCAACGAATTGTGATTTAATGACATTTTGAAGGCCCACTAGGCCCAGAACAAGGTGGCGGGACGACTTAGACAGATTATTGTATTATTACTAAATATTTAAAAAAAACATAAATGTAAATATTTTTAAAATTGGTTTGTTGGAGTTGGATATGAGGCTATTATATATAATTTTAGATATAGTTTACAAATAATGATTCATCCGTATCATATTTGGAGGAGCCCAAACTTGGTATGTTTGGAAAATGATTTTTATTTTTAATTAAAATAAGTGACTGAAATATAATGATGTGATATATTTTTAGAATCCGCTTAGTAAGCCCTTTCATTAGATACCACACACGATAGGTTTCAGAACAATTTTTTCCCCATACAAAAAGTGATGACGTCATAATTCCGCTCCTTTTTATGATTTTCTTTTTCGTGCTATGGGTCTCTAATTGATTTGTATGGCCTACAGATTAATCGTTCCGATTTTCATGCCTTTAACACTATTTGCAGCCTTTTTTGGCGTACCGGTTTGCCTGAGCTTTGCATTTGTGTGAGTGAGCGCCAAAAGTGGAGTCAGTCAAGAATATACATTTAAATATAATCAATGTTTTATCAGAGAGAAATGATCAATTTTGACTATTAAACGATATTATGTTCATTAGGATACTGTACCCAAAGGATAAAAACGGGACCCTATTACTGAGACTAGACTGTACGTCTGTCTATCTGTCACCTGGCTATATCTTATGAAACGTGTTAGCTAGACAGCTGAAATTTTCACAGATGATGTATTTCTGTTGCTGCTATAACAACAAGTACTAAAAACAGCATAAAAAAGAATATAAGGGGGCCTCCCATACAATAAACGTGATTTTTATGGATAATGATACGGAACCCTCCGTGCGCGGGACTTGCTTAAATTTTTAATATTATTATTTTTTATTATTTTCAGGCAGCAAATATGAAGCTGTGATGTTCGACATGGACAGCAAAGATAGAACCCTGGGCCTGTCGTGTCCGCCCAAACAGTTCCTGGACAACGACGTGCTGGAAGACGTGAAGACGATACTTACGACCGATGGTAAATACTTACATATACATACTGTAATCTGCGGTATTAGAAGATCATGGGGACTTAAGGTCACGGTGCAAGGCGGCCCGGCAGGAATCTTCCACAGAGCCGCCTAGCGTGAAATCATTGAAATGCACTGACGGACAGTCCACCACAGCTGCCGAACTATTGCCAGGGAGGGATTTACTTGGTTTGAGCTATGTGGATGGGATGTTAGTGGACCGGATAGCTGGGTAATGGTGTGAGACATGGACATCTACATTATTATTATTATACTTCTAATTTTAGAATGGCTACACACGACACAATTAAGCATACAGTACTAAATAGTGTCATATCAAGTCTTTAAGGTACTACCTGAATTTTCCGGGGACCAGTGCTGCCCCCATTTGAAATAAATCCTTGAAAGGAAACAGAGATATTACTTAAAATTTCGTCTTGACCAGGCTCTAGATAACCCTTCAAACTATTTTATGAACTACTGTTTACAGTTTAAAGTGAGAAAGTGAAGCTTTTCTACGCACAATTGCGAAAAACGGCCACTTTTGGCGTATGTGCGTAAAAAAGCTTCACGTTCTGACTTTAAACTGTAAACAGTAGTTCATAAAATGGTTTGAAGGGTTATCTAGAGCCTGGTCAAGACGAAATTTAAATGATATCTCTGTTTCCTTTCAAATGACTTATTTCAAATGGGGGCAGCACTGGACCCCGGAAAATTCAGGTAGCCCCTAACGTGTTCGTTCATGCTTGCATCTTTCAGCACCGGACACACTGAAAAGTCGTAAGATGTGGACAGAGCGCAAACGTATGTCTCCACCGCGTCTTTTTCATACAAAATGTATGGAAGCGTCGCGATGCAGAACACACAGGAAAGACGGGGCGCGGACAAGGCACTGACACGACGCTTACTCGTCTCCGTCCTATGGTAGAACACACAGAACGGACGGGGCAAGGGCGCGAGCCGAGTAATCGGGGTTGAGGACGGGTTGGGACGGGGACTCGCACGTCGCCAGTGTTGCCATAGATACGGATTTGTTTGTGTCTGTCACGTCCGTGTCTCGTCTTTTCTATGTTTTTACAAACCCGACGGCGCCCCGTCTGCCCTGTCCGCGTCCTACGTCTTTTCTATGTCCAGCGCCTAAGCTGTTTTGCTTCAAAGCACAGAATGCGAGCAACGGCGGTCACTGAGCGACTTCCTTTGATCGGCTTTTACGATCTGCGTGGAAAGGGAAGCAGCTAGTACATTTTTAGTTTTGAAGTGAAAAAAATATTAGGCGCGTTGGGCATTTCTTGAGATGGAAAAAAACCATTGAACTCGCGACACTGCTACCGTAACCGACACCAAATTTTCACTTCTGTTGGCACTCCCCGACTGCCACTGTATTTTTTCTTCGCTCTCAGACCAACAAGGAAGATAATTTTAATTTAGAGTAAATATAATATTATTCTAATACTTTACAGGTCACTTCATCCTGAACCTGGTGTGTCGCGACACGGTCCTCCAAGCCTCCATACTCCAGACCATCAAGCAGCACTTCAGGCACATCGTCACGGTGAAACTGTATGAAGAAGTGAACGAGACCGTGTTCGCCACCAACAGCAGGAGGTCGTACAAGATGGACGACCTGGAGCAGGCTGTGAAGAAGCTGAACGCCGCGGCGCGGGACGGCGACCTGGTGGCCGTGAAGTGCGTCGATCTGAAGGACTTCATGCAGTCGGTCACTGTTGTGGCGTAGTTGTATATCATGTCTCATTCGCAGAAAGGCATTTTCTCAAAATGCCCCACTCGCAGAATGTCCTGTTCGCGAAATGTACCATTTGCAGAATGTACTTTTCGTAAGACGTCCCATTCGCAGAATGTCCTATTCGCAAAATATCCCCTTTCGCACACCAGCGCGCGCAGTGGACTATTTTCGAACCATCAAGCAATATTAGGAACTTTCGCATGTTAAGCATCCCTATACAATAAAATGGTCAGAACTTGGATTGGTGACCACAGGGGCTTATGTCGAGCCCCTCCATACTTCGCAAGGCATAAGAAAGCTTGAAAAATCTGACAGCAGTGTTGGCCTCTCATACAAAAAGTAGCATTTCAGAAGAAGAAAAACCAATTCGCAGAATGTCCTTTTCGCAAAATGTCCCTTTCGCAGAATATCCTTATCGTAAAATGTCCCATTCGCTGAATGTCCTTTTTGTAAAATTTCCTATTCGCAAAATGTCCCCTTTCGCACACTTGCACAGTGGACTGCTTTCAAACCATCAAGCAGCTTTAAGAACTTTCGTGATGCTTTCGGTCCTATGTCCAGCAGTGGACGTTATGCGGCCGAAATGATAGGGGTATGTCTTCGAATTGTAAAAGTTTGCGGGTATATCTCATTCGTCACCACTAGGGACAAATGGGTAAATTTTTGATTTTGTGTTTCGATCGTCACCACTCACCACCGCGTCGTTCCTATTGGGGACGTATGGGACAGACTTCCATTACAATTCCCATTCGATATACCCGTTAATAAATCAGGCCCAGGTATAGCACGTCATAAAAGCGGGTATCATTAATGCCTACTACTTCTACAAACAAACAATACTATACATCCGTGCACACGTCAATGTGTGTGTTCGCTCTCAACACACGCGAAGGCAAGAATGGGGAAGAAAAACGGGGACGCACTTTTTTTCTTTCGTTGTGTATGTAATACTTATATTATTTCTGTGACTCAGGTATGACCGATGCTATGCCTACTTATAGTCCGGTCAATCTAGACATTCTAAGTTACATAAATTCCCACCAAGTTGAAAGTTAGTATAATTGTTCGAAATATAATTATAAATAAAATTTGAAAGTTCACCATCATTCCTGTACCTGCAAAAATTTTTACTCAAGGTCAAAGGTCAAATAAATGAGTTTTTCGCGATTTTCAGCAAAACGGTAAGTTTTATTAACAACCCTAGACAAAATTATTGATCATAAAATTATATAAAAAATATGTATCAATACTTTTTTTTTCAAGAGCCACCGTTTCTGAGATATAACGATTAAAAAAGTTGTAAAAGTTGTAATCGTCATAATATGCATGATCCGTAGATCCGCCGAAGTATCTTTCGCTCGAATATCAACAGGCGGTCCTCATACTTCCTACTCAGAACCGTATACGTCAAAATAATTTATTTTTAATCTGTTTTATAAACACCTAAATGACATAATTCCCTATAAAATAAACTTAGAACATACGACAATATACATAATTTTATCATTAATTTAATTACCAAAAACGTTTGACAACAACAAACATTTATTTCAACCTTATTTTTAATGTTTGAGTGCGACCTCCTCTTATCTAACCAAATTGCTGTGCCCGACAGGGTCCATAAATGATCTATAATTGTATTGGTAACATCTAATGTACTTTATGGTTTGCAATAAAATATTGAGTATTGGGCCTCAGTGGGGTTTTGTACAACGAATCTTAGCTTTTCTTTCAAGTATTTTTGATCTGAAATATCTCGAGACACCAAAAAAGCACTTATTGGCCGCCATTATTCTACTGCCAATTTCAGACGAGATGTCGTTATCTCTTGTAACTAATGTCCCAAGATACACAAAGCTATTGACGCTAGCGAAGGTGTGATTGCCAACGGTGATGGACGATGGTTGTAGATCCCGAGATCTTGTCACCCTCATGTACTTGGTTTTGGCCATATTAACCTTAAGACCGGCAAGAAGCAATGAACTTATTATGTGTATTTCATATTTTAAATGTAAGTGACAATAACAGATAGAAAAATATTTTTACATAAATTACAGCTCCAGAGATGTATACAGAGTTACTGGTAACTAATGCAAAACCTCTTAACATCAGAATCAAACTCCCCAACACATTATAGATCTGCAAGAAAAAAGGCAAAAATTGCAGAAAATAAAATGGGCCTCCCATACAAATTCACTGATCACCTGGTCGAGTTTCTATGGGGATTCCAATTTTTTTTCTTAGATTCTTTTATTTTTTTCTTAGATTTTTTTATTTTTTTCTTAGATTTTTTTATTTTTTTCTTAGATTTTTTATTTTTTTCTTGCAGATTATATTATGTTAGGATTTTGATTCCGATGTTAAAAGGTTTTGCGTTAGTTACCAGTAACCCTGTATATGTGGCATAATCATGCATATTATGACGATAACAACTTTTACAACTTTTTGAATCGTTATATCTCAGAAACGGTGGCTCTTAGGAAAAAAAGTATTGACACATATCTTAGAGATAATTTTATGATCTACAATTTTGTCTAGATTAATTTTATGATAAAACTTACCATTTTGCTGAAAATCACGAAAAACTCATTTTTTTTTACCATTAGACCTTGAATAATTTTTTTGCAGGTACGGGAATGATGGTGAACTTTCAAATTTTATTTATAATTATGTTTTGATCAATTATACTAACTTTCAGCTTGTTGGGAATTTATATTGTAACTTCACTACTGATTTTTGGTCTAAATTGACCGGACTATTAGTGTATGAAGAGAGTGGTAATATATGATTCATATTTGTATTTCTTACAAAGATATACAATTTGGAAGGGACCCGTAATAAATCAAACCACGGGCTATACTACATCACTTTAGTATAATGAAATTAAAATAACAAATACAAAAAAAAAATTTCAACATTCCCATACTTTTGTATGGAAATGTCGATTTTTTTTGTGTTTTGACTGTTATTTTAGTTGCGTTATACTACAGTGATCTAGTATAGCCCGTGGTTTGATTTATTACGGGTATGTCCCTTCCACTTTGTATATAATGATAGGGTATTGATAGAAATGTTTAATCATTTCCACACTTGACAAGTGCTCAGTAAATTTTTTTCAGAAAGAAACTTATCAAAGTATCTGCATTGTTGTGTTAAGTTAGATAATAAGCTGTTTTAATTTAAATAGTTTAGTAAAAACTTTATTTTTATTAGTACATAAGTTTTAAATAAGCCATGTTTTTAGTACACTGTACATTCATTGCTTTTATTTAGTAAACTAATTAATTTAATCCATCGCCTGTTAGCGGAAGCATAATTATGTCAGTTCAGACAGAGGGGAAAAATGCTTGAGCAATTTACTCACTTCTGGCGAGTAAGCGACCAATACTGTGAAAATTAGTTTCTTTCGGCGTTTCTTCTCAGCAGTGGTCGTTACGAAGCGCTGGTATCGGTAGCTTTTATTTAAAAATAAATTTATTTTTAATATACTTTACACGTAACATAAATTATACTTATTGACGTGTAAAAGTGCCTGTAAAGGTCTAATTACTGAATAAACACTAAAATTTTTGAATCTTGAATCTTTGATTTGAAAATAAAACTGTATTACCATAGCCTAAAGTGTATAAATTTTTGAACATGAAAAAATGTTCGCATTTGGCAGTTTATGCTAATAGTTTATAGTCGATTTTCAAGTGTCATAAAAATCCTCGCCTCTGCCCTCCTTTCTGTCTGAACTGACCCTAAGTCAAATGTTGATTTCTTTTTATCGACAGGTTCATATGAGAGATTGGTTACTAAAAATGTAATGCAAACGATTTTGTATATTTTTTGTAAAGTTGATTAACTGTGATAATGTGAGCATTAAATGAAACAAAACATTAAAATGAATGCATTTAATGCCGTTGTTTTTCATTCATCGAGAGTAAGACTAGCACTCGCATCCGTCCGCGTCTGTACACACACACACTCGCACGCACACAAGCAGACATCGCATATCGCAACACGTAACATTAGGCTCCCTAATTTATCACAATTGGCACCTAGAGGTCTAACAACAATAAAAATATTACAAACAATAATTTAAAATATACATAATATTCGCAAGGAAATAAATTACAATAGCCATTCGATTAATGCACTCAAGCGCACACTTAGTTCTTAACCCTTTCACCGCGAGATCGAAAATAAATACCTACAACCAAAAAGTGATGTGGATACTTGTGCAAATACGAGCGGTGGTTTCTTGTCGGAAATATCCGACGCTCGAGAAATGGGCACGAAAATGTTTGTCGGATAAATCCGACGTTCGCAGTGAAAGGGTTAAAATACTTTCTTCAATATATTCTTAAAACTTTTCTTTTTCTTGCCCCCTCTTTCGCTTTCCGGATGCCCGTTTTGGGATATTTCCGTGGATTCTGACCAAAGGCTGCCCGTGGGCGACTCTGAGGCGGCTTTCTTATCTAATTTGCCGTTGAATATCGGTTCTAAGTTTCTCACGACCGGGCTCGGCGTGCTTCTACTGCTCTGCCTGCTGAAAGTCCTCAAAAAAGCAGGTGACGACAGCCGTCTCGTCTTCATAGTTTTAGATTTCAGGCTGTTGAAGAAAGAACCGTTGGCTTTGGGTAGTTCCTTCTTTATTTCTACGGTATCGTTGAATTCTTTTGGCTCTGGCACGGGCGCATAAAACTCTTCCTCGTCCAAAGGGATGGTGTTCTCCTGCAGTTTGCCAATGCTGTCTTGCCGACTCCACGTTATGGTTTCGGCATCAGCGTTTCTGTGTATTATCGAGGTTTTCCTCCGTCTGTTCTTCCTGGCGACTTTCCATTCGCCGTCGTCATCATCTCCATCAACTTCCACGGACTGTCTCGCGATCTGCAGTGCTTCCTCGCTCGGCCTTCGCTTTTTAGCTGATGGCGTTTCATGTCCGCTCACACCTTCTACGGATTTTCTTCTCAACTTTTCGTTCCTTCTCCTGGATTTCTTGGTGATTGGTATAAGTACTGGTTCAGGTTTGCGCGTCTTGAAATAATAGAAGGCGGCAGCGATTATTATGATTTGGAACACGATGAATTTAAAGAATGTGATGTTTCCGAACCAGCTGTCTCGTTCCTCCATGAGTAACTTCACCGCGGAGGCCATGTCTCGCAGCTGGTCGTGTAATGCCGTCATTTGCTCTAAGTACTTCTGCTCTCTTTCGTTGCTCTTCCGTCGTTCCTCCGTCATCTGTGCGACCGTCTTCTCGAAGGTCTTCTGCATTTCCTCCACTTGCTTCTTGTACCGCCTGCTCAACTCCTCGAGGTATTGTCCCGACAGAGACATGTTCCTCTCTAGTGTCTGGAATGAGAGAATTTAAAATTTTAGTAACAATTTCTGTAGAAACTGAAAGAAATTATCAGTTTATATTAAGGGGATAGAAATTATCAATTTATATTAAGGGGATACATGAATTTTTCAGGGTCCAGTGCTGCCCCCATTTGAAATAAATGATCAAGCCGAGATATTCTTTCAAACTATTGTATGAACTATTTTTACAGTTTAAAGTGAAAACGTGTGAAGCTTTTCTTCTCACATTTGCGAAAACGTCTACTTTTTTTTTTAGCAAATTACTTTTCTTTTTGCCATTTTGTACCAAAAGCCTGTTTGAGAAATAGATGATTTGCATTTGCCAATGATAACTCCAAATTGTTATGTTAAGAGATAAAAAGAAAAATACACACCTTAACCCTATTTGACAACCTCAGGAATACTGATTCTTTTTGGAAAGTTGTCTGAGCCAGGTTCTCTTTTGGCGAAGTCAGGGTGCCGGGCGGAGTTGGGTCCACGGCCATCTGGTCCAACTCCGACATGAAGTTGTCGCTGTCCATCATTATCGGATCGTTTATCTCTTCGCCACCAATGTTATTCACTTCTTTTGGTTTTTCTGTAGTAAATTCAGCTTTGCCATTTTTGCCATCACTTTTTGGAATTGCTTCCTTATTCTCTGCATCATTCGCATCTACTGGCTTATCATTATCAGTAACAACTACCTCTGACGGCTGCTCTATTGGTTTTTCTTCAAAAACTGGAACTGGCTCCTCCTTTTTATCGTCTATTTTATCGTTTTCTTCTTTTGGCAGTTCAAGTATATTCGCAACATTTTCCGCCTGTTCAGAACTAACAGGTTTATCCTCTTGATGAATAGTTTGAGAGGCTTTATCTTCACTAGAGCCATTGCTTTTATCCAGCATCAATTTAACATCTTGTTCAGTATTTGTTTCGCTATTTACTTTTTGGGGCGATTCGTCGACGGTAATGTTACTAGTGACATTTAGTTCAGTTTCGAAACTTGTGTTTAATACGACCTTCTTCTCTTTAATAGCTAAAATATTACATAAAGCGGCTAAATACTTTCCCGGAAACAAAGCGTTCATGTAAGCGACGCGTTCCTCGCTGAACTCTATAGTCTTTGTACTTTTAAAGTCTAGACCAAAAGGCTGACAGATGCCCGTGCACTTCAAAGTCTCTCTGAGGAACACTTGACGCACTAAACTAACTAATTTGTCCGAACTACAGCTAATCAGTTCATACACTTCATTGTAAAGAGTTTCACTGCAATTATCACATACAATAATATGGCTTGGAGAGCAACACCGTTTGTACATATTATCTACAGACGTATCGTTATGTTCACTGGACACATTTTTAGGAACTTCAGTTTTAACTAGAGCTTGTGCGGCTTTCTTCATGATAGACATAACCGCGTCTCTCGCGGAACCGAATAGGTTTTTCGATGGCTCTGTTTCTACAATAGGTAAATCAGGGACATCGATGACGTCATCATCCTCATCGTCGTCGATGTGCGCTGCATGTTGCGAGCTCTCCTTCTCCAAAACTTCGAATTCTGATGTGCCGTACACTTTAAACAGCGATATCGGGCAGTAATGTTCAGAGCCGTGATGCGAGAGCATCTCCACTTTGATAAATTTTCCAAACAAGTGCGGGTACAAGTCGAAACTTTGCACGTCTCTCATTTCTTTGGCGGTAAACTGACCGACGCTGGCCCAGTCTCTCGTCGGGAACCGGTCGCTGAAGTAGACAGCGATGTCTTTGGGGATAGAGGAGAACAACTCGAAATTTGCGATCTCGATTTTTTGAGCTTGGACAGCCTCGCACAGTTCTACGACGAACCAGATGCGGCTGTTGCACGTGTTGAGCATGTACTCATCTCTGTTGGGAGATAGAATGGAGCTGGCAGATCCAGCCTCTGGGTTTACTGCAACTATCTTCGCCCCGCAAGCTGGCGACGCGTAGTTTTTCGACCGCAATTTCGTACTTTTATTGCTAATATTTGTATTGCTATGACTAGGTTGACTCGAGTGATTGAGTACTGTGTCTTTTTTCTCGGCCTCCGCGAGCTGTTTCTGCGCCCACTCCGAGAATGAGGGTATGTCCTCCTGTGGGGTCTCTGGTTTGACTGGAATGTTTTCTTTTTCCTCTGCTTGCTCGTGTATTTGAGATTCTGTTGAGCTTTCTTCCGGATTGGGGGTGGGTGCGTGAAATGCATCGTCCGTCTGCCTGGTCTCGTGCATTGGTACCGCCTTAACTACTAGAGTATCTTTCTCGTCCGTGGGCTTGTCTTTTACCTCCAAGCCATCTTTGTCGACGATTATGAACGTTTTCGTGTCGTTGTGTTGTTCCGAATCGTTGACAAAGAGCAGCTCGTCTGGACTCTTCAATTCCAATTTGGCATTCTCTGCTAGAGAGATGAGGAGTGGAGGCTGTCCAGTGTCAGGTAACCTGAAACAATAAAAAAGATTCATTAATATGGATACATAGTAAGGAGAACAATAGAGATACCATAAGTTTTTAATTTTATAATAAATTGAATGCATGGGAAGAAGATTTAGAGCGATTAAGGGCTTTGCAACAAATACTATTAAAAAGGAAAACTACAATACAAAGTAGATTTTTATTTTCAACGCCCTTTGGCAAATGGCGAAAAATAGACTAAAGGTGCAGCCTTTTCGGGAAATCACAAACAAGCATCTAGAACTTAAAAATCTACCAAGTTCTTACTGATATTATTAGATCAAGTTAATTTGTACTTAATTAAGAGTATTGTTACGAGACGACCAAATATTTGTACAAAATATCAACATTAAAACTTGAATATAGTTGCGTACAACACGCAATGGTCCACCGACAGGCCAACACTCTTGCGACACATTGTCGACAAGCCAATGACTGCTGGTAACCTTGACAAGTGCTATAGACTATGGCGGATTAATTAGTCGCCGATAAATGGGGAAATTGAGAGCATTTATAATTATACTGGAATTTTCCAAACATCATTGTATACATATAAAAATAAAAATACATTTATAGTTTCGCTGAATAGAGCTATTATTTTCGCTTAATAAAATAAAGTTACATACGAGTATATCAAAGTACATATTATAATCATAATTATACTATCTACACTATGTAACAAAAACCCTGTCCGATCCTTGTAGGAGCAACTCAGACCGTCAATATATAGTAGATTGTGCTACAAGGGGATAAGGTAATATTTTGAAGGCGAGGGCGCCTTTGAATCCAGAGCGAAACGAAGGATTCCACAGTTGAATCACGAGCGGAGCGAGTGATTCTACGGTAGAATCCTGAGTGTAGCAAGGGATTCATGTATATCGCCCGAAATAAAAATATTACCGTACCCGTCAATATGAACAACTTTACCTAAGGGACCAAGCCTGAAACTCGAAAAAAAAATAGACGTTTTCATACAAAAGTGTCCGGCCCGGCCCATGGCGATTTTTCTTCGAGTTTCAAACATTGGTCCCATAGGAAAAGTTGTTCATATTGACGGTCTGAGTTGCACCTACAAGGATCGGACAGGGTTTTTGTTACATGTTGTATATAAAATGAATAATTACTTTAATATAAGTACCTACCTACATAGCTCAAATATTTTATTCTGCAAATGACTTTTGGAATGTTTTAAAGAAATTAGAGTATGTCGATAGCAAGCCATAATTAATATAGTTAGCTTCAAGTATGTTTATGATTGGTCAATCAATCTACCGCTAAGTTTATTTCCGCCTAGGTCTAATCTGCTGGGTTGAGTTGGGTCAGTACTTTCTTTTTTATAGGTTACATCGTGTGCAAAGTCAACGACAATATTAGATGATTAAGCCCAGGGTTTCAATTATAAGTAGTGTGGTATTTATAGTGCCTTTGCCTTATTTGACAGACAGACAAGCATAATTTGTGTCATCATTACAAATTATACGGTCTTTTCTGAAGGCGCTGGTGTGATACTATTACTTTATTACAATAAATCAACTTTGATTGGAATTTATTTATTTTATAATACTTTATTGTTCCAAAGTACAAATTTACTTTTAACATATATCGGACTTAATGCTAAGAGCATTTTCTCCCAGTCAACCATAGGGATAAACAGAGAAAATTATGCGGCACAAAAAGCAATGTTATCTTCCTTTGCCTTCGACTGCACTCTTGACTTATTCCAATTTAGCTGGGGGCGGTGTGAGAACGTAAAGGTTTTTTTCACACATTTACCAAAAGTGGCCGTTTTTCACAAATGTGCAAAGAAATACTTCACTTTCTTACTTTAAACTTCAAACAGTAGTTCATAAAATAGTTTGAAGTGTTATCTAGGGCGTACTCAAGAAAAAATTTTAATGATATCTCCATTTCCTTTCAAATAATTTACTGCCAAAGGGGGCAGCACTGGACCCCGAAACATTCAAGTATCTTAAACGATTTTCTCGATATCTTGGCTTCTCAAGTTCATTCAAACCAGTACTTACTCATTTTTTTCTTAAATTTGAATTAAAAATATAATTACGTGTAAAATATCTTGGTGAGTCCTTGGTGGCCACCGAACGACAGCAGTTGGAAGACGAGCAACGCCGCAAGCAGCGCTCGCGGCGGCGACATCGTCAACGCGCCGCCGCCGCATTGGCCGCGCACCGATACACCTATCACGACAACACCCGCCCGGATACCCGCTATCTCACCGACCAATCAATGTTTACAACACACCAAACAGCCTGTTTTTAACTTCCGAACGTAAGAATTTAACTGACACCACTTTCCGTCTATGTATCCGAACGTGAAATTAAAACAGTATTTTTTAGTTCCGTACGTGTATTCGAACGTACTAATGTCACTTAAATCACTTTTGTCAATGTATCCGAATACGAAACTGTCAAACTTCACTTTTGGCGCGAATTGTCTATGCTTCCGTTAATTTGATTATGTTTTCGCCACAAAACCTGTTGAAAATATTTACTGTCATGACGTGCTTCAATTGGCTTTATTGCTACGAATTGTTAACTCAAACATGTGGTGTGTGCTATATTAATTTGAATAGTTGTCAACCACCAGGAGTTAAAAAAATAGCTTCATATAAAAATCGAGTCATTATTTTTATACATTCATTCAAGTTAATTTCAATAGTTAAATTACATATTAAGCCAGATCATTTACGAGCTTTAGGTGTATCAAAGTCCCAATTTTATTTTTAATACATTCATAAGTCATAACACATAATAATATGTGTAGTAATTTCAATTTATCACCACCCCATTCTCTACTTCTCTACCTTTACGGGACTTGACGCAATTAATATAACTTTAACCAGGACTACTACCGGTCGTCGAACTACCGTTCGACGACCCTTCTGCCTTGACAGCCGGACATCCATCACAGTTCCTCAGTCTGCCAGGGCCAGCGACCATTATGGCAGAAGGGTCGTCGAAATATCTGGCAAAAAATTATATAAATCGCGGTAAGTCCTAAGTAATACGAACAACAGTTATTGTGACCGCGAATCGTGCCAGAGCGAGATAGAGAACGACGGAACGCTATCGCTCCGGCCGTGCGATAGCATGCTATAGCATGCTGCTCCGTGCTGACAAATGAGATCCAACCCTAAATCGTATAACGACTTAAGATTGCATGGGTCACAGAGAACGCTGCTGCGCGTCCAATATTCAACGGCTTTAAACCGTCTACTATGACATGACCACCAACAAGCCCAGCGTAGGGAATATGAGCAAGCCTTCTTTTTATAGAAGAGACTTTTCATTTTAGAAGCAGCCCGACATCAAACCTTTTTACCAATGATTTTCTTGATCAAATAACGAAATCCGGAAAAAAGAGGGGTCCGGACTTGATTTGTTTCTAACTCCTTGATTGACACTAATACTTATAGCAGTACGCAATGGGCCAATGATCTCAGCAGAACATTGGCTCGATTGTAGAGTGAATTGAACATACACTGCGATTGCGAAGTAATTGGACGAAGTATGTTCGAAACGAGCAGGCAGACGAATGAGATGTCGTCTAAATATGGAATCAATTAATGGTTACATATGTTTTACATTGAATAGAACTGAACTGTCGAATCCACGCGGTCTTGTTTTGTGAAAACGCGAAGAATTAGGATATCAGACATGCTAGGCGTGGTTGTTTTCCAATAAAAATCTCATCTATACATATAAAAAAAGAAACTGACTGACTGACATAGAAAGATAGTGACTGATCGATCGACGCACAGCCCAAACTGCTGGGCCTAGAGACTCCAAATTTGGCACATAGGTTCCTTATGAGGTGTAGTGGTGCACTAAGAAAGGATTTTTTTTAAACTCGCCCTCTAAGGGGGTGAAACGGGGGTCCAAAGTTTGTATGGAGAAACCAGATTAGTGAGACCGTTTTATTCGAAACTTCGCAGGAGTACTCCTGGCGGTAAAAGTAAGTAGGTGTTTTCAGATTTTTTAAAGAGAAGTGGCACATACGGAACAAAGTTCGCCGAGTCTGCTATAGGCCTTTAAATCCCTATAATATATATTAAATAACACTATAATAAATATTGTTATATTTAATAAGTATTCAAAATTCATTTACCACAATAATTCGTATGTTATATCAAAATTAACAACGTAAAAAAAACATTAGAACCATTTCAGACTTATACGCGGACTAAGTCGCGGGTTAAAGCTAGTTAACTATACATCTATAGGGCTTCTTCATTTGTTTTGTGTCTATAAAACAAACTGCTTACGCAATGAGGAAGACATTTCTAATAGTCGGTAGTCAGATAATATAAAAACATTGAATTATTACAATTAATCATACTAGTTTTATGAAATAATTACAGCTGCAGTTCAATGCACTGCTTACCCGACCGTGAAAGGAAGACTTTTTCGAATGCTGACTTACTTATGAGGTTTTATGTATTAATTTTTAAAAAGTGAACAGACCATTAGGTGGAAATTACGTTAAAAGTACGCAATTTACGTAGATACATGTTTACCGGCAAACTTCTTTGTATTCACAAAAAATACAATTATATTCAATTAGCATTAAGCATATTTTGTTATTTGAGAGACGCAGATAACTACCTACCTAAGTTAATTAATTGCAATTACAGTACACTAAGTACCACAAAAAGTAGTTGAAAATTTAAAAATAATGATGGTTTTTATATAAATAAGTAATAAACCCTGATTTTAAATTTTTACACATGAGTTACGTTTGATGCAAAGAAAAATACTTAAAATAATAAACATTATATACTAAATATTAATATTTAACCATTTGTTTTTCACGGAGTTCTAGTCCTTACATCTCAGCTCCACCAGCTCTAGTCTAGCGTATAAAAATCCAGTAAGTAAGAATGTTAAATTTCAGGTCAAGCTGATACCGAAAAGTTCAAATGTGGTGTGGTGTATTGTGGTTTATGATATAAGTGTGGTGTGGTAAGTTGTTCATTCGAGTCAAGGTGGGTTGACACACAAGCGGGCGAAGCCTGAGCGTGTGCTTATGTAGTCGAGACTTGTAATGAACAATACACACGTGTGTCGGTAGGTAATAAGTAAAGACATTTTTGTAACCAACCTAAATTAATATATATGAACGTTGTAAGTTAAATAAAACCTCTCAGCTCCACCAGCTCTCGTCTAGCGTATAAAAATCCAGTAAGTATGGTAAATTTTAGTTCAAACTGATACCGAAAAGTGGATCAAATGTGTATAGCAGTTTATGATACAAGTATGTAGTAAATTTTTCATTATAGTCAAGGTGGGTTGACACACAAGCGGGTGAAACCTGCGCTTGTTTCTAAAGAGCCGAGACTTGTAATGAAAAAAACACCCGTGAGTCGGTAATAGGTATAAATATTTTTGTAACAAACATAAATTAATACACACGAACGTTGTAAATTAAATAAAACCATATTAGAAGTATCTACGGGGTATTAGGAAGAAATTAACACAGCGGCAAATCATTCTGCAAACAAATGCTATATCTTCCGTGATTTAACAATTTTTTAAGTCTCAAGTAAATCGACATCGAAGATAACAGTTGATATCATTATCATTGGACAAATACCTTGTCTTATGTGTACTTAAAGTGCAATTAGATATTAAAGCCTACAAATATATTTTAAAGCAAAAAAAAAACGTATCTTTTAGATAACTTTCTTTGTCTCGTTTGTAGCTAAAAATATATGTAGGTACATATTCTACAAGTCTGAATTTGAATATACTGAATTCAACGATTACTCGAAGTCGCCTGGACCGATTTGGAAAATTATTCTTGTGTTTGAAAGGGCATACTTAACAGGTAATCACATAGAAATTATCAAAATTGGTTATGTAGTTTAACAAAATTAAAATCAGGCGAAACACAAAGAAAAAACATCGGCACTTCCATACAAAAGCGTGCAGCCGTCCGGTCATGACGGTATGGGAATGACGTTTTTTTTTTGTTTTTGTCTGATCTTATAATTTCACTAGCTTTTGCCCGCGGCTTCGCTCGCGTAGTGGTGTAATTTATCAAAATCCTTTCTTAGGGGATGCCTACGTCATAGTAGCTTCATGCATGCAAAGTCGAAGCCCGATCGATTTAAAATTGACAAAGTTTCATACAAACTTTCATCCCCTATTTTATCCCCTTGGGGGTAGAATTGATCAAAATTCTTTCTTAGCGGATGCCTACGTTATAACATCTACCTGCATGCCAAATTTCAGCCCGATCCGTCCAGTGGTTTGGGCTGTGCGTTGATAGATCACTATGTCAGTCAGTCAGTCACCTTTGAGTTATATATATTTAGATTATAGATTATAATAAAGTGATCTAGAATAGCCCGTGGTTCGATTTAATACTAGTATGTCCCTTTCACGTTGTATAGGTTTTTTTAAATATCTAGATGACGTAAAAAACACGTGGCGTGTGCGCATACACGTCAACATTAAGGAAGATGTCCATTTATTGTAAATTTACCTCAGGAATTTACCAACGACACATCATACTCGCAATACCTACATAGAATTACGTTGTCAGTTCGTCACATGAAACCAATTGTTTGTGTATTTGGTATCTGAGCCAAATGCCTCCCAGGCTCCAGAGTGCTTCTTGTTCACATCACATGTTGCACAACTTTACAATGTTTATAGACAACAATGTTAAAGTTTTCATTATGTAAACATAATCTTAAACCGACTACAGAAAAGGCTACGTATCAATTCGGCTGGTAGTTTGTTTAGCTCAGAACTGCGATTTGTATTAGTTTAAATTAATATTACTTTTTTATTTGCTCCCTAGAAAACAAATTTATTTACCAGGCAAATTAAAAAAAAACCCCGACTTTAAAGCGTTCACCCGCCATAACTTTTAAAATCGCTAAACCGATTTCCATCAAGCATAGCTAAAAATCATCTCAGCTTTCATAAAAAAAACCTCATCAAAATCGGCCCATTCGTTTAGGAGGTACGATGCCATAGATAGACACACAGATACACAGGCCAACAGACACATCAAACGTACTTATAACACCCCTTTTTCGTCGGGGGAAAATTAGCTGTTAACACTCGATAAGAAATTATTATTATAATAAATAAACATTATCTAATATACAATATGTAACAAAAAACCCTGTACGATCCTTGTAGGAGCAGGTCAGACCGTCAGTATGAACAACTTTTCCTATGGGACCAACGCTTAAAACTCGAGAAAAAAATAGTCATTTTCATACAAATTGCCGGGCCGGCCGAACGCTTTTGTATGAAAATGTAAATTTTTTCTTCGAGTTTTAAGCATTGGTCCCATTGCAAAAGTTGTTCATATTGACGGTCTGAGTTGCTCCTACAAGGATCGGACAGGGTTTTCGTTACATATTGTATACGCTATAAAGAAATGTTCTCTACAGAGAAAAAAAACTCTGCTAAAGTTTTAATTTCAGGTATTTATGCAACCATTTAGCCTACTATAACCCCTTTTACTCGTCACATTGCAAGTTCTATAGTGCTAACTGGCATTTCACTCGGTTTCACTATCGGTGATTGTTTATGGGAAAGTGGGTGTACCAATTACCAATGTTCGTAAATCCACGGTAGGCGGACTCGAGTGGGCACTATGACCAAGTTAGGGCTGTAACAGACGGGGCGCAAGTTGCACCGCGTAACAGCTAGTGATGGGAGTTGCATAAATACTCAATCAACCCACTTGAATATTTACTCAGTAGATTGAGTAAATACCCGATAAATATCCTTATTTATCCATTTGGTGAGAAGATTGATTTATATGAGTTGCGACTTATATTCATATTTATTATTTCATGTTTTCATGACAATTTTGAAACTTAAATCTAGCATACACTTGCAATTCTTATCGGAAAGTGTGTGCATACGCCATAATATGCTTAAAATGTCGGTAAACGTTATATGCGATGCTAAAATATATGAAAATACCATACTAATCATACACTGAAAGTAGGCTTCTTTGACTAATTATCATTTTTTGCAGGGAGGTGTGCAAAGACCTAATTTTATGTTAAAATAAGTAAACAGACATTAAATGCCATGTAAATATATGAGTACGCTCTATTTACTCTATTTTTTAAATCTAGTGAGTAAATACTCAAATGGGTAGATTGAGTACTATCCACTGCCCATCTCTAGCTGTTACGCGACGCAACTTGCGTCCCGTCTGTTGCAGCACTTACTATGTGACTTGAGGAGCTCGGTGGTCGTAAAAGGTTTGATCGTGTTTCGACTAGTTGACTGAGCGAGCGAAGCGTCTCAGTTTCGAGATTGGCCAAATATGCATTTGTCCGGCTGTCCAGTTGTCAGCCTGTCAGTCTGTCCGGCTGTTCTCGCACACAGGACGCATTTCGCAACAGAAATTTAGAATTTTTTTTTTGGCGATTTAGATTTTAGATTTTTTTTCAAAATGACTCAAGTATATGGGTCGAAAACTTAAAAAAATAATATTTCAGCCATTTCGAAAAAAAATTCAAAAATGTCATGTGACTTTTTTTACCTTTATTAAGACACAACTTTTTTATCCTATAAACTTCGGGTCAGGGTGACTCGCGAGGTCTACAGTTTACAGAGACACTAGTAATTTAAGTGAACAGATAGGATTCAAAGATTTAAATGCTTATTCAGTAATTAGACATTTACAGGCACTTTTACACGTCAATAAGTATAAATTACGTTATGTTATGTGTAAATTATGTGTGTTATGTGTAAAGTATAACACACATAATTTTAAAAAATAATTAATTTTTAAAGAAAAACTACCGATATCGACGCTTCGTAACGATCACTGCTGAGAAGAAACGCCGAAAGAAACTCACAACACTTACAACTCACACACATTTTCACAGTATTGGTCGCCTACTCGCCAGAAGGGCTTTGTCATATTACTATTGTCTTTTAATTAATAAATACTTATAATATAATACAATGTTGACACATTATACATGTAATGCTTACGAACAAGTAAACAAACATAAATTGCGTAATAAAAAATATTAAGTAGTCAAAAAAGCGAAGCCGAGCTGACCAGTCCCTTCCGGCAGCACCCGTTCACCAGTTGACGCACGGAACAGCCATCATTAAACTCAACCATATTAGAGGAGGTAACCATAAGATACTCCATCTCTCATTTCAGCGTATTTCCAGTAGCATCATCATCTGCAATGCTGTGAAGTCTGGATTCCGCTTTTCGGCTTTTACTTCCGAACTTCGCACGGTTAAAAGCATCCGTAGTAGTAGATCACCGGCACGCATATCATCCTTGACGACGTCAAGCCAAGAAATTCTCCATGTAATAGAAATTAATGGAACACAAAAACAACCCCGACCGAAAATGATAAGAACGCCATCTAGTGATAAATAGCGGAATTATTGAAACGATTGGATATCCGTAGCGCAATCTATATTTTTTTAGAGAAAGCTCTGACTTGCAAGCTTTGATTCCCAATAACTTTTAAGCAGCTTCACCGATTTTCATCAAACATACCTTAGAACCACCACAAGGAATCTTGTTATCACGTAAAAAAACCTCATCGAAATCGGTCCAGTCAGACCGACAGACATAAGTGTCAAACTTATAACACCCCTCGTTTTTGTTAGAGTTTAAAAAGAAGACACAGCAAGAAATAACTACTTCCTTTTCCTATCCTACGTATTATAAGTCTGTCTACTCTACACATTGTCTATTCAACCCATGGCATCGACCTAGCGCACTAATTATCACTAATGCGCGTTGGTCACACGCACTGAACCATTCGGTCTAGTTGCAAGTTGCAAACCGATATTTAACGTAACAACGCATGACTTGAAGTCGGTAATAATAATTTTACAATAGTGGTTTTGTGAGCTGAACACCTCGCGAGTCACTCCCAACAAATTTATCGGATAAAAAAGTTGTTCACACAATAAAGACGTCATTATATAGGTAACAAAAAGGTTTCATGCCATTTCAAAACATTCATTGAAATGGCTGAAATATGATTTCTCAATCACCATACCTATTTCCGCAATAGTAAAACATGTCGAAAAACTGTCTTGACAAAAAATTCCGTTTATTATTAGTCGTCCCTCCTGCTCAAAAAATTTCACGAGAATCTTTTGAGAAATGCGACTTGCAAGCGAGAACAACCGGAATTCAGACACGAAAGAATTTTTGTCAAAACTGAAACGCTTCGCTCATTCGGTCAATAAGTGTACTTTCAGAAGTTACATCCATTATAATAATAAAAGGCCTCTTCATGTTGACTTTGGCCCCATGGACGCCTCAAAGGACCGGGTCCCCATGGACCCGTGGCTGAAAAGCGTACCAACATAATAATAAAGCAATGACAACTCTCGTGTTTTCTCGAAAGCCATTTTTCTCAATTCCAGCGACTCATCCATCAATCATATTGACGCTGTTCTTGGTTCACTGCGACGCAAAATAAAAAGGCATTACTGTCCTTTTTTGATAAGTACGTGTAACAATTTGTAATCCCTAAACCATATTGCTGTTGATAAATAACACAGATTTGAAAATACAGGGTGACTTTTTACCCACCAGCCAAATTTTTGGAGCAATTTCAGTCCATTATACTGAACTACTTTCCATAATAAAAGTTATTAAAAATCGAAAAAACATGTGCGTCCTCCCAGACAAAATTCGTTTGGCCGAGCGCTGCTGATTTGTATGGGAAGCCATTCTTTTTTCACAGTAGTTCAATATCATGGAGCAAGTACTGTCTTGCTCCAAAAATTTGGCTGGTGGGTAAAAAGTCAACCTGTATATGGGTTTATTTAGGTAGGTAATTATTTTACGGTAATAGTGAGTATATAGACGCAAATAATGTTAGTTTCTAAGAGGAATTTAGAGAAATAGAAAATGTTAAGCTGATTAGGGCCTTAGAAGACAGAGCCCAAGGGTAGCAAACACAAACGTTTAGCAAAGATTCAAAGATTATGAGTCATATGCATGCATAGCAAAATGGTGTGCCAATAGAAAAAGGCATTAGACAGGTTGCTGTTGTTGTTGTTGTTGGTCCATCGTCTATTTATAAAAGAGCCCTAGAACTTCTGACCCCCGCGCGGGAGTATTACAAAATATGTGTCTAAAACATTTTTTAGGGCTCATGATATAGATTATTAAAAATTATGGTATACAGTTTTTTTCTCTGGTAAGCAAAAATTACGAAGATACAGTGCATTTAAATTTCGCCTGACGTCACAATCAGTCACCATTTTCAACCAAAGGTGACGTAAATTACCTCCACTCAGAAACTTCGAAGCGATCTTTGTGAATTTTTACTACTTCGCCAAACGAAAAAATATGGATACTTTATTTTTGGATAATCTAGTCGATGGACTAAATTAAATAATATATTTTTTACCCAGTGCGCATCCTTATTCAATTACTTCCAATATTATTCCAGCTGTCACAAAAAGTGACATGTGTTTCACAGAGAGCCATTAGCTGGCCGTGTTCATTGTTTTATACGATAAGTGATGTGCTGGTGGAAATATTCTAAAACTGGAATTTTCGGGAATTTACCCATTATTTCCTTAAATACCCCCCTAAATTTCCATTTAAGTAATATTGAAGGGAATATTCTCAAAAGTTTTAGGGCCAGCACACCACTACAAACGATGTTATCATCATGCCTACACATCGCCTTATAAACATAATTATTTGTCTTCCCTGTCACTAGATGGCGCTACAGGTATTTATTAAAACATTTACATTTTTTATTACAATGATCACGATTATTTAAATAGCAGTACTTTAATAAATAGGACTTATATGAAATGCAGTAATTATTTTTAAAACATATTCAACAATTTATTTGTCACTTTTTTGCTAGTCGTGTGTGCTGCCATCTCTGCGCCTACCCGCAACTCCAGTTTTGCTTACTTATGGTGCCTCCAATTGTTTCTATGGCGTTAAGGGGATACCTGAATTTTCCGGGGCCCAGTGCTGCCCCCATTTGAAATAAATCATTCGATAGGAAACGGAGCTATAATTTAAAATTTTGTGTTGATCAGGCTCTAGATAACCCTTCAAAATATTTTATGAACTAATTTAACTAAAGTTTACAGTTTAAAGTGAGAACGTGAAGCTTTTCTACGCACATAAGCCAAAAGTGGCCGTTTTTCGCAAATATGCGTAGAAAAACTTCACGTTCTTACTTTAAACTGTAAACAGTAGTTCATACAATAG
Organism: Acrobasis suavella; assembly: GCA_943193695.1. Classification (NCBI taxonomy): domain Eukaryota; kingdom Metazoa; phylum Arthropoda; class Insecta; order Lepidoptera; family Pyralidae; genus Acrobasis; species Acrobasis suavella. Next base: position 3,194,698 of record OW971929.1, read on the forward strand.
TTTGAGGTATTATCTAAGGCCTGGTCAAGACCAAATTTTAAATGACGACTCCGTTTCCTTTCAAAAAAATATTTAAAGTGCTACCCCAGCACTGGACCCCGGAAAATTCATGTATCACCTTTTTTATGTATTTATTTGGGAAACAAACAATAGCCTTGTACAGTTAGAAATAACTTAACCACTTAAACATACATCAGTAAAGTTTCCACTAACAACTAGTTCATAGTGTTTTGAGCAGTGTACAGAAACTACAAAAAAAAGGACACAAGGAGCCATAGAAAAACAAAAGCAAAATAACTTAACAAATAAGATAATAATAAAGCGACAATTTTTTACACATTTGTTAATTTTTAATTTGTTAATTTGTTGTTCTTCTCAGCCCGTTTCTGAATGGAGCCGGTGACAGAAAGAAGGGATCCAATTCTTGAAACAATGTATGCAATGTATCGCAACAGTGTTGTCACTGCTCTTTTCAAAAACATATTACTTGCATAATTTGTTTTGGTATCTTGTAAAACAAATAACTTATGATAACGTGATTTCATACGGTGACATTTGAAGTTTATACAACTCAAGAGGAAGGGAGAGTCTACCAAATTATTCAAAATTTTGTATAAAAACAATTGATCTCTTTGTATGCGGCGATCCATCAGTATCATGACTATTTCGGTCCAAGGATTAAGACCGCCCTTAGTGATATTATCGTTAGTATCATGTAATATAAGATTATCCCCAATACTGGAATACACCCAGCCCAGTAGGCCACAGCCAAGCCCCTGAATAATGACAGAGCAGTTAATAAAGTCTGCTTTCCCTAGATCAACAACCCAGGTGGGCGAACAGTCATAGACTGCAATTTTAGACCGGTTGTTCGGTCGCCGAGGCATCAATAAATACTACTTACAGATGTTTATGTTGAATGGAGATTTAAATATTAATAATCAATATTATATCAATGCAATAAAAAGGCAATGGTTAACCAATCTGCTAAAAATTTACATTGTTGAGTCTCTTTTTAACCCTACACCGACTAAAAAGAGGGGTATTATAGGGTTTGACGCTAATGTCTGTCTGTGACATTGTAGCTCTTGAACAGGTGAACCGTTTTAGATGCAGTTTTTTTATGTGAAAGCATTTCCCTTGTGGTGGTTTTTAATTTGATGAAAATCGTTTCAGCCGTTTAAGTTATTGGGGGTTAACGCTTTAAAATCGGGGTAATAATAAATATATAGGGACAAATTACACTGATTGAGCTAGCCCCAAAGTAAGTTCGAGAGTTGTGTTATCGGATACTAACTCAACGATACAACATTTTATAACATGGACTGCCTCTGTGGTCCAGTGGTCAATCACAATCCGGATCACAACGGAGGTCATGGGTTCGATTCCCACTGGGAAGCATACTTTGTGAAAAGTTGTTTCCAGTCTGGATAGGATATTGCAGGCTTGAATCACCTGATTATCCGAAAAGAAAAGATGATTCCTTGTTTCGGAAGGCACGTAAAACTGTGGGTCCCGAACGCCACCTAGCGTTTGATCATCAAACTACCCAAGGATTGGTTCCTGGTTTGCCCTTTGGGTTGTGAAGGTCAGACGGCAGTCGCTCTGTGTAAAAACCAGTAACCTCGTCAAATCACCTAGGTTAGGCAGCGGACCCCGGGCTCTGAAGCGTTACTGCTGAGGATGCAACCGGGAATACGCTCGGATGATGATGATGATGACAACATTTTATAACAAATACATATACAATATGTAACAAAAACCCTATCTGATCCTTGTCTCTCAGACCATAGACCTAAATTTTTTTTTACTCCGACCGGCAATATGAACAACTTTTCCTATGGGACCAATGCTTGATTCTCGAAGAAAAAAAATGTATTTCCATACAAATTGCCGGGCCGGCCGAACACATTCGTATAAAAATGACGATTTTTTTTGAGTTTCAAGCATTAGTCCCATAGGAAAAGTTGTTCATATTGACGGTCTGGGTTGCTCCTACAAGGATCGGACAGGGTTTTTGTAACATATTATATAAGCGACTGTGTCAGGCAGGAAGTTTAATGTATCTTTCTTATAGGAGCTCGGTGGCCCGGTGGGAGTCTGCCTTTTGCAAGTAAAGCGACACCGGGCGTGGTCCGCACTTGGATGGGTGACCTCAAGCGGCATAAAAAATTCTCGAGCTCCCCCGTGGTCCGGAAGGCACGTATAAGCTATGTCAGATGCGTTAGTCTTATATCAGCTTGAAAAATCTGACACCAGTTTTGGGCACTTACACAAACGAAATGATTCGTTTCGATTCTACTTGCAAGATCGTCCCCGTGGCCTTAGAGGCCGCCCTTGGTCTGGTCGTGGCCTGCTTAATTAGCAATGTATTGGAAGGCTTCCAACGTTTCTGCGAAAGTAGGGGACGTGGGGTGTGTCTAGCTTGATGGTCCGATGCTACTGCCAAATGGTCCACTTAATCATTTTCCATGTAAAACTAATTTAAAACCTTTTCCGCATTTTTAACCGGATTAAAAAAAAGGAGGTAACTAATGCGTCGGAATCTTTTCTTCCTTCGCCTTTTCTTTTGGGTAAATAATGGTTTAAACTAAAGTAAATCTGCGTAATAAGCATAGATCGGAATCACGAATGCTATTGCTATCAAAAGTATGGATATGACTATATAATCTATAAATAAACCATCATGATTATGTGATTTCAGAATATATTTTAATCGAAAAAAATGTACTATCCTGAAATCACATAATGATGATTGTTTTATTTACTTAGTACCCAATTAGAGTCTCGAGAAATCTCGGAACTTTTAGTCATATCCATACTTTTGATAGCAATAGCACCCGTGATTCCGATCTCTGGTGATAAGACAGGTTTCATGTAACCTTATGCAGTTCGTCTTTGACATTACCTTTTAGTCTTTGCGGCAGACACTACAGCAGACAGTGGCGTTGGGTGAGAACTTGGGCTAGTCAGCCTACTATGAAACGAATTTAATACCTACCTAATTACGAGTACGTTCAATACACGGGTAGGTTAATAAGCCGTTCAATGTCCGGCTTATAATTCGCACATTTTTAAAATATTGACTTAGTCTGAGTAATATGTCTCTGAGCGTGTTTATACAAAATTTATCATTGTGAGTGTATTTGAATGACCAGCGAAAATTTTCATATTTTGAATATGTGGGTATGTGCAATCCAGTCATGCTGCTAGTTAACGGCTTATGAAAATAGTAAATGGACATTTTAATGCGCGGTGCGCCGATATACGTAAGGGTAAATTATAATTGTTGTTAGTAATAAATGCGTATACAATATGTAACAAAAGCCCTGTCCGATGCTTGGCGGAGCAACTCAGATCGTCAATATGAAAAACTTTTTCAATGGGACCAATGCTTGAAACTCGAAGAAAAAATCGACATTTTTATACAAGTTTCCGGGCCGGCAGAACACTTTTGTATGAAAATGTCGATTTTTTCGAGTTTCTAGCATTGGTCCCATAGGAAAAGTTGTTCATATTGATGGTCTGAGTTGCTCCTACAAGGATCGGACAGGGTTTTTGTTACATATTCTATAATTGTATGTATATTACAAAACCCTAAGGGAAACCGATGGGCATCGGCTTCTAGGGAGGCTTCGTGCGTGACTGCTGTTGATATAGTCCTTGGAGCCTCCGTTGGGCAATGAGTGCGGTAAATCAATTAATTGCTGCCCGGCACGGAACTTTGCTTCATTACAAATAAGAAAGATTTCATGATTCACCCTTTTATTATCGAGTTACTGTTATCGATTTGCAATGCACTGAGATATTTTTTTAATGTTTTTTTTTTTATCTGCTGCCAGGTGTTTAAATATTCAGAGTAAAAAACGGAAGATTTTTCAAGAGGGGAGAAAAGCAAGCGTACAGTCTACAGCAAGAATATGTCACCCAATAAAAGCGTTAACGCTTTCATTTGGTATCATATTTTTGCTTCTGACTGTAAATTATTACTTTTATGTTACTCGTAAGTGGTTAAAAGACAGGGTAGGCAAAGGAAAAAAACGTTTAGTTAAATTCTGATCCCAAAATGAAAATCCATGCGACAAAATGCATGCATGTCGATATCTCCCACCTGAAATAACAATGGAAAAAGAAAAATAGAACCAGATTCGTTGGAAGAAACCGATCGCGGGCGATTTGCGATCCAATACAATCAAACTATTTGCTAATCGCTCGAGAAATCATTGGAAAAATGTGAGTGAATCGAAATCGATATCAATAGAATCGATTAAATCATTCGAAGATATTTAAGCTGAAAGTTATAATGATACAATTACTGAATTCACTTTTATCAAAACTATGTAGTTTTTAACCGACTTCCAAAAAAGAGGAGGTTATCAATTCGTCGCGATCTTTCTTTATGTATGTTCAACGATTACTCGATGACGCCTGGACCGACTTGCAATTATTTTATTTTGAAACGGTATAGTTACTTTCCAGGTGGTCCCATATATTTTTTTATCAAAATCGGTTGTGTAGTTTGGGGGTGAAGTCGGTTTTTAGCTTTGAAGAATTATATACATACAAACTCGTTCCATTTTCTCTAAAGATATCAATATAAAAGACACAACATAAAAAAAAACTTATGATCCCTTACTCCTGCGCAGAAAGTAGAAGCCGATCACGGGAGTGGTCAAAATCCCGTTACAATTCTGATTCCTTTTTTAGAAATTTCGTACCCAAAGGGTAAAACCGGGACCCTATTACTAAGACTCCGCTGTCCGTCTGTCCATCTGCCTGTCACCACACTGTATCTCATAAAACGTGATAGCTAGAAAGTTGACATTTTCACAGATTATGTATTTCTGATGCTGCTATAACAACAAATACTAAAACAAATAATTATTTAAGCGGAGCTTCCATACAACAAACGTATTTTTTTATAGATAATGGTTTTATACTAACCAGGTTAATACAGAACCCTTCGTGGGCGACTCCGACTCGCACTTGGCCAGTTGTTTCACCTTCTCGCCCATCGGCAGACAGAACCCAGGGCCGCAAGGGCACATTAGGGATAAATAAGTGATAGTGTGTTAGACACACAGACAGCCTATGACTAACACTGTTACACAGAATTAATTTGTATTAACATTCAGAACGGAATCTCCAAAATTCAAAGGGCCACTAAAATAGGTTTAGCAAACGTTTATACCAGACATATGTCAAACGTTTTTCATATTTTATTATTTTTTATTTTCTTGAGTAAATATAGTCGTAGAAAAAGTATTGTAGGTATACTAAGTTGTATAAGTACGTCAGAAATGCTCTATGGCGTCGTCTTACGATGCTCGCTACACTTGCGCCACTCGCATTTTTGACTTTTCTTATACAACTGTTTAATTGTTGTCTCTACTTTTTTGTATGGTTTTTTTAAAGCATCTATGTTTCTACCAGAGATCAAGAGCACCTTTTAGCCTCGTTAATCAAATAAATTCACGGACTTTCAGAAACCCGAAGTATCTGATTTGGCTGTCAAAAGAATACTTTGATCAAATTTACTTTTGATTATAATATTTCATTACCACGCTTTGATGGTTGTCTACGTCAGTCACAATTTTGACCTATATTGGTGTAATTTAATTCGATAGCGGCAAACTTTATTTTAGGGGTATTTCTAGTTAAAGCCACTTGAAGAATCTTGCCACATATTTGTGCAAATGTTAAGACAGAATACACGTAATTGATAATTCCTTAAGCTACGGTGCCAGAAGGGCCTACTTTGGTCCCAAACCAAAGTCCAGGTGCCGCCGGGCGGTACCTAGTGACCGAGCGAATGTTCCTACGCCTACGTAGTCGATCACGACGAATGCGGGGAGGTTGGACCGCGAGGTTCCTCTGGCTGCTCGGAGCCGCAGAGGTATCGTATTGGACCATGTCAGCAATAATCTGGTCATCGGAATCAGAGAAAACATGCCTCGGACTTCTGGCGGTGAGTCGGCGAGGGTTCCGCTCCGGGATGTAGTTAGCTGCCTCTCTAACTAGTCGGTGCGTGATTCTATTCTGTATGTAATAGGTACTTATGCCTCGGACTTCTGGCGGTGAGTCGGCGAGGGTTCCGCTCCGGGATGTAGTTAGCTGCCTCTCTAACTAGTCGGTGCGTGATTCTATTCTGAATGTAATAGGTACTTATGCCTCGGACTTCTGGCGGTGAGTCGGCGAGGGTTCCGCTCCGGGATGTAGTTACCTGCCTCTCTAACTAGTCGGTGCGTGATTCTATTCTGTATGTGATAGGTACTTATGCCTCGGACTTCTGGCGGTGAGTCGGCGAGGGTTCCGCTCCGGGATGTAGTTACCTGCCTCTCTAACTAGTCGGTGCGTGATTCTATTCTGTATGTAATAGGTACTTATATTAAATCTGTGGCTGTATGTAAATCAGAGCCTGAAAGCCGGCCATTTGTAATCGTTAACTGCAGTTGCATTAAGAGGTCATTGGGTCCTTCTAAATCTTTAGCAGTCGCCGATCTCGGGCCAACCCACATAACGCCCACATTCATCTCCTTAGGAGGCGCACTGGTTAGTATAAAAATTAAAGAGAATGCAGAAGTGAAACTTGCAACCGTGGTTTAAAAGATACTTCACCGCTGAATTATTTCTGTCTCAAAGATTCAAATTCGTTTATTTCCTTAGCTAAGACCGCATTAAAAGAACGGGCAAAGACGACAGGTTCGAGAATTGAGCCCCACTCTACCACTACCTTACACCGTGGGTGAGTGGTGTGGATTTCCCACCATTTTTCCATGTAAAAAAAGATAGCAGGTAGGTACAGTACGCTTCAAAAATTGAGTCATAATTTCTCATACTAATTGTAAATCCATTTTTCCAATTGTAGCACCAAAACTTTTTCAAAAAAAAACGGTAGCGGCACATGATTGGGTCTCTAACTTATATCGGTATTCTTACAATTTGAAAAGTTACAATTATTTTGTAGCCAATGCAACAGTGTCTAGATTTGTGTAGATATTTCCGGCCAACTTTAACGCTTTAGTTTCTAAAAAGACACTGGCAGCACGGCTGTTATGAGATAGGCCCTAGACCGTAGTCTAGAGAAGAGACTCTAGGACTCTAGGCTACTAGAGCACGGGCTATGTTCCAGCTCTCTTTACTGCATGCTCAATATCTGTACTTACATACATACTATCACGTCTTGATACCTAACGGGTTAGACAGGGTATTTTGGTTCTTGCGGCTCGAAGCAGATAGAGCCTAGAACCACAAGACGCAAAGGCCACTTTTACGGTGATCGAGAAGGTGAAAGAAGAAATCAAAATAGTGGTGGGTTGCTCGCCGCATCGCCTAATAACAAGATTCGCATTTTCGACCATTCCCTCGGTCGGCCTACGATCTGCGCGGGAAGAGAACCAGCTGGTATATTCTAAGTTTTTTTTTCTCCTAAACCTTTTTTCCTTTCCTAGACCAGTATGGAAGAAGCAATATCTGTACTTTCACTATTTTATGTGAATATTAAGCATTGGCGGCAGTGGGTGCAGTGTAATGAAAGACGGTCAGGCGCTGTCGGTGCAATATGCTATTTACTGCTCATTGTGTGCAACTGTGGTGCAACACAACTGTGAAATGACACCACTTAGTTATTACTCTTGAACTATAATAGTTAAGACAAGAGAAACAGACTTTTTATAGAATTACTACAGGCTTAATTAGTACAGGCATATTAAGATACGGGACTTAACGCAATTACACTCACATTGATATTGAAGGATTCATCATTACTTATTATTTAAAAAAATTACCCTTAAAATGCTAAAAACTCATAGTGACGAACTAAATATCTGGGAAAAACTGTTCTTTTTTTTACAGCTTTTGTCTTCTAAAGTATCGTTGGAAGTTTATTTCTGACTGTACGAAACCCTTTTCGTTTTCTGTAATTTCGGACAGTGTGACCGAATATAGTGTGTCCGATTTTAACAAGTAAAAAAAAGAAATGTGGTGTCGTGGGACACCAGGTAGGAACGAAGTTCCTTCGGCTAATGTAGAATCGACACAACTACTCGCTTGTGTATACGACTGTCGCGCCTGCGCACGTCTCATTTAACGAGGTCATCCTTACGGTTTTACTATCACATTTTTTTCAGTTCGGTCGCGCAGCAAAATCCCTATCTCCTCTAAGCCTGCCGTAAGGAACTTCGTTCCAAAAAAACTGCTTTTTATACCTACACCGAACCTAGTGTCTAAGAGGACTCTAACGACACCTCTCAAGCTTAAATTCTTCAAGCCGTCTAGTTGCAGAGCGTCACAGAAATATACACACAATACACACCTACATACACTCGAAAAAACATAACCCTTCTTCTGACACAGTCGGGTAAAAATGCTTTAGAGTTGTTCAAATGTGTTATAGTAAGGTAAACAAATTTTTCATTTGTCATCGGTACTGTGTCACAGAATAAGTACTATTACGTTCAGAAGTCAGAAATTCAAAGTAATATCTACTTAACGAGGTTAGTTAGCGATATGGTTTAATTTAACTCGCGTCAGAACTCCTCACCTCTCCTTTTAGATAACTAAACACCAATTGCAAGCTACTTTAATTCTTATTACTCTGGACAAACGATTCGTGTAACTGAATTTTCCCCTTCGTCGTGCGCATAGTAATAATGTTGGTATATTGTCGGTACCTAAACGGGGAGTGACACAGGCCTGTGTCTCTTTTGATATTAGTCTAAGTCTGCAGATTTGAAGGAATTAACCGGAAAAGAGAAACGCTTACATATAAATGTTCACCGCACTACCGTTATGTACGGCTAGCGTTAAAAATTGTGTTAGTCATGGAATTTTCAATGCTTGGAACTCTCAAGGTCGATTGATAATCACGATTGTTGCAAATGACTGTTTGTATTTTTTTTTTATTTGACAGGTCTATGTATAAATCAACATTAAACATATACCTAATATAGAAAAACATTTTTTTAATTTAAAAGTCAATTACTGCATATTACCTACCTAAACTTATATCACCTATTCAAATTCTAAAATTAGAGACTTGAAAAACAATTGCATTGCATAGCAGATTTTTCCGCTGTTTCCGATTCTTAGATGCACTTTCAGAGTCGCAAATAGAATATGTTCTGAATACTTTTGCATAAAACTTATAAGTTGACATAAAACTGTTTTTAGAGGCATACAATTAACTTTTAGAATCGCAAATAAAATCTGCTCTTAAAATACGATTGCTTAAAACTGAGTAAACATAATATCAGCATAATTCCTGTCACCCAAACGTAGCCTGTAACACAGAAAAGACGTAAGATTAGACGGGGCACGGACAGGGCACAGCGGGGCGCCATCGCGAGTTTCGAAAAGACGAGGCACGAACGTGACAGATATGTACAAATCCTTATCTGTGGCAACACTAGCGACGCACGATTCCTCCACCCCGCCCGCAACCCCGTTTCGCCCGTCCCCCGTCTGCTCGCGGCCGTGCCCCGTCCATTCTATATGTTTTACAATATGACGGAGACGCGTCGTGTCTGTGCCCTGCCGGCGCCCCGTCTTTCCTGTGTTCTGCTTTGTGACGCTTCTATTCATTATGTATGAAAAAGATGCGGAGGTGTCTGCGCCCCGTATGTGTCTTACGTCTTTTCAGTGTGTTCATCGCTTTAGTCAGCACAATTTCTGTCACACAAAGCCTTTAAGGGATTTCCTTGGCGATAAGGCCACTTATCGTAAATACACCTATACAGTAAATATTTTTGAAGTTTAGGTTTGTTTGTTTGTTTGTTTGTTTGTAAAATCTTTATTGTACATAAACACAGGATAAAAATACAGGTTTGAACTAGAGAACAGTACAAAGGCGGACTTATCCCATATAGGGATCTCTTCCAGTCAACCTTGAAATATAAGGACAATTTACAACACAGGGTATAGAGCGGGTACAATATACAGAAGACACACAATAGAAAACAGAATTCAATTACACTTAACTATTTAGTACACTACAACTATTTACTAACTATTTAAAATTAATACTTGTAAATAAATACTTTACTATTACACAGTAAATATAAATACATATATGAATACACACATAAAATATATATACATATGCAATAAATATATACATAAATATATTTATAAGAGTTATAGTGCGTAATAAAGTGTTCAAAAAGATCAAAAATAGTAAAATTTCTCCAAAGAATCAATCAATCAAGCTATAATTATATGGCCAATAAACTTTTACATTACCACTTAGTTCACTGTATTTACAAAGATCATAAAATATCGACAGTCTAACGATCGATAAGCAGTTTACTACAACTTTCGCCTACCGGTCAAACTTGAAAACACAGAAAGACATACATTCTTGCTGGTGTAATACCTATTAAATACCCATATAATCGACACGTGAAGACATCGTCAGTATCGTCACAGACATATTCCATTCTCATTACCAGTATATTGATACATACAAACATACATTATACGTAATCATAACTCATAAATCTCATAACATAACTGACATATGACAATGCAAAGTAAAATAACATAACTGACAGATTAAAATTAGTAGTTACAACAGATACCTAAGAGATTGGAATCAAAAGGATTGACATATTAAAATAATTTATTTTTAAATAAATAAATATACAATATGTAACAAAAAACCTGTTTGATCCTTGTAGGAGCAACTTAGACCGTCAATATGAACAACTTTTCACATGGGAGAAATGCTTGAAACTCACAAAAATATCTACATTTTCAATCAAGTGTTCGGCCGGCCGCGATTTGTATGAAAATGTCAATTTTTTCTTCGATTTTCAAGCATGGGTCCCATAGGAAAAGTTGTTCATATTGACGGTCTAAGTTGCTCCTACAAGGATCGGACAGGGTTTTTGTTACATATTGTATATGGACCAGGTCCCTAAGTAAGTTCGAGACTTGTGTTATGATATGATTGAGATACTTACTCAACGATACTATATTTTAAGAAAAAGATAATTTCTTGACCTGACCGGGGATCGAACCCGGGGCCTCGAGTGTGACAGCCTGGCATGTGGCTAGGCCACAGAGGTCGTCAAATTAGTTTATTAGAAATAATTTAAACTATTTACTTTTATTATGAAAAAAACATAATAAAGACATAATGTATAGATACTTTCTTACTTGTACATTGTAGAAAGTTGTAAAATCACATAAAACCAATTAAGTATTGAGTAAAGATATTTCTAACAAATCAAATCAATTCGCTTAAAAACCATCGTATTATATAAATTTTAATACATAAGGCACGACACACAGGCTAGCCTCACCAAAAATAATGTCAATGCCCATATCAGAATCTAGTCATTAGATGTCATATAAAGAGCAAACCAGACAGCTTAGAGGCTGGCCAGACAAGATTCTCAAGTTATCTGGACCAGTGATTTTGCAAGCGTGTATGTATGACTTGGATTTAGCTCGTATGTTTTGAAACCGATAATAACCATTACTTCTCTATAGCCTATATCAATTCAATACACTGCTGGACTCATGGGCGGAAATGAGAGGGGGTTGGGGGTCCGGATACTTTTTCTGCGTGAGACTCGGGCAAAAGCTAGTTTTATCTATGCAAATCGCACCCCCTGTGAATGCTATAGCTACGCCTATGACTGGACTAAAGGCCTCTGCCTATAAGGGTCGGTTCAGACATATGCAATTTATTAACTCAATTGAACATAAGACCGTATTACCATAGCCTTAAGTGTACGTTTAAACATGACAAAATGCTCACACGCGTCTTGCAATTTAAGCCAATGGTAAAAATTTTTTTTGAGCGTCATAAAAATATCCTCTCTGTCTGAAGTAATTCTAAAGGGAGGCTTTGCGTCATCACACTTGGTAGACGGTTTGGTGATCTGCCTCCGTGGTCCAGTGGTCAAGGTACGTTCGCCTTGAGATCCGGGGGTCATGGGTTCGAATCCCACTGGGAAGCATACTTGGTAAAAAATCGTTTCCAGTCTGGCTAGGATATTGCAGTCACCTGATTATTCGAAAATAATGATTCCGTGTACCTATCGGAAGGCACGTATAAACTGAGGGTCCCGAACGCCATCTAGCGTTTGCTCTCAAACCTTTCCGAGGATTGGTTCTGGTCTATTTGGGTTGCGGAGGGCAGACGGCAGTGACTCTGTGTAAAAACCAGTAACCTTGTCAAATCACCTAGGTTAGGTGGCCGACCCCGGTCACTAAAGCGTTACCGCTGAGGATGCAACCAGGAATACGCTCGGATGATGATGAGACGAGTTGGTGATCGTAGTTAGATATGGCATAAAGTCGTTGCAGGACTCTGCTGTCCGTTCTCTGTTGCAAATAGCTCCCTTCGCGATATTTGTTGCAATACCCTTGGGACAGGAAGGTAGTGATGACAAATGGTATTCGCAGAGCAGAGTATGATTGGTCACCACTCCTTTCCTCCACGGGTATTCTCACCACAAAGCCAGCAAGATGAGATTCTCGAGTCAAGTGATTTTGTAATCATGTATGACTCAGAGTAAGCCCGAATGTATTTTGAAACCCATAACAGAAAGCCCGAATGTATTTTGAAACCCATAACAAAAGCCCGAATGTATTTTGAAACCCATAACAAAAGCCCGAATGTATTTTGAAACCCGTAACAGACGCGGCGCAAGTTGCGCCGCGTAACAGCTAGTGATGGGCGATGCATAAATACTCAATCAACCCATTTGAGTATTTACTCAGTAGATTGAGTAAATACCCGATAAATATCCTTATTTATCCATTTGATGAGTAGATTGATTTATATGAGTTGCGACTCATATTTGTATTCATATTCATTACTTTATGTTTCCATGACACTTTTGAAACTTAAATCTAGTATACACTTGCAATTCTTGTCGGAAAGTGTGTGCGTACGCCATAATATGCTTAAAATGTAAGTAAACGTTATATGCGACGTTAAATTATATAAAAATACCATACTAATAATACACTGAAAGTAGACTTCTTTGACTAATTATCATTTTTTGGTGGGAGGTGTGCATAGACGTAATTTTACGTAAAAATAAGTAAACAGACATCAAATGCGATGTCAATACATGAGCAAGCTCTATTTACTCTATTTATTAAATCTAGTGAGTAAATACTCAAATGGGTAGATTGAGTACTATCCACTTCCCATCCCTAGCTGTTACGCGACGCAACTTGCGCCCCGTCTGTTGCGGCACTAATCCTTACATTGAAAGACGAGGAATATGTCGAGCATTTGTGAATGAACGGAGTACTTTATTAGAGCAATAAGCTTTTATTTACGTCTCCGTTGGTTCGTAATAAAATTTTACTGTTGGATGGTTCAGTTGCATTTAGACTTGAGACTGCTGCTTGGAAACTGTAGAAACATTTTTAAATAAAGCAACCCCTCACGACTTCAAAGTTTTGCGAAGAGAGTTTTATAAAAACAAAAGTTTTTCTTGCAACTAATAAAGTCTCATCAATGACCTTCAATTACATATTTATTCAGAAGCAACTCTCATCAAGAATCAAGACTATCAATTTTTATTGGTAGTAAATTTTTAGTTTTTAGTAAATATTAGTATGTATATTGTTAACCTGCAGACCACATGGAGCTTGTATCGCCTCCGAACTGAGGTAGGTCGATGTAGGCACAATCTGGCGCGCTGGCGCTACATTGACCATTGACCATGCAGAAGCACAGTGCCAGTGTGGTCACGACGACCAGACTATGCAGCACCTTTTCTCATGCCCTTTGTGCTTGACCAGCTGTACCATGCTTGACCTGTACTCTGCCTTGGAGGAAGGCGTAAGAGCAAGGTATTGGGAAAACAAAATTTGAAATTTGAGACAGCGGCACTATAAGAAGAACTCTCAGACAGGTATACAAAACATTGTTTTTGTTTGAATTTAATTTAAACAACGTAGCATCCCATATTTCACCGACCAGAGCATAGCTCTTAATAAATAAATAAATATATAGGGACAAATAACACTGATTGAGCTAGCCCCAAAGTAAGTTCGAAACTTGTGTTATGAGATACTAACTCAAGGATACATATTTTATAACCATTACATATATAGATAAACATCCAAGACCCAGGACAATTTGAAAATGGCCATTTTCCAACTTGCCATGACCGGGGATCGAACCCGGGACCTGTGGGTGGCGGACTAGTATGGTGACCACTACGCCACGGAGGTCGTCACAGGAGTTCTTACATAATATAGATATATAGAAAGCATCTAGCAAGCAATACGACGCGGTGACTTTTATAATACTAGTAACAAAGCTTACATGGCTCGTAAAGCTCGCTATTCCGAAATAAAAAAAATCAAGTTAACGGACTAGTTCAATACTGAACAATTTCGTAAATAGGTAATTCAATTTGTCAACTAGCCACGGGCTAAACAATTCTTGGTTAGAATTAAAAGAATCACCAACGAAGCATTTCCTGTGTTTTATTTATAGTTGAACGTACAGTCATCCACAACATAATCATTGCTGGACGATTAAAAACCTTGCTGTATGTTTAAGTTACAAATTAAAGTTAAATAACTGGCCAAGTGCGAGTCGGACTCACGTACGAGGGTTCCGTTCCATTATCTATAAAAAAAATCACGTATGTTGAATGGGAGCTCCGCTTCAATATTTATTTTATTCAGTTCTTATAGCGGCAACAGACATACATCATCTGTGAAAATTTCAACTGTCTAGCTATCACGGTTCACGAGATACAGCCTGGTGACAGACCGACAGACGGACGGACAGACGCACAGCGGAGTCTTTTTCATAAGGTCTGTTTTTTACACTTTGGGTACAGAACCCTAAAAATTATCAAAGAATAATCATAATGTTTGATTACTTCGAAACAATATACGCCAGCAATTGTGCAACATGACAAAGTGACTATTATTAAGAGATATTATAAATATCCTATGATAATAAAGATATTTACATGTATAGTTAGTTATATTGTATGTAGCAAGTGGAGTTCCATAGTCTCTGCCTACCCCTGTGGGAAAAGGCGTGATAATCTATAATATAAAAGAAGAAACTGAATGACTGACTGACATATCAACGCACAGCCCAAACCGCTGGGTCTAAAGACTCTAAATTTGGCACATAGGTTTCTAATGAGGTCTATGGGTGCACTAAGAAAGGATTTTCAAAATTCATTTCCTAAGGAGATGAAACAGGGGTCCAAAGTTTGTATGGACAAACAAGATTAGTTTGACCATTTTATTCGAAAACTAGCTTTTGCCCGAGGCTTCGCTCGCGTAAGGGTGTAATTTATCAAAATCCTTTCTTAGGAGATGCCTACGTCATAGTAGCTTTATGCATGCAAAGTCTCAGCCCGATCGGTTTAAAATTGACAAAGTTTAATACAAACTTTCATCCCCAATTTTATCCCCTTGGGGGTAGAATTGATCAAAACCCTTTCTTAGCGGATGCCTACGTCATAACATCTACCTGCATGCCAAATTTCAGCCCGATCCGTCAAGTGGTTTGGGCTGTGCGTCGATAGATCACTATGTCAGTCAGTCAGTCACCTTTGACTTATATATATTTAGATTCGCAAGAGTGCTCCCGGCGGTAAATTTTGGAAAATCCTGAAAAAGTAATAACGTGTTTCAGGATTTTTCAAAATTCATCCCCTAGTGGCGTAACGGGGGTCCAAAGTTTGTATGGATAATCAAGATTAATTTGACCATTTTGAAGCGTTCCGTCGCTTTCTTTCGGTGTAGCAAATGAGAGGAACGGGAACGGTAATAGAAACGGGGACGGGGGACGGGGTACGGGGGACAAGGGGAGTCCTTTAAGAACCATTTTCGACTTCTACGCGGACGAAGTCGCGGGTTAGAGCTAGTGTATGTATGTATATATAAAAATTACTTATTTTAAATTTGAATTTGATATAAAAGTTTTGCTTGCGAACGAGTGAACAACTTAGACAATTTAATGAACTAAACGAAACTATTCTTAATCAAAAATAAACTGTAAGCAATCATTTCCTTTAAATTATTTATAGTCAAAGAGCCGAACGTACAAAGGGATGCGTCATTTGGGTCAATGCTTCGTGTAGCATGTGAGGGAGAGAACTAGGTTTACGTGTTTTTGCATTCTCCAGATGCCAACAAATTAAAGTTAGATTTATGCTTTTCATGCTAATAAACAATTCATTCAAACATATCACTATTTGTTACTGATAAAGATCTCAATAAAAAAAGTGTTACGTATTTTTTAATGAATTGTAAATTTGCATTACCACATCGTACTGTGAAGTCCTATATTGTACTGATCTCATAATGAATAAATATAAAAAAAAATATTTACTGATACCTCTAGAATAGGTATGAATTATCAAAAGTGCCTTTAATCATTGCGCCACACCAATATTAATATAGTTTGTATAAAATCGAAGAAAACAATTAATTTTTTATTACTTATTAGCGGTTCGCCCCGGCTCCGCACGGGTATTCAACAAAACATTCAAAAATTGACTCCTCTTGCATCCCCCAGTGGCGACACTGGCGACTACAATCCTACATCGCATTGCATATTACGGTGCTGCTGCCTAGCTAGCCGAGAGGCGTGAGCGGCGACTACGCGACTTTTTTACTTACATTAGTAAACTCTTGACGTCTTTCGAATCGAATGTCTGAATTTGATGATTCAAAAAGTTATATAAAAGGTCTTCTAGCGGCGGCATATCAATTGTATTTTTTAATTAAAATAACACTTGTTGTGACCTAACTGTAATAGTTACACATATGCTGTCGCGACACATTTTGTAGATAATGTGTTCTACAAAGTTGTCATACATTAACAAACAATCAAATCTTTCCTCATTATAATATTAGTTTAGATAAAAACTATGCTTTGCCACGCGTAAACTAAATAAACTAAAATAGTGGAAGTATGAACGACGCACGTTTTACATTATTCATTTTTATTATTTCCGACGGCGCACGATTTGTAATTAATAAATGAATTATTAATAACATTTTACAATGCTGTCATGTAATAAATACCACATAATTTTACTGCCTATATATTACAAACGGAAATGTATTATTTTTATTGATGATATAGGCCGGTAAACGTGACCATATGCGCGAAGTTGCCAGATATTGTCACATCAAGTTGCAATACTGCCAGTCTTATTGCACCGTGACGATTTCATGGATCTTTCCCGTTTGTAAAATTTTTCGTTGCATCACCAACTTTCAATATCTTACACATTTTGCGGCGTTATTTTTATTCATATACATGCAGTAACCATTGATTCTTTTAATTCATAAAAACGCATAATCACAATGTTGCCGCATAAATTATATTATAATTATTTAAGCTCAAAGATATATTTAGAAAGTCCCATCAGAGGCGATTAAACACGATTGGGTCATAACAGCGTTTGAATATTCATCAAATTCGTTGTATAAGCTTAGGCATTTAAACATTGTAGGAATACATAACGTTTTATTACTAGTTACTACGTAACTTATTACTATTTTTATATATACCAGTTCATTGCACTTTGCACTTTGTAACTATAACTATTTTCTGTACAATGAAAGTGATTTTTATAATGATATATTCAATTTAAAATAAACTAGATTTTCTGAACTACAGTTTCGAAGAACCGTAAATAATATGTAAATATCATTTGTGTAATAATATGAATTGAAATGTAAATACAGAAACATAACTTATAACACGGCGGAGGCTCCCGAAATTCGGTTTTTGTCAGGTTCCTCAGGGACATGTGACAAGACCAAACACGCAGAGCATTTTAATGTTTTCCTTTTTTTACCGAATATGTAGGTAATTTATTTCAGTTCCAGATATTATACATTCCCTTCAAGAGAATTATTTATTTTTGATCCAAAAACCACGAAATAGCCGATATTTAAACTTTTCAAAATTCCTCTAATATTGCCTATGCTATGCCTAATGACTGTAATCGTGCTAAACACCGTAACAGAAAGTTGTCTTCCGAAGCGAGTGTCAATAACAGGCAATCCTTAGGTCCATTAATTCTTGCCCTAGGTTAGGTTAGTCAGCACCGTTACTCGCCAGCAATGGCAAGAATGCCGAAGCCCGCTGTTTGTCAGGCGTCTTCCTGCCGGTGAATCAAGACAAGCTATCTACATTCACATGGCCGAAGCGATCGCAAACACAAACAAAAATGTTTAAGTATCGTGTGGAAATATACTTTTATACCATACCCCTCTCAAAAGTTAATTTTATTCACTGAAAAAAGTGAATAAAATGCACTTTTACTTACTATTTTGATGTTTGAATTTAGAACAATTTACTCTTAATTTTAGTAATTGTTCCAATTTTAATGTCCATTTTAATTAATTTAACCTTCTTTTTTTTTCATTAAATGTCTATTTTTGCTTAAATTTTTCTTTTGAACCGACTTCCAAAAGAGGAGGTTATCAATTCGTCGGAATCTTATGTTTTATATATGTTGATCTATTTATTCGAAGTCGTTTGTACCGATTTAGAATATATTTTTTAAAGGAAATACCTGTCAGGTGGTCCCATATTTTTTTTATGAAAAACCGGTTGTGTAGTTTGGTAGTAAAGTCGGTTTTTAGTTTTGAAAAATTATTCTCGTAGTCATGGTATAAAGTATAGTATGCAATTCTTGAATAAAGCGGATTTACATCGAGGGCCATGAATCACTCGCATTGCTCAGGATTCTAACACTTGAATCACTCGCTACGCTCGTGATTCAATCAGTTGTTAGAATCCTTCACCTGCTCGTGATTCATCTATGGCCCTCGAAGTAAATCCGTCCTTTATTCACTAATTGCATAATATACTATTGTTTGTGATTTAAGAAATCCGAATGAAAATGGAATGAAATAAAAAATCGAAGGCTTAATAAATTCAAACAAAAATCCGAAACGAGTATTAATCAAAAGACACACCTAAACTACTCGTAACGCATTATTTGCCCATATGAACGATGGCATTTCTTTCGAAAAGATAGGCCCAACAAATAAAATGAAAATATTCGAGCTAAGCCTATTATTAATTGACTGAATTGCAGACGTTCTGAAAAAAGGTAAGTACCTATAGGTAACCGGAGAGCATGTGTGAAAACAGTTATTAGTGGTGACGAAGTAACAGAGTTTTGCAAGGATCGTAGCAAGTGGAAATCTATAGTCTCTGCCTACCCCCATTGGAAACAGACGTGAAAATATGTATGTATGTATGTAAGTCTATTATCCAAAATATGGTGTCTAAAGCGAAAATCTTAAAGAATTATACAACAGCTAAATCATACTAATGCAGTGAACATAGTTGTCTAAATTGAAATAGGTCCAAAGCGTGCCGACGACAGTTTCTTAAATGACACACGACAAACAGCTGGGATTGACGCCCTAATGACTGCAAGGAATTACTACAACAGTTAACAGTGGCGAGTTGTTGACATTGAGTACATTCTAATCATAAACATCAATTGTTCATAGATTAGACAGTAGCACTATTTGCTAATTCAAATAACCTCTCATGATTTATAATCAATGCAAAGGAACAAAGACTTATTAATACTCATTAACTTAAATCTGACAAATGATGCTAATTCATCAATAAAAAAGAACATGAAACTGTTTCTTCTTATATTTACCTATTAAAGAGTACAATATTTCTAAATGTCCCAGTATTAATATTGGTACGTCTAACTGTTAATCTAATCTCAGAAACTATTGGTGTGATTGATGCGGGCAAAGCTAACATGCAGGGCAATTTATATTGTTATTTTATTGAACAAGCGAAAGCGACGTAAGTTCTCTACATGGACATGTCTACATGGAAGATTTAGCGATTGTACTTACGCATGTATATATCATTGATAATGATAACTTGAATATCTTTGATCATAACTTCATGAAATTTCGTAGACGAGATCGATTGAGTTCTAAATCCAATCTTGAACCAAATCCGTCTGACGCCGTTACGAAAATTTCAAAGATATGGAGAAAAATCATCTAGAGTTCACAATTTGGGACGTATTACTCAACTACTAGTCAACGTAAGTAAAGTAGAACATGGGACATGCGTAATAAATCGAACCATGAGCTATACTAGATCACTATAGTATAATTAAATTAAAATAGTCCAGAAACATACAAAATATTCGGCATTTCCATAAGTTCATATGTTCAGCCGCCCGGACAATTTGTATTGACTGTTTTTTTTTTTAATTTCATTTTACTAAAGTAATCTAGTAAAGCCCATCATGGTTCAATTCATTACGAATATGTCCCATAAACATTGTATGGTGTATACGAACAATAAATTCAAGAGCAGATTTAAATCTAGAGGGACTACAAGGTCTGAAGATAAATTGAGATCTTAGTCTCATCTGCAACCCCTATTCACGTTGACTGGAGATACTACAAATTGCCGTACTAAAGTGTCAATTTTTTAGTAGGGTTTCGTAAAAATACCTTTTTTTCACAGTACATACAGTGTGTTCGAATTTATTAATGTGTGTCGAGGACTGTAACAAATGAAACTATAACATTGCCATGTTTTAAAAACATACGCCATAACATTTAAAAACATATGCCCATGCTTGATTATAATATGATTCATATGTAAGTCTTTAGTTTATGGTTAATAATAATTTTGGTAAAAAGTCAAATTGCAAAGGGGTAATTTCATTTAAAGCAAAATTATATCAATATATTCTATTTTTAGAAAATAAAAATGAAGAATTTGAGGAAAACTAAACAATTAAACATAATCTTTGTTACTATTAGTGAGGCATACACTAAGATTAAAGACGACTTTGTTTCTGTTATGCGATAAAAACAATTAATACGTTTTACTAACATTCTTGAGTCATGAAACTCATGACAGAATGACGGCACTTGTAATAACTGTCAACATCGGGACAGGCGATATTCTCATATTTCATTAGTTGTGCATAATTATAAAAGTTCGATAACTCCACAAGAACCTAGTTTTTAAATTTATTGATGATGATGATGATGATGTAAACTCGTTGGGAATGCGCATTTTATACAGCAGTAGCACAGATTACCAAGTTACGCATTATTGCCAAAATAATGTTATGACACTTGAATAATAAATCAATCTCAATGAAGTATAGGCAATGGCGCAGTAAGGAGATGTTTTGTCCTTCGAGCCGGTTAAGTAATGTATTTAATATGAGGGTTATTTTTTGCTATGCATGAAAAGCCTATTCATTGCACTTAGGTACCTACATATTTTATCAAACAATTCTAATAATGTATAGATTAGCTTGCGTATCCAATGAAATTCGCATCGCTATGTGTTTAAAACTAGTGTAAATAATCAAGGTACAGTTATACAGTTGTATAATCATACAGGAACATATACTAATAAAAAAGAATATTTAAAATTGCAGCTCTTCTCTAACAGTTTAACACGACATACAGTTTTATAGCCTTACATTTTTGCTCGCGCATTTTTGTCAGAATCTAAATTTTCCCTTCCTAGATTTAACTTGAAAATTATTCTAAAATACTTCGATCCAATATCCTTGAAGATTTTTCGCAATCACAGTGTATTCGTTACAGTTATCTTACGTACAGGTTCAGATGAATTAGCACACTAATACCAATTTGTAGCTGCAACCTACACACGTAGGGTGCATGAATTACCACTATACAACTATGTAGTTAGAAGCACGTCAGGACTTGCCACTAAACCGAAAAGTATCGAACGATAACACAAATTATAATAATAAACAACACATATCACAAAATAAAACCAATATCGCGCAAATATTGGACGTTGCAAAATTTACGATCGTGTTTAATGGAGACATAAAGTCGGAACACGCGTCCGCTCTGCGCGCCGTCACGCGCCACACTGAATTATTTACTGATGCAAGCACACTGCTGGCTGTTGAGAGCGAAATTGGTTTTCGAACTACGACAAGCAAAGCAAATCGAAATGCGACTTTCCAACTCTATAATTAGAGTCGACCGTCGTAGTGGAAGGTTAGATGGTTTTTCGCAAAGGTATGCAAACAGGTTATCCGCGAGAAATCCGCAGTCTGCAAGGAAGCAAACACGTAGGACTGTAGTCTTGACCGTCAGCCACGCGTGTCTAGACGTAAGGACAAAGTTTGCTTTCGGGAACGTGTAGGGTTAAAAGCCACTGCGAGTTAATGCAAAACCGTTGTAGATTAAGTATCGGATCAATAACAAAGATGCCGCATCATTGACTTTGTATGATATGAATTATGCAGCAGATAAAATATCGCAAGCTGCACGCTGTTTGGATATACGAATGATAAATATGGATTCTTTGCAGCAGAATTTATGAGTATGTGAAACACTAAAAGAGCAAACATGGAGTACTTTTTGCTGTATGAATTATGGATGGATTCTTCTAATAGCAAAATATCATAAGGCAATCGAGGAAAATTTACGTGAATGATAAAAATAGACTGAAACATAACATTAACAGGAAGACGAGGAGCAGAGGAAAAATACGCAGTAGTTTAGATCACAGAAAAATGACGGATACAGATAAGATGGGCAAAAGGAACTGGCAAGCACAGTGAGAACAACCGTCTACGTAGATGGTCAAACTACCAAACCAAGGTCACTGGAAAATGCGGGAAGCTTCCGATCGGTCATTTTCACTCACTATTTAATTGTCTCCGAAAATCATTGGACCGTGCAAAATTATCTGTACATTGTACAATTTTTTAAAACCATAATCCATATTGGTGTCTACATATTTTGTTGAGATAGTTACTTGTATTAGTACTTTTTTTTAATCTAGTTGTACTGAAAATATCTACAAATTTTCCCTATTTCTTAGCGAGGGAAGATAATCCGAACGCTAGAAAATCATACGAAATTATACGCTAATTGCCCAGACCACTTTTCTACGTCACTGTCTGCAAGAATAGCTGCTACACAAACCGCAGTCTCCCTATTAACTTTAAATTGAACAGACATGTATCCCCGTGATTAAGAACAAAACGTGTTATATTGAGCGAACAACAGGCAGCTGATTAAATACAACCTTTTACGTCACTACTAGAAACTCAGACGTTCCTTGTACTATTTTTTACGTCTCCCATGGTGAATGGGAGCGCTGCTGAGTTTTTGACTAACTATTATCGCTGCAAAATCCTTGCTATAAGGGTCCATACCCTTGTCTACAGCTGTAGAAGTAAAGAAAACTAGTGTGCTTATATATATTTTTAATAAACTAGTTTCATCTCAATGAATCTATAACTTCTCTCTAGTAGATCTGAACGCCAGCTGCGGCTCTTGCGAAATTATAGTTCCATGGTCCAGGCCCAGACCACTTTTCTACGTCACGTCTGCAAGCATAGCTGCTACACAACCTGCACTTGCCTTATTAACTTCAAATTGAATAGACTCGTTACTATCCCCGTGATTACGAGCAAACGTGTACTGTTGAGCGGAATACAGGCAGTTGATTAAATACAACTTTTTACGTCACTACTAGACACTCAGACGTTCCTTGTACTATTTTTTACTTTTCCCATAATGTGAATGGGAGCGTTGCTGAGTTTTTGATTGACTATTGTCGTCGTAAAATCCTTGACCCATGCGAAAAACCATGGTCCATACTAGCGTCTACAGCTTAAGTGTTTGTATTTTAACTTTATATTTATCATTTCTCTATGATTATGGTATTTTTGTGGTATCTATATCATCTATAACTTCTCTCTATTACTAAACAAGGCAAGTTGATCCGAACGCCAGATAATCATTGGCCCGGGCGAAATTATACGTTAATTGCCCAGACCACTTGTCTACGTCACGTCTGCAAGCCTACCTGCTACACAACCTGCACTTGCCTTATTAACTTTAAATTGAATAGACTCGTTACTATCCCCGTGATTACGAACAAAACGTGTATTGTTGAGCGGACAACAGGCAGCTGATTAAATACAACCTTTTACGTCACCACTAGAAACTCGAACGTTCCTTGCTCTGTGACGATCGGCTTTCTTATTGCTTTATCTGGACTCTGATAAGGTTTTGTATTAATTACATAGGAGTCTCCAAAGGATTTCCAAAATTACCGATCTAGAGGCGTATGTCCAGCAGTGGACTTTAGGCGGATGAAATTATTATGATTAAAAAGTCTGTTTGTTATAAGTAAAATACCTGGGCCACCTAACTTTGGTCAATAAAAATATTACTTATACGTATGTATTCAATGTGACATAACATTTTTTATCTTACGGCAAATAAAGATAGCCTAGGGCCACAAGATCCAAAGGCCACTTTAAGCGTAATGGTGGACGAGAAGGTGGAAAAAGAAATCAAAATAGTGATGGGTTGCTAGCTGCATCGCATGCTATTAACATGATTAGTATTTCCGTCCATTCCTCCAATCGGAAGAGATCTATTAAAACACGACGGAAGAGATAGATAAGATTTTTCGGCCCCGAATCGTCTTACATACTAAATTTGATTGGAGCCGTTTCCAAGATCCTTATAATATATTTACGAAAATTACTCGTTTAAAGTTCAAGACACACTTCCTGGCCTGGAAGGCGTATTTTGAATATTTCATTTTCTTTATCGATGAATTGAAGCAATTCCAATTTTTCTATCTCATTCTTTACGAAAATTAACATTGCAAATTCTTCAAGAAGTGCCATTTTTGTGTAATTTCGCATAAACCAATGATTTAGTTGTAGTTTTTTTTTTTATATAAGTCTTTGTGATCGTAACTAGGCTTGGAGATAGTGAAGAAACTGTCGCCTAAATCAATTTTGGGGTACTTAGTAGTTAGCCTTCAGTGCAAGCAGAAGTATTTTAAACACTTTTCTACGCCATTATCATTGACACCAAGCGCAGAAGCGTCTACTGCTGACGTATAATTTACGCACGTGCCAATGTTTTTGAAGCGCTAGCGCGAGCCATTAGCTTTTCTAGTAGTAAAGAAGTAAAGAGGTGTCATGTTTTAATTACTAATAAAGACGATAATTATGGCAGATAATAATATAGAGTCTAAAAATAAAACAAGTGAAGGTTGCCTTGCGAAGGCAACCTTAGGCCTGGAGTGAACAGAACAGTGACGTGGTCAGAAATTGCGACGTACAAATTAGTGCGGGTCAATGAGATTGCGTCAATCCAACGAATAAACACGGCTGCTTCAGAAGCAGCGACTTACAATCATAAGATAATAACAAGTCTATTAAATTTAATAAGGCAGACGACTAGGCTTGGATACCGTAAATAGACAAGTGGTTATTACACTGAATTACAATTTAAATTATGTACCCACAAAACTAACGATTTTGCAGCAATAACAGTGAAAACAGTAAAAAGCTTTAAACTAATAGCTATCGTCAATAAAAATAAAACACTAAAGTAAACAGTACTGTAAACGAGTGTATGCTGTAGAACTCGTATAATTCCGAAAATTAAATGACATCTTATCTATAGAAACAAGCTTCACTCCGATTGCAGAAATTGGTCCTTGGAAGGCCCTTGATGAGTAACAATGCTGTAGGGTTCCAGTCTTTGCCTTGCGTTGAGACAGTATAGACTGAAAATAAAAAATCGACATAGAACATTGATGCTATAGGTCTGTAACATTACAACAAAATGTATACATTCAACATAAGTAAAAAGTGAATCGTTCTTTCCTTACAATGACACCGACAATGGCCTGGCTCTTAAATATTGAAGAAGAAAGTTAGAAATGTAAAGAAGAATAATGTAAAGTTAGATTCATGAAGGTTCTGTCAAAGTAATCACCTGTACAAACTTATTAAATCTAAATTCATTGGCACGTAACCCAGCAATACATCGACGTTCCACGACGGCAATACAATAGTTTACTTCCTAAGTAGTCGACATGTCAGGCTATTAAACGTGCCTTTATAAGGAGAGTTCTTGCCGACTTAATGAATTTCGTACTTTCTCACACACGGCTGCCCTCTTAATTTAATCTGAAGGGACATTTACTGAAATAGAAAACTGGGGACAACACACGGCACCAAAGTCCCAAGCCTGCTTTCACTTGACTGAAATAATTAAGCGGTGAAACGCGGTTTCATAGAGAAGTTACGATGATTAATATAATAAACTAAATAATATGACAATTACTGGGTGGCAGTTGTTATGAATATTCATAAAACGGCGATGGGGCTCAGGCAGACGTGCCACAATGTGTCAACGATAGCTCGCAACCCTGGTCGGTCACAGTTGGCGACCAGTAACGTCGACTGTAGCAGACGGTCGCCTACAGTAGCTAACTGTTCCGCGACAGTCGTAGACTGTCGCTGACGGTCGCCACTGGTGACGAACTGTCGCACATCAGTCGCCGATTAGTGTCGCAACTATCGTTGGTACATTGTCGCTCGTCTGTAGAAGCCCTTCATGTCGTAAAATGTTGGTTATGGATAATGCTGGAGAAAAGGCTTTATCTTGATATAAACCCTCTTATAAATATGAAAGTGATGAATGACTATATAAAAGCCTAGTTAACATCTTAGATCACAAATCTTACAGCTTTTACTAGGAGACTTTAAACAAAAGTCACCTAATTAGGCTAGCCATTATTAACGTTATTTTTTACAAGACAACAGTTTACCAAGTGGTTACAGATTAGCTTT
Organism: Acrobasis suavella; assembly: GCA_943193695.1. Classification (NCBI taxonomy): domain Eukaryota; kingdom Metazoa; phylum Arthropoda; class Insecta; order Lepidoptera; family Pyralidae; genus Acrobasis; species Acrobasis suavella. Next base: position 3,221,343 of record OW971929.1, read on the forward strand.
CTAAGATTGCGGTTAATCTACGGCCTACATATACAGACAAGTCTGTTGTCTGAGCACAATAAACAAATTAAGGATGACTGTATTTAAATTTCCAGCCTGAGAAATAGTAAACGTCAAAGTATGTGAGCCCGTACAAATTTAGATGTTTTGAAACGGTTCTTTTCAAGACCCTTGTCTTGGTTTACTGGGTTTTTTGGTCGACGTGGTTTATCCATCGACTGAAGTCATGAAAGGTCTTTTAGGATTACATTTTATTACTTCTGATTGTTACTCATGAGCTGAAACTTTCCTCATCGCAAACCATATATCATGTTTACTTTTAAACTCAGATGTTCTCAAACAGCTCTTAACAAGGCAAGGCCGTCCTTTTTCTTGCTTCGTCGGGTTTCTAGGTTAGCGGTTTACCCATCCTACTGAACACATGAAATGTCCTTCCACTATAAGATGATTCCTGAATTTTCCGGGGTCCAGTGCTGTTCTCATTTGAAATAAATTATTTGAAAGGAAACGGAGATATCATTTAAAATTTTGTTGCATGCGGCTCTAGGTAACACTTCAGACTATTTTATGAACTATTGTTTGAAGTTTAAAGAGAGAACGAGAAGCTTTTCTTAGCATAGTTGCCAAAATGGGGGCAACTCTGGACCACGAAAATTCATGTATCCCCGGTAACACGTTCGGGATGGCTGTTTTTAATTCTCATATCCTAAAAAGATTTTCATCGCAAGCAGTTTCCACCAACCAAAGGTTGGCTGGAAGAATTGCATTTATAAGTGATAAATCCCCTTTGTTCCTATGTAGTTTCTTGTTGAGTGTTTTTGTGTGTTTATTGCGGTGCAATAAAGTTAATTTGTACGTACAAATTCAGAAGATGTTTTAAACCGGCTCTTTGCAAGACGAAGCCGTCCTTTTCCTCGGTTCGCCGGGTTTTTAGGTTATCAGTTTATCCAGCGGCTGAACACATGAAATGTCCTAACACTCTTAACACGTTCGGGATGGCGGTTTTATTGCTCGGGTGCTGCAACTTTATTTCAGTGTTGCGAAAGTAAAACGAAACGTTGCGAACCGCTCGAGTGTATTTATTTTTAAGTCTCTAGGGGTGTATTCTCTTACAATCATCAAAGAAATTGTATCACGCCAAATCTTTAGAATACTAAGTTAATAAGACATAACAGTAGTTACATTTCCTTGAGGCTTCCAAGAGCTATGGAACCGCCAAAAATTGTGCAATTTAAAATTTGATCCACATCGACAAACATCCTAAGTGAAGATAATTTTTCAAAGCTAAAAACCAATTTCACCCCCGAAGGACTCCACCGATTTTGATAACATTTCTTGATTTATTCCAATCCAATACTACGAACGAATACCACTGGTATAAATTTGAATTTTTAATTATTTTCTGTTCCGGACGGATACCACATTTCGTTTAAACAGTGGTATCCGTTCGGAATATAAAATAATTAAAAATTCAAAGTAATACCAGTGGTATTGGTTCGTGGTATTGGATCGAAATAAATCCATTTCTTTGGGACCACCTGACAAGTTATAAATATGAGAGTGACGGATGACTATATAAAAGCCCAGTTCATGTTATCTAAACGCCAACATTCTTATCTGTTTATCTTTTTTCAGGCAGAGAATGCTTTAGCATTAAGTCCACCTATTGTAGCTTTTGGCTCAGTAAAGTTTTAACATGAATTAAACAAGTATATCCTTTAAACAACTAAAAAAATTCAAATCGGTCCAAACGTTTTCGAATAATCGGTGAACATACATAAAAAAGCGGCCAAGTGCGAGTCGGACTCGCCCATGAAGGGTTCCGTAGCAGCAAGTAACATAATATAAAAATTCTTGTAGTTCGTTGTAACTTTGATCGATGTTTTAATAAACGTATTAAAAAAAAAGCTAGGTACTTACTAGATCTCGTTCAAACCAATTTTCGGTGGAAGTTTGCATGGTAGTATACATATTTTATTTAGTTTTATCATTTTCTTATTTTAGAAGTTACAGGGGGAGCACACATTTTATTTAATACTTATTTAATACTTTATTTACCAATAATAAATGGTACAAAAGGCGGACTTAATGCTAATAGCATTCTCTACCAGTCAACCTTCGGGATAAATAGAAATTTTGCGTAGTAGGCGTAAAAGTAATGTATACTCAAACAGTATGCACCAAACATACAACATATTAAATACATATAAAATAAACATATATTATACAATATACATAAATAAATAATATATATACATAACCATACAAACAATAAATACATTAAATAAATATGTCTTATTACTATAGAAAACCAGTATAAAAATTTCTGCTGCATTCAAGGAGAAAGTAAACGCATATGGACCTTTTTCTTAAAAAGATATCTGTTTGTAATAGTTTTAAGGTCCTCAGGCAGGGCATTCCAGAATCGTATAACTTGAAGAGTGAAAGACGTAGACATGAAATTGGAGCGAAACAAAGGAATTTCTAATCGAAGTGTATGACTAGAGCGAAGCTCTCGACTGTGGGACACAGACTGATATTGAAATTTACTCTTCAAGTATTCGGGAGCAAAAGGGTTCTTTAGAATAGAAAATAGTGTGCAGAGCATTCTCTGCTGTCTACGTTGACGAACAGGGAGCCACTCGAGCTTAGATCGAAAAACAGAAATATGATCGTATTTACGAAGACAAAAAATGATTGAAACATTTTACCACTTTAGAAGTGTCACAAGCGCAAACTATTCAGTTTAGAAAAAAAAAATATAAGAAACCTCAATATCATAATAACAAGTATGGATTTGATAAAAAAAAAAATTGACTTTTAGTTCTAAGTATGGGGAACCCCCAAAATTTGTTGTTTTATTTTTTTATTTTTGTGTGAAAATCTTAATGCAGTTCACAGAATACATCTACTTACCAAGTTTCAACAGTATAGTTCTTATAGTTTCGGAAAAAATTGGCTGTGACATACGGATGGAAAGACAGACAGACAGACAGACATGACGAATCCATAAGGATTCCGTTTTTTGCCATTTGGCTACGGAATTGATAACCTCCTCGACAGAACGGCGAAATATTCTGCAAGCCAAGTGTAGTTTCATCAATGGAACCAAATATCGTAAAAGCACAAAAAGTTATAAAACATATTCAGACAATAAACAATTTTGTTTTGGGGATTGTAACATACATACTTACATGATTAATAGAAGCAAAATATGACAGATACGTTCATATTATGTGCGTTAAATTAAGGAAGAAAAATTTTTTCGAAAAATTTTTTGCGTAGCGCTCGCGTAATCAGGTGTCAGATGATATTATGTCTCACGATAAAAGGTGCTACTGGAGTCATCATGGTTTCTTATATTTAGATTTAAAATTTGATGTTTATCATCAACTTAAAGTTATTTAATCACCTCGAATCACAATTACAATCGTCTTATCTTTAAAAAGATTTTAATTTCAATGTGTTGAAATTTCTATAAACAAATCATTATTTAAAAAAATATATTGTTTTAAGACTAGCTTTTATCTAAAGTGATCCTCAAGACGAACCAAACGAGCCCAAACTCGAAGGGGTTGCGTCGTTTCATTACAGAGTTCCTATGGCCACCGTCCAGCTCCATCATCAGATCAGCTCCATGACATTATAATATTGCATTGCCACGCGATATACGTATGCGTGCAAAATTTCAGCTCAATCGGAAACCGGGAAGTGGTTCAAATTTAACTTGCAAGATTTGATTACAGACAGACAGACAGACCGATAGGCAACGGGGCAGGTGAAACTTAATAAAAGCTTGTAATAAAATGTGAACGTCCCAACAAAAAAGAGTTTCAAAGTTTTGAAGTCTCGATGTTTTATGAAAAATCTGCGAACATTTCTCCCAAGAAGCAACTTTTAAATAAAATACAAAACCTGGACTAAACAATGAAATTTGAACATTATGAATCACACATATAATTATGATTATTAAATTGATGATTCAATAGTTATTTTAAATTGGTGTTCTTTAACATACCTTCCATTCTTACTTATTCACTCGTGCGATATTGTTTGATCCGTTTGTTATATCAACCAATAACTTCCATTAAATTTCGTAAATGGTAAAGTCATTAATTACGTAGTTATATGGCTTTCCCCTAGTAAACTACGATTATACAACGTGAAAGGGACATACCCGTAATAAATCAAACCTAGGGATGCAAAATGAAAAAAAAAAGTTGTTTTTTGTTTCACAATGTTTTTTTTTTGTTTATTGATAAACCAGCAGCGATACAGTTTCTTATAGTTACAAAATATACAATATACTTATTAGGGCCAAAAAAGGTTTACACAGGATTTTACCAATATAAATAAACTTAATATTGATTGCAATAACAAAACAAGGTTACATATTTTGTTTTAAGTAGATAATTAAGGTATACTAGTACATGCATAATAATAACCGAGCAATTAAGTATTATTAATATTGTAAGTATTATTAGTATTATTAATGTTGAAAAAAACATGATAAAAAACTTAGTACCCTTGTTTTTTTTTCTAAATTTGGTTTTTTTTCTGAAAGGAAAAATCTATAGAAAATTAAATAATATAATAAGAAATAAGAAAGCAATGAAAGCATACATCCATAGGATGTTTGCTTTCATTGCTTTCTTATTTCTTACATTTTACTAACATTACATATCTAATTACTTAATTTAGACTTTTTTGATGTTTTAAGACTGAATTTTTGTTTATTTGGTTCATTACTAATGAATGTCCCTGTCTCCCGGACCGGGAAATCCCCGTTCGGTTTATGTTCATACCAAGTTGTACCGAGAATCTCGGTGCGCAATTTGAATGTTGACAATATATTCATGTAAACTTGGAACTATTCCACCAAAAAAGTATGGTAGGTTCGTAAATAAAAAACTCTAATTATAAACTGTTAAGCATTAATCTTTTACGGCAACTGCCTTACCAATTTTGAATTCTGTATTCTTGAAAAAACACATGCTCCAGAAAAAAACGTTTTTTTTGTCATGTTTTTCTTCAAGTTTTTTTTCATGTTAGAAAAAAAACTGTTTTTTTGCAACACTAATCAAACCACGGGCTGTTACTAGATCACCATAGTATAATAAAATTAAAATAACAGTCAGAAAACAATAAAATTCGACATTCCCTTACAAATTGCCCGAGTGGCTGCATACTTCAGTATGGAAACTCCTATTTTTTTTCCTTTTGCTGTTATTTTAATTTCATTATACTAAAGTGATCTAGTATAGCCTGTGGTTTGATTTATAACGGGTATGTCCCTTTCACATTGTATATCATGTCTATTATTTTGATAAGCGTGGCCTTTGGTTTTTGCGTCCCTTTAATCGAGTATTAATTTATCCTTTAAGTTAAGGGGCAAAGAGTAAATGTATTTGATTGATAAATGTTCTGGGACAGAACCCTATTTAAACTATTACCAGGCCTGTGTCACTCCTCGTTAAGGTAACAAAATTGTACCTACATTTTACTATGCGCGCCGCGACCACTCCGGAGTGGGCAATTCAGTTACATGAATCGTTTGACCAGAGCAATTAGAATGAAATTGGCTTGCAATGGATGTCTAGGTATCTAAACAAAGAAGTGAGGAGTTCACGCGAGCTAAATTAAACCATAGCGCCAACTTTATTAAGTAGGTAGATATTTCTTTGAATTTCATTTCTGAGTAAGACTTCTCTACGTGAGTACTAAAACTTATTTAGTGTCATTAGATAAGTGGCATTATCTATCCAAAAGAAGTTGTCATTAGCGGATGAGTAATATGTCCTTTCGTGTGGATAAGGGTTCTTACTCATCTGTCAGCACGGAACAGCACTTAGAACCTTAGAACCGTCATTTGCTAGAGCGAGAATATGGCGGAACGTCACGGAATCGACAATGATGCGTTCGATCGTTGTTTCTCGCTCTCGTCGTCCGACAACCAATTATTCAACCCTTATTAGGGTAAGGACTTATCTGTGAGCACGGAACGAAACTTTCGCATGCTGCTATCCTTTTCTGTCGCTCAGAACCGTTACTTGCTAGAGCGAGAGAGGACGACGGAACCCATCAGCGTATCATTTAGACAGTTAAGTACTCGTTTTGGCAATTGGACAATTTGACTATTTAACGTCTTGGCCTTTTGACATTTCCATGTTGTCATTTTGAGTATTTGATGTTTGGACACTTGACTTAACATACCCCGGAGGGTCAGCATGACCGGTACCGTGGCATTCTATCGCCCTATCTCGCTCTATCAAATGACAGTTTTAAGCGACAGAATAGGAAAGTGCTATTCAGTGCCGAGTTATTCCGGTCTGATCCCCAAAACGGATCCACTCTCAATTATTGTTATTACTTTTGTCCGGTCTGATCCACTACAAAAATGACTAGTCCGGTCTGATCCCCCACCTTTTTTTTATGGGTAAGTATAGTCAAGAGAAAAAAAGAGAAATACTGTCGTCGATTAACAAATAATTCGTTTTTATTAGTTATAATCAATCACAGATATTCTAAATTTGAACCTTAGATTTAGATAACATGAAAAAAAAATATAATACTAATAATAATATTGTTGGTCTCTTGGTCAGGTTAGCGCAAAACTACGACGCATACTGTCCCACTGATGATCTATTTCTCATGTACCCTGTGACATTTAATAATATAACGAACTTGTCTGTGATTGGTCACTTTGAAATTATTAGACAATGCAGTACCACATCCCTTTATTCACAGGTAAAGCAAATACAAAGGAATAAAACCTGTCCTGTGAACTTGGTCGATATGATAACGATTTTCTATTGTATGTCACGCCCCACTGTTTTCCAGGTAAAAAAAAATATTACTGTAGATTATAACTTTAAGTTAGCCGTCAATTTATATACTAGATCAAAAAATATTTTCCTGTAGATCAACAAACATTTTGTTACTAACTGTACCAAAAATATGTTTGGGGATCAGACCGGTATACAAAATTTAATTATTCATTCTGATACCCTGGCCGGGGGATCAGACCGGAATAAAAAATAATTAAAATAAAAGTGATCCACTAGGGTATCAGATTTTGGGGATCAGACCGGAATAACTCTCAGTGCCGAGAGATGAGTCTCCAGTCCGAACATTAACACTATAAATAATGTAAGTATAAACCTTACTAGACGATATAAGAAAAACTAATTAAAATAAACAGTCCTTTAACTTCAGCTTCACGTTAACTAATCGCCAGTTGTAATTAATAACCGTTAAATGAACCACTAAAACCATTAATAGAATTTAATACGTCGTTAACTACTTACTATGGCCGGCCTGATTGCAGATTTGTTTTTTTAATAGAATCCTCCGGTAATGACCCAGTAATTACGGCGTGCAGTAATTGCTTCTCATTACACGCACATTTTAGTTTAGACTCACATTATGCACCAAATATTAGGGTAATAATCAAAGGTCGGGATTAGGTAGTTATTTAGGTACTAACACTGATGTCATACAGCGAAAGAATAAAGTGAATATGCATCAAATCCCGAAATTAATTTTAAAGGTCAGAAAAATCCCGTGATATCTTAATGTCCTTTAGAAATCCCGAGAAGATCCATATTAATATCAACATGTCGATGCAAGTACATAAATAACTTTACCTAATTTCGACCTCTGGTAATAATAATCAAGGTACGTACGTATTCATTTTTACCTTAATTGTTATTATTCAAACAATAAGTTTACAAAAAGGCTGATGATGGTGATTGATAATATGAAAAATATTTTTTTGCTTTCCATACAAACTCTGATCAGCTGACTACATTATTACGCCAACTAGAATGTCGTCGTACATACAACAAATCAAATCGTTGAGGGAACAAATAAATTTGTGGTTAACATGAATTTTTCGGGGTCCAGTGCTGCCTCCATTTGAAATAAATCATTTGAAAGGAAACGGAATTTTTGTCTTGATCAGACCCTAGATAACCCTTCAAACTATTTTATGACAGGTACTGAACTTATAGTTTGAAGTGAGAACGTAAAGCTTTTCTACGCACATAAGCCAAAAGTGGCCGTTTTTTCGCTAATGTGAATTGAAAAGATTCAGTTCTTACTTTGAACTGTAAACAGTAGTTCAAAAAATAGATCTCAGTTTCCTTACAAATGGCAGCAGTGTACCCCAAAAAATTCAGGTAGTAATTAAAATAATTATTGTTATATCAACAAAATGCAATCAACTAAACATTCTGGTAGTAAACGTTTAATTTTTTCCGTGCATTTCGTCGTCTTACGACATTCACAGGAAAAGATGAAGGTCGACTTAGATATTCTAGATAGTGATCCGGCTTAAGACCGAAAACAGAAGTCGAGTCGCCCGCTCAACACCCTTCACAAGGCGAGAACGGCGGAGAGGTGCGAGGAACGGGGACGCATACTGCGCGGGATCTTATGAGATTTCATTCTGTATATAATAATTCTGTGCCGAAAACCATGTGCATATGGCATGAAGCAATACGTGAAGAAATGTAATAGGAAATATGCATGAAAAAAATATGTGTTATCTAATCAGTTTATCCATAAATATTCAAAAGTAATATACTAACAGTGATTACAGAATAAAAAATGGTTATAAAACGAACGAGATACAACGATTCAACGAAAACATGTCTATCTCACTCGCAAACTTTTAGTTTCTATGGCAAATGTATAGATGATATCGGACTTCTCTTTCTAATTAAAACTTTAAAGTATCACATGTTCGTCGCTCGGCTGATAAAAATAATTTATAAATTCTTTCATATTTATTTTCTGTGGTAAATAAGGATTTTATTAAGCAAATAAAAGAAATACGTGCATATGCTCTAATCAGTTATAAATAAATAAATAATAAATATATGGGGACAAATAACACTGATTGAGCTAGCCCCAAAGTAAGTCTGAGACTTGTGTTATGGGATACAATATAAATAAAAATTTTTATAGTTTAAAAAATTTATTTTAAATTTATTTTACATATAAATTTTAGAACTCAACGATACTATATTTTATAACAAATACATATATAGATAAACATCCAAGACCCAGGACAATTTGAAAAAGGCCATTTTCCAACTTGCCCTGACCGGGGATCGAAGCCGGGACCTCTGGGTGGCGGAATGGCATGGTGACCACTACGCCACGGAGATCGTCAATCAGTTGCATTTAATAAACGTCGCTATGTTGATTGAACGTGCTAACTATAGCCGGCTAAATGGCAAACGGTTGGTAAATGTCAAAACGAGCGGCTAAATAAACAACTTCCTCCTTATTGTTCCAACTGGTTCAAAATATGTCGAACGGGGCTTTTAATTGGGTACTCTCCTGGGTCAAATAGTATATTATGCAATTAGTGAATAAAGGACGGATTTACTTCGAGGGCCATAGATGAATCACGAGCAGGTGAAGGATTCTAACGACTGAATCACAAGCGTAGCGAGTGATTCAACTGTTAGAATCCTGAGCAATGCGAGTGATTCATGGCCCTCGATGTAAATCCGCTTTATTCAAGAATTGCATACTATACTTTATACCATGACTACGAGAATAATTTTTCAAAACTAAAAACCGACTTCACCACCTAACTACACAACCGATTTTAATAATTATGGAACCACCTGACAGGTATTCCCTTAAAAAAAAAAACATTCTAAATTGGTACAAATGTCTTATCGAATGTCGAATAAATCGATCAACATATTTAAAACATAAGATTCCGACGAATTGATAACCTCCTCTTATGGAAGTTGTTTAAAAAGAAAAATTTAAGCTAAAATAGACATTTAATGAAGTAAAAAGAAGGTTAAATTAATTAAAATGGACATTAAAATTGGAACAATGACTAAAATTAAGAGTAAATTGTTATAAATTCAAACATCAAAATAGTGAGTAGAAGTCCATTTTATTCACTGTTTTCAGCGAATAAAATAAACTTTTAAGAGGGGAAATGGTATAAAATAAATCATACTGTTAAGAAAATGAAATGTCACTTGTTATTGATGAAATCCAATTTCAACGTGATTTTAGATTTATTTTATTCCCATACAAAAAACGCGATTTTTTTGACTCGCACTTGGCTGGTTATTTTTTTTAACGTTATAAGGCGCTAAATTATTGCCGTCTTATTATAAAACCCAGACTAACTTTGTTACTAGGTTTTAACCATTATAAGACCAAATCAAGTTGACATCTAGTAATATCACACTAACTCACCTATCAATGTCAACTTCATTTTGGGCGGATAATGGTTTAAACCTAGTAACAAATTTAGTCTTATTTAGGTTTTATAATAAGACGGTTGGAATTTCGGATTCAAGCTTGAGGACAAAATTTCATGTTTAAGGTTTAATAGATTTCGAGTTGTAAAGGGTTAAAAAGTAGCTTGAAATGGTTCCTGTAAATATACACACGGCTGCTGCGTCGCCAGTTCCTTTCTTTGAACTTGGCTCTGACACGCTGCCGCGTGTCTTTGCAATGTCCATTGCCACAAATTGAATCTAGTTTCTCAATAGGCTACGAGCTTATATCAACATATTGTTCTACTTCTAAGGTGCCTCAGGAACAAGTATATTACATGTGATATAATCATTTAATTAAATACTGTACATGTGCTGAAGAACAATAGGCTAGTCTAGAACGGTAACGATAAATCAAATAGAAAACTAGACTAGACTATCGCCGCCCCAGGCTTCGTATTAATAATGTTACATTGCAAATACATAACATGTATATATGTCGAAATAAAATATGAATCTTAATACCTATACATATAAAACAAAGTCGGGTTTATAACTCGAGAACGGCTGGACCGATTTTAAAGAATTTTCATGGTTTTCAATTAGTTTTATTTGTATCCTTCCCGAATAGCCGAATAACTATTAAAACATTGGAAAATTGACGAAAAAATGAAATAGAATAACAGAAAAACATGTTCATGGGTGTCGTAGCTGTTAAACAATTACCTTCTTATTATAAAAACAGGACTAACTTTGTTACTGGGTTTAAACTATTATCCGCCCAAATCAAGTCGACATTGACAGTTGAGATTGTTTATTATACTAGACGTCAACTTGATTTGGGCGGATAATGGTTTAAACCCAGTAATAAAGTTAGTCTGGGTTTTATATTAAGACGGTTAATGTTCATTCCGTCGATGCGGTAAACTTTGCCCGCAAATTAAATAACGTATTAAACGAACGGGAACGGGCGCAACGAAGTCCGCCGGGTCAGCTAGTTATTAATGTAAAAAGGATTTATGTTAGTCTGATTCAAAAAATGAAATAAATTATTAACCGACTTTATTTTTTTTTATGTATGTTCCCACATAACGTCCCTCGAAGACGCCTCGACAAATGTGGAACTCTTTTCTTGTTTGAAAGGGCATATTATCAGGTGGTTCCATAGGAATTTTATCAAAATTGGTGTTGTAGTTTGGTGTTGAGGTCAGTTTTTAAAAAGTTCAAGTTTCAGTTGTCAAAAACACATAATTACATTGCATTTGAATAAAAAACCTCATTATTTAAATCGTTTTAAAAAATATTTTGACACACAAGGAACACGCTATTTCAAGTAAGTTTTGCCTCATCGTAGCCTAAATGTTTTTCATACCTAAGCTCTCAATTCGCCTCGGTTCAGATCCATAGAATATTTATGAGTTAGCCAAGAACAGTTACATAGCAAACACAGTTTACATTATTATTATAATTGATATTGACGTAAGGACCTTAGCCAACGTTCGGCTGGAGTGAGACCATTGGCTAAGCCCAAATATAATGAGTTACTCGTAGATAACTGGTTCACTGGCGAAATGTCTGCTTTGTTTAATCATCATCATTTTCAGCCTACTCCATTCAACCTACTGGACATAGTTTTTTGAAGTGGAAACTTCTTTAGCGGCGTTGTACACTTTTTTTCACCGCGTCAGGACACGTGACCTGATCGAAAATTCGTAAGACGGATAGGAGAGGAAATATCCCCCTCTCTTTCTACGGCGCGGCGAAAATGTATGCCTGCGCCTGCTGTTTCGTTTAGGCGGCGCAGGACGCTTGCGCGTGGCACGCTGTAAATAAATAAATATTGTATTCTACCACATAAATGATAGTACTTTTATACTGATAATTAAAGCAATTCGTGCAAAATTATTCCCTAACCATTCCAAAATATAATAAATGCACAACGTTAATATTCAAGTTTTCACTTCTGCCGGCACTCCTGAATTGCAACCCGTCGTTTTTTTTTTGCGCCATTCCAACCCATAGGGTTTGTGAGACCTCTACGCCACTACGAGGAACTGCAACCACAAAGACCAATACCATAGTTCACAAGAAGCTTACGAGATGGCGTCAGCCATTCAGTCAGTCTATACCTCGATCTCAGAGTTCGCCCGATTCGCTGCATATATATACAACTTCCGACAATACATCGTTGGAGCCGCGGTTTTCGAGGGACAACATCGTGCCTGGCGGGAAGATCTTCCCTTTCTGGGGGTCGATCACCTCGCTCCCGCGACATGTCAAAAGTTCCACGTTTGTTATAGTTATAAGTTTCACGTGTCAGTGTGTCTATCTGTGGCATCGTCGCATGGGCCGATTTTAATATCGCTTATTTTTATTTGATCGAGATGGTTCTTAACTATGTTTGATGGAAATCGGTTCAACGGTTCAAAATTCGCGGGTTTTTTTATTTGTATACGGTAGGTTAGTCATAACTATTATGTACCAACCAATAATAGGTTCTCGAATAGCGACCGCGTACTGGCAGGCAGGCGAAGCGTAAGACACCCACCCACAAGGTTGTCAGACGATCTGACCAAGTTCGCTGGAAAGCGCTGGATGCAGGTCGCTCTTGATCGATAATTTTGGAAATTCTTGGGAGAGGCATATGTCCAGCAGTGGACGTTATGCGGCTGAACGTCTGAAATGATGATGAACCAATGATTAATCTAGTGGAAAAGATTTTTATGTCAATATACCCTAATGCTGTAGGCGTCTGTATACTCCATAATAGTTTGCTTCTAACATTAATTATGACTAACCATTATCATCAATAACCTTCTGTTAGAAAAAGTCATCTCTTTAGATTTGCAAGATTTTTGTCTGATTGTGTAAAATAATAATAAATATATAGGTTACGCCGCGAGTAACTTCGGAGAAAGCGCAGCACACCTCTCGACACCCCTGAGTCGCTTGCACCGGTGTTGCTCCTTTGCCGGCAACTATTGTCGGCGCGTTTGAGGAGCCCATCTAGTGGGCGGCAAGCCACCACCTGCCTACAATTGTCAGTAATCATGATTATGGCAGGTAATGTTCCTATTGCAATATCCCAGCATCAGTCCATCCCAATCTCATTCCATAACCCATAGACCTTTCCCTTTTTCTTGGTACACCTTATATAGGTATATTCAGGAATGAGTTTTGGCGGGAGCGCCACATAACATCAACTTCTGCAAAGGGCCTCTACGTGTTGGATCTGTATCCCCACGCAAGCCTCTCAAAGGACCGGGGAGATAAGACCCTTGAAACTAAAGGAGATACATAATATATAGGGACAAATAACACTGATTGAGCTAGCCCCAAAGTAAGTTCGAGACTTGTGTTATGGGATACTAACTCAACGATACTATATTTTATAACAAATACATATATTATAGATAAACATCCAAGACCCGGGACAATTTGAAAAAGGCCATTTTCCAACTTGCCCTGACCGGTGATCAAACCCGGGACCTCTGGGTGGCGGATTAGTATGGTGACCACTACGCCACGGTCGTGTGCAAGCAACTAAGTGCGGAGTTGATTGGTACGTGATTGATCACGTACCAATTACACAACTGTAGATGTATGTCTTCGTGAACACGCGCTGCGCCACGGAACCACGTGCAGATTTCAATCTCATTATACATGGTAAGTCTTCTGTGTGTTAGACTTAATCAATTATCGAAGCAACAAATTCGTATTCATGAAAATCTATTGTTCCTAAATCAATATAGAACAACGCTACCCAATACGATGTGTATTTGTTTTCTTCCAAGTTTATTTTTTTAATACATTTTTTGTTTATTTGACTTCTCTCCTTATTTTGGTAGTTACATTGACCGTCACAAGCACAGCCTAGACTTTTTTTACTGTTTTAAATCTATGATTTAAAAAAAGTTTTTAATATATATTATTTCAAAATATTGTAATTACTAATTTTTTCTTTTTCAAAAGACATCAATGAGCAGTCTTGAAAATGACTTCACTTTCCTAATTTTTTTAATGTTCTTATTTTATATTAAGACTAATTACAGTAAGTTTTAAATAATTATATTTCTATCACAAAATGGCGTTTATTTTACAAAATTATACTAGGTAATACTGGCAATGAACAAACAGTAATAGTAAGTTTATTTAACAAAATGATACTAGGTAATAACAGGCCTTTGTCACTCCCCGTTTCGGTATCGAAAATATACCTACATCATTACTATGTGCGCGGAGACCACTTCGAAGAGGAAAATTCAGTTACATGAATAGTTTGTCCAGCGTAATAAGAATGAAATTCGCTTGCAATGGATGTATACTGCGTTTGTTTAGGTATTCAAAAGAATATAAACAATTTTGACATGTCTTTATATTGAAATATACACTTTATAAATCAATACCATCGCAAATTACAAATTATTTATTTTATAAATTACATAATTTATTTGAAATTTGCTAAGGTATTGATTCATAAAGTGTATATTTCAATAAAAAAGACATGTCAAGATTGTTTACATTCTTTTAAATACCTAAAAAAATGGATTATAGGTATCTAAACGAGGAGGTGAGAAGTTCTGACGCGAGCTAAATTAAACCATAGCGCTAACCGCATTAAGTAGATATTTCTTTAAATTTATTTTCTGAGTAAGACTTCTGTACTTGAGTACTAGTACTTATTCTGTGGTAATACTGGCAATAAACAAACGGTAATAGTATATAAGTTTATGTATCTTAATCTTATTGGACTTATCACCTAATACACTATTAGCTTTAACTTTACCTCTAATGTGTTTAAACAGGGTTTAAACAGAGTTAATTACTAAGCGCCGAGTCACTGCCCCCTTATCGGACACGCACGTGCTAAATAGCCAAGTCAATGACACGTAACATGAGTTCGAAAAAGTGTGGGTTAGATCACTTTACCCAGTTGGCATGGCTATGTTTTGGCACCATTTGTAAATAAAACGAGACGTTCGTAGAAAAAGATTTATGTTAGTAAGATACGTTGAAGATTATGATTTATGTTAGAGGATACGTGGAATATTATTTAAAAGAAAATAAATAAAGGACGTCATATTAAGGAGCTACCGTGGGTCCAAGGGTCCAGGGCTGCATTTGAAATAAATTATTGAAAGGAAACGGAGATATCATTTAAAATTTTGTCTTGACCAATTTTATGAAATACTGTTTACAGTTTAAAGTGAGAATGTGAAGCTTTTCTACACACATTAGCGAAAATCGGCCACGTTTGGCTAATGTAACAGTTTAAAGCAAACATCTTTATTATTTTCAATGGACAATGGTTTGTTTGTTTGTAATAACTTTATTGTACTATGAAAACACACAATTATATAAAATAACAACATAAAGAGTAAATTGACAACGGCGGACTTATCCCATAATGGAATCTCTTCCAGTCAACCGGCGAATAAGAAGATAGGACCATAATTCATGAGATGAAATGAAGATGATATGGTTTTCTCCTGTATTGCCATTTGCCTGTGCCATCTATATAAACTTTGAGTTGACATCCCAGTACATATAGAGTCGTCCCAAAAAGGAGATGATAACTGTGATGTGATCTCTTTTTTCCTATGCTATCTAATACTTTACCTGTATTTACCTTCACCTGTGTTGCTTTTCATTTTCTATAAAATTTTCCATAATAGTCGGTACTTACCTGCAACAAAAAAGAAATTAATTAATAATGCAAAACAGACCGAGCCAATGCACTCAAAAAATACTTAAAGAATTCACAGACACTTGTTGGTTTATGGTTAATGCATCACGTACATTCAGTCGTGTTTTCGTCGAGTCATATCGCCAGCAATTCAGTTAATTTTAATTCAAAGTTCGACGACCACAATGTACATTGAATATTTTTCCGTCATCTCGATGTCTTACACTTAAATGTCTTAGTAACAACCTATAATTATGCCTCACTCTTTATGTCCGTAAATGAAGGAGCCACATCAGATATGTTTTAAAGCATACCACCCCATTTAAAAATGTTTTTAGACTATGTTGTATCGCATTGTTGAGAAAAGGCCTCCTCTACTCACTTTCATTTAGTTATCATGACGACCTCTGTGATCTAGTGGTCATCATGCCATGCTGTCACACCGGACTTCCCGGGTTCGATCCCCGGTCAGGTCAAGATAGAAAATGATCTTTTTCAGATTGTCCTGGGTCTTGGATGTTTATCAATACATATATGTGTTATAAACTATAGTATCGTTTAGTTAGTATCCCTCAACACAAGTCGCGAACTTGGGGCTAGCTCAATTTGTGTGATTTGTCCGTATATATTTATTGTTATTATTTCAGAGGATACCTATTTTAATTTTCTACTCGCCTTATTTGCCTTGTTTACAAAGCCTATGAAAGCGTACAAAATTATCTCATGCATGATATACTAAAAAGAGTGGTATACTTTAAAAATAAACTAAGGTGGCGTCTCAATTCACACGGACAATGGACATGGACACATTAATAATTTTCTTTATGAAGAGCCTTTTCACCTTTGGTTGGCTGCCTCGCTCGCACAATCAAACTTTTTTTAAAATTATTAAAAATGAGACTCATTTGAAGAAAAGGATTTCATAAACTTTTTAAAAAACTAAATTTATTACAAACAAAAATTTAAAATTTTTGTGACCTTATTCTTGATACACTCACACATAACCAATAAAAAAACATGTCAACTATAACTTAAATATAATATATTAAAAAGTTTATGAAACACTTTTCTTCAAATGAGTCACATTTTTTAATAATCCTTAAAATTGTTTGATTGTGCGAGTGAGACAGCCAAACAAAGGTGAAAAGGCTCTTATATCTTTCTCTATCGTTTTAACGCTTGCCAGATCGAACTTTCGGCTAGTCTTTATACCTTTATACGGGAATTTATTTTATTATAATTATCTGCAATATATTATAAGTAAACCAGACTATTTTATTTATGTAACTTCCAGTTTAATCCTTTCACCGCGAACGTCGGATTTGCCTGACAAACATTGTCGTGCCCATTCCGCGAGCGTCGGATATTTCCGACCAAAAAAATGCCCGTTTTGCACATAACTGAAGTATCCACATCCCTTTCCGGTTGTAGGTATTTATTTTAGATTTACTACCCCTCCCGCTGGGTGCACGACAACTGATATAAAGTGCCTGGTGAAAAAGCATTATTCTATAAGCTTTCGATAAGACGCAAATGTAAGTATTTTATTTCTAGTTCTTTAGAAGCCTGTATTAGTTTTAATATAAAACCGTATGTACACCTATACACTCAAAACGGCGGCATGATTTTGTCGGCTCATTGCAAAGGTATACGCGCCATTAATGTTTTACACTTGCATTACGGCATTTTTCATGGTCGTTTTAGACCCATCATTATAATATGTATACATTTATATGTAATTAGCATTTTAGCGTGACCACACTGTTATAAAATCAAACGACAAAGCTATTCCGACTAAGAAGCAGTGAAAGTTTAAGAATGTAATTTAGACACGCGGGAGCGTGTCAAGCCAAGTTCAAGACAAGAAAGCTTATTTTCGCATTCTTACATTAGGCTGATCATCTAATCAACTTTATACTATTCGCAAGTTATTTTTTTTTATATTGTAAGGTTCAATCCTTCTAAATATTTTATTGGCTAGTCAAAAAAACTAGCCAGGTCAAATGAGTGAGGTAGACAACCACACTTCATATGGTGCTCCCACACTGCTGTTAAAAATGTATACAAACATTTCTAACATTATAAAAAATGCATATTAACCTAAACATAAAATATTATTATAATAATGAATAATATATACTTATAGTAATAAAATTACAACAATAAGTAATTCTTTTATTGTTAGAAAAATTTTGTACACATTTTCAACCCTTTCACCGCGAGACTTTAAATCAGTGGTCGTGCCTCCAGCGCGAGGGGTAGTAAATCTAAAATTAATACCTACAACCGATACCTACAATGGATGTGGATACTTCAGTTATGTGCAAAACGGGCTTTTATAAGTCGGAAATATCCTACGCCCGCGGAATGGGCACGACAATGTTTGTCGGATAAATCCGACGTTTGCGGTGAAAGGGTTTAACAGCAGTGAGGGAGGCGAGCACCAATACTGTTGAACTTGGCTCCCATTTCACATTTATGTTTTTGGCGGGATACAATATAATACAAACGTTTTGTGACAGCTTTAATGCCAAAGCCGTGTGAATCTACTTTTATGGGTCTATGGTCACGTTCTCCTAACCATATTAAAAGACGAACAGTCTGCGGCCTCTTTGTAAAATTAACAATATTGCTTATTTATGTTAGTGAAAATGTCATTCAACTAGCCATTTACGAGTATACCCCTCTGTTAAACGAAGGCCTTCCTTCTTTTTTTTTTTCACGATTCTAACCGTCTTATTATAATATTTTTTCAAAACTAAAAGTCAACTTCACTCCTAACTACACAGCCGATTTTGATCAAGTTACTATGGGCCCACCTGACAGGTATGTCCTTTCAAACAAAAATAAGAATTTTCTTCGAATAAACGGTGAATATACAAAAAAAAAAAGATTGCGATGAATTCACAACGTCCTCCTTTTTGGAAGTCGGTTAAAAAGAGAATGAGTTCTTCTCATTTTGGGCGGATAACGATTGCTTTTGTTGGCCAAGCATGCTATATATAATCTGCGCTCTCTCGCTCTGGCAAATGACGGTTCTGAGCGACAGAAAAGGATAGAAGCATAGCAAAGTGCTGCTCAGTGCTATCAAATGAGATCAAACCCTATCCGTCTTATAATAAAACCCAGACTAACTTTGTTACTAGGTTTAAACCATTATCCGACTAAATCAAGTTGACATCTAGTAATATCACACACTCAAATGTCAATGTCAACTTCATTTTGGGCGGATAATGGTTTAAACCTAGTAACAAAGTTAGTCTGGGTTTTATAATAAGACGGTAATTGTTTAAACCAAGTACTCCATGTTTTATAATAAGACGGCATGTATTTGGTCTTACTGTATATTTCCTTTTGTTTCGCTCACATGTGAGGTACCTCACTGAGGCATCTGCCGCTCTCATCCTTGACCTTCCTCTTCCTCCTTCAGTCGTTTGCTCACTGCTGAGCGTCATGATGTGCCCGACCCTTTGATTAAAATAATTTTAATCAAAGGCCCGACCTAACGTTTTTACGATCTCCCTCCAGTTGTTACGATCTTTTACTTGCGCTAGTGTCTTGGAGATCTTGGTGATTAGGTGTTCTTTTATTTGGTCAGACCATCGTATCGGGCTACGACCCCTTGATTTTTTTCCTTCCATTCTACCGGTCGCTATTAGTTTCTCAAGGTTACAGATGGTTTGCTGGCTATATGACCAAAGTATTGAAGTACTCTCTGGAGGCAGGCACTGAGATGCCTCTGGTCAATGTTAAGTTCCTTGAGGATGGAAACGTTTGTCCTGAGTGCCTTCCAGGGACCATCCTTGACCATGTTCGTATAATTATTGGGTATTACAATACAAACAAAACTGATCTATTTTTAAGTAGGTATGTAGTTACTTGCTGAGGTAAAGGTAGGACATCTCCCCGTCCATTCCTGTCGATAACTCTTGAACCACTTCCAGTTTTAGGGCAATCTCGGCCTTATACTATAGTGCCGAAAGATTTGCATTATAATTCGAAAAAAAAACACCCAATTTCTGAGCGATCAAGCTGTCAACAACGTTATCAAAATCTTTTCACCTCCGAAAGACGTTCTCTTCGTACTTTCGCCACCAGATTCGCCAAATTACATAGTGCATCCTAGACCTATAGTCAGGCACCTGAAAGTAATGGTTTTTAGATAGCGTGGGAATGCAATACAAAGTTGGTATGGAGCGTGAAGTGTGGAGTTAGATTTGATAATAGTTTCGTGATTGAATTTTATCGAACTGCCATTTAAAAGAAAAAAAACTTCACGTCATATTAAAAATCTTCCATGCTGGTCAGAGAGAAAAGAAAAATATTTTGGGGACAAACACTGCGAGTTACTGAATGACGATATACGTAGTCTAATTTAGTTTAACACTGTTGCTTGTTTTCGTGTGTGTTGGTGGTAAGTGTCACGGCTACGTACGATTTTTACATAGAGGTGACGTCGCAAGCCCCCACTCTGGAACTTTGATGCTTCGTGTAATTATTACTTTTTTGGTCAAATGAAAAAATATGGGTCCATTATTTTTGGATAATCTAAAAGACGGACTAATTACAATTAAACTTTTCTAACCCTGTCGTCACCCCTATTGGGATACGAATAGTACAGATTATTAAATAGTATATATACAGCAGATTTTGGCAGTGCTGTACATGTTACATGCACACTAAGCGATGAAAGTATGTGAAATGTTTGATCATTCATAATAATCAAACATTGTTGGCAGTTAGATTTGGCACGGTGCCTTAGCGAGAAAGGTGTATGTCGCTGATGAACTAAGAACTTTTCGTAAAACATTCGTAGAATTGAAAACTTTCTAATTAACGGGTTTAGTTTATCCAGACAGAAGGCAGAATGTAACAGTGATCAGATTTTAACCTACTATCCCGATGCTCAGTAAAGGTCCTCCAAATCCATCCACACATTCCGATTTATTATATATGATTTAAGATTTATTATATAATTATTATACAACAGTGACCTATAAAAATTAAATTATATATGTATAGGGACAAATCACACTGATTGAGCTAGCCCCAAAGTAAGTTCGAGACTTGTGTTATGGAATACCAACTCAACGATACTATATTTTATAATGAATACTTAAATAGATGAACACCCAAGACCCAGGACAATTTGAAAAAGGCCATTTTCCAACTTGCACTGACCGGGGATCAAACCCGGGACCTCTGGGTGGCGGACTAGCATGGTGACCACTACGTCACGGAGGTCGTCAAAACTCTTAAATAGAGCTTGAAAGAAGACTTAAAACCTAATAAAAGATGGCAGAGATACAAGAAAAACGAGAGCTTTTAACTTTTATTCCGAATACAGGTTCATCATAACTAATCGTATGTTATGAGCAGAGATCAGAATCACGGGTGCTATTGCTATCAAAAGTATGGATATGACTATATAATCTATAAATAAAACAATCATAATTATGTGACTTCAGGATATTGTTTTTAACCGAAAAAAAAAACACTTATCCTGAAATCACATAATTATGATTGTTTTATTTACTTAGTACCCAATTAGATTCTCGAGATATCCCGGAACTTTTAGTCATATCCATACTTTTGATAGTAATAGCACCCGTGATTCCGATCTCTGGTTATGAGTTCCTACTAATATTCACATCCGATATAGCATCGATTTACCAAGCGATTGTACAAACATTATATTTAGGTATTGTCATATGTGTACAATTACCAATAACTAGAATAGATAAGACTAGTGTTTCTGTGAGCTGTAGAACTCGCGAGTCACCCTGACCCTTTAATTAAAGGTTATCGGATAAAAAAATAGTGCAGACAAAACAGCATCTTAGGGTAACAAAAGGTATATGAAAATTTTTATATTCATTCGAATAGACTAAAATATGATATTTTTTTAAGTTAATATATACGCCATTTTGAAAAATTTCGAAAACCTGAATCGACAAAATATCTACATAATTTTCAAACCTTCTCACAAAACACAAGAATTAGGTGAGAAATGCGACCTGAAAGCGAGAACAACCGGACAAACTGATGGCCGGACAAAAGCATTTTTGGCCAATCTCGAAACTGAGACGCTTCGCTCGCTCGCTCTATAAGGAACGGATATGTGAAGGAAGTATGAGGAGCACGGGAAACAACATTATGAGAAAAGTTCTAAACATGAAGGTCAACAGGAACTCAAATAGAGAGAGGCGCAAGAAAAGGTGGATGGAGTGAGAATCAGTAACATGAACATCGACATAACATATCTAGACCAGCTGACTTCGATATTCGATGGCCATGTCTTTTTTTGGTTATCGACACTTATCCCGCTGCAGCGCTAAGTTCGCTCTTAAGTCGTCCTTCAAAAGCACAGCGCTAGATTCGCTAACTGTCATTCTCACTCATTCAATCGATTGACAGATGTCATAGACTAAAGCATTCATTTCATTAATTATGGCGGCGGGGATTTTGCAATCCGTATTTAATTTTCAGATAATGAAATCTAGTCACTTGCTGAGGGAAAATTAATCCTTTACATTCGGCCTTGTTCTTTGATTTATTAAAAAAGTATTTTAACACACACTAAGGCATTTTTGATTATGTTAACAGTGTTTTCTTTTATCAACTATGGAGTGTACTTGGCGCGTAAATGCTAGCAAGCGACTAATGTGAGATGATGAACAGTAATAGCATATGATGAACGGAACAAAACTGTGATATGTGGCGTCTACTCTATTACGTAAGTACATAATAGCTTGTTGAACATGACGAAGGATAGAGTAAAAAAGAAGCGACTAACATACTGTGCCGACCCCACCTAGAGTGGGATAAGGAAAGGAAAAAGAAGATATGTACCTTAATTACCAATAACTTCCAATAAGTATGTATATATTACCAATAATTTTAGTAAATCTGTGCATTTCCTTTGACTACATTTTAACAGCAGCAATGTAATAAACATTAATTCACTGTAATGTTGTTTACATTCTTCAAAAGATAAATAGCACCAAACCGAGCTTCACAATTCGGAAATAGCCGGAAACCTTTTATCGCATAACGTGATTTCCGAAGCGCGCAATGTCACGATAATCCGATATTATAGCAAAGTATGACACGATAATACTGATAAGGATCGTGAAACGTGTGCGAATACGTCGCGTACACGTATGCTGCTGTTATCTGAACAGATAGACGTATCTAGAAATTAAGGGTGTTCCAATGACAGTTTGACAAGATAGTGTTGCTCAAAATTAGTCACTTTGGTAGATCTACGGATTAGTTCATTGACTGTTGAAAGCCTAGTCATTATAATAGTACGAGTATACTAAAGCTGTGCAGAATCGAACAGCCGTTGGATTTGTAAGTTCCCAAATCAATACAAATTTACACCTGCCTGAAGCAGAACTTTTAGTAAGGATTTAGTAATGTGCAAGCATTGGCAAAAAGTAAATTGACTCTTTGTTTTCGATTTAAATAAATATATAGGTATTTGTCAGCCAGAAGTACCCACATCCGACCAGAAAGCCACACCTTAAGGATATTAACGGCAAAACATTTTTCATCCAAAGCATTAAGCATTTGCTTACACTTACATCAACAAAATCGTCAACAGATGCCTATTGTTTAATTAGGGTATCTAAGTCTCTTTACAATATCAGTATGGAAACAAGATGAGACATCCATGTAATTAAGATGATGTATGCACTACTCAGATTGCCAAGTCAATATAAATTCAAACGTTACAGCTGAGAGAGCACGTTTATCAACCACATTCCATTTGTGGGGGATACGAGTGAAATCGTTACGTTTCCGACATTGACAGTTTCAGGAAAACTTCCGGAAATAATCATGTAAATCACGAAATATGTACCGGAAATACGAAAGGGACAATAACTCTTACTGCATGGATGCTGGAAGGAATAACTTGCCCTGCAATGAGACAGTATAGGATAATATTTAATTTATATAAACCGACTTCACCGCTAAATTACACACCCGATTTTGAAAAAAATGTCATGGTCACAAGTATAACCTTCCAAACAAAAAAAAAAACTTTTCTTATCGGTCCAGCCATTTTCAAATAATCGGTGAACATAAGGGAATATGCATGAAAAAAATATGTGTCATCTAACCAGTTTATCCATAAATATTCAAAAGTAAAGTACTAACAGTGAAAACAGAATAAAAATTGGTTGAAAAACCAACGAGATATAACGATTTTACGAAAATATGTCTATCTCACTCGCAGAAACGCTATTTTCTATGGCAAATGTATATGTAGATGATATAGACTTTGACGTCACCAGTCATCATCGGACTTCTCTTTCTAATTGAAACTTTAAAGTATCACATCTTCGTCGTTGATTAAGATATTTTATAAATTCTTTCACATTTGTTAATAAGGATTTTCTTAGGCAAATAAAAAAAATACGTGCATATTCCCGCAGTCGATTAAAAATATAAATAGATTACCGACAACAGGCTTAGAAGCTTAGTGAGTCTTCTTATCGACTGTGTCGATAAGGACTCGACTCTCAAGATGCAAGTCAGTTTGGGTGGGGATTGAATTCAGGAGTTTAGGGATATAGGTTACGCCAAACCACTAGACCGCTTCAAAGCATGGCAATGACCGAGAGGCTGGCAGCCTGCCCCGATCGATCAGCTGAGTTGAGCTGGCATGACGCATTTGTGGGTCATACATGCGCCGAGGGCCGCCCGACTACGTAACAACTGTCAGTATACACGTTATTTTTATACCGTCTCATTTTGTATCGTCTAGCAAAAATTGACAAGCTAAACAACAAGTCTATTCCTAGGAATATTTTAATTATGTTTATAACCAGTGGCTCTGTGAGCTGAACATGGCACATCGCGAGACTGTCTTTGCAATGGTTAAAACTGAATAAATGTTTATTGCGCACCTTAAAATCCTCATAAATATATGAGCTAGCAACCGTCGTCACTATTTCTCTTTTCCATTTTCTTATAATCCAATGGGATTTGTAAACTATAGCCAGGGGCGTAGCTGCTGCGGTATCAGCCATATCAATGTTGTGGGGTATGGCCCCGGGCTGTAGGGCTAAAATATTTTGATACAGGGTCCGTCTAAGGTCAATTACGCGGCTGTCTACAAGGTATAAGGGTTACCCCTTGAATATATATACGTTGAACATGACTTCACTACTTTGAATTCTTCTTTCCTCGCCTTTTCCCTATTTGGGGTCGGCTCTGTATGTCAACTCTCTCCATAATTTTCTGTCCTTCGCCATCTCTGTACTAACCCCCCGTCCCCCCATATCCGATCTCACGCATTCTTCCCACGTCTTTCTCGGCCTTCCCTTTCCTCTATACCCGTCTACTTTCAACTCAACCATTTTCTTTGCCAGATGTTCGGCATCCCTTCTCATTACGTGGCCATACCAGGTCCGGGACTTCACTACTTTGAATATCACATTTAAATTGAATCTATACACAGTTCCACTGATTGACTTTCGAGTAACATAATATTATACAGCTCTACGCAAGAAATGATTCAATAAGCATTGTATCGTAACACGTTTAGATATGAGTTACGTTACTTACGTCATGATCTTCACATCCATTTACAATTTTACGCTATGTTTATGCAGATAGTATTTCATCGTTCAAGGTCAAACTATGACGTGTATTACTTTGCACGACGCGACGAAAACAATTCCGGACGGACGTAAGAATCAATTTTCAGTGCTTTTGCTTTGCTACACAATAAGTTTTGCTAATTCTAAAAGAGATGAGCTACATTAAATCAATTTTAAATTGTATCATATTGACATAAGTACCAAACTCAATACAACCTACTGAATTATAGTCATAACCTCCAAATTACTCCGAACATCATTTAAGTATGTATGTATAGGTATTAAACTTTATATAGTTTTCCACTACAGACATGTTTGTATTTACAACTTTATTTGCATTCAGTCTGTAGGACTCGACAAGCTAATTTGCACAGGTGTTGTGTAAAAAATAAATTTTATCAAAAGCTATACTAATATGTTTGACGATGGAGTGAATAAAACAAACATAATGGATAGATGCGGGAATAAAGGACATCGTGACATGACAGAGTGATATTAAAACATTAACTGGAGGTTTATTGAAGGTCGAAATATTTTTCAATATCACTTTATTGATCTTCGAGCACACGCGTTCTTATACATATATTACATATTTAAAGAACACTACAGAGAGCACGCTCGATATGATAAAAATAGGAGACGAAAATGAAGACAGCTGTCTCATAAGAAAGAGATGCTAAAATCGATGTAATTCTAAAAATGTCAAGTCTACTCTCTCTCTAACTAATCGCACTTAGTAAACATTTTATTGGGACTAGCTCAATCAGTGTAATTTGTCCCTATATGTGTATATTTGAATATTTATATTTATATTTTACAACCAAACATCTTTCAATCGAAAATCGAAACTGTTAAACTCCGTTACATAAAAAGTAACAAAGACCTAAAGAGTGAAACAGATTAGGCGATAACTGATACAATTAAACCAGCAGGTACAAAAATTTCGGATTACACAATTTGAATGATCGATCGTTTCTGAGAAAAGTGAAAGTTCACTGATCGTCATCCGAGATGGTCGTGCGATGATTAATGATTAGGAAGTAGATAATGAATGTAATGGAGCTGATTGGAAGTCTGGGGTAGAAGAGATTGCAGTCGCATACACAGATGAGAGATGAGAGGCGTCATGCGACTGAGCAGGAACTTAGTTCCTTAATCTTTAATCAAAGGAAATGTGGAAAGCGTGAGAAAGTAATCGTTTGGATTCCAGTTTAGACACAGATACTTAAACATAGGTCTATAAATACGAGAAATCACATGGCTCCAACTTTTGAAATTAAACAAAATTCTAAAAGAATGACAGAAAAAGAATTATTAATAAATGAAATTACTACTAGCATACAAGGACAAAAATGTGACAATCACATCCTAAAAACGTTTGGACTATGCCTAAAATGTCCCAAAGGAAATTAATTTAGATCACGAACTGAAAGACTATCTAAATTAGATTTATTTATAACGTTTTGTGAATTTAGTTATCAGTAAAATGAAAATACGCGAAAATTAAGTAATTTAATTTAAAGTCAAACGATGTATCCTGAATGTTTAAAAGAAAGACGAATAAAGACAAAATTCCATTACAAAGACAATAACAAGTCATTTCGCCAACGAAACGAGTCAAGAATAAATTAGCGCGTTACAAAGTTCATTTGGAATCGAGCGCATTCTTAAGTGAATGACCGTGTTATTTCTGCCATAATCAAAACCTGTTCCATCGAAATTTGGCAAAATTTTTCATACTAACTTTGATACGAAACGCCCACAGACACTCATCATTCATCGTCTCGTCGTACAGCATGGGCATAGGATTCACTTTTTACGCCAAACTTTTAAAAAGGTTAGTAGTAGTAGGAAGTAGGAGGTTATCAACGCGTCGAAATCTTATATGTTCACCGATTATTCGAAGACGCCTGGACCGATATGTAAAATTATGTTAGGGCATACTTGTCAGGTGGACCCATATAAATTTTATCGGAGTGGGTTTTTAGTTTGGAAAAAATATGTACAGTCCTGCCAGTCGTGTCAGTATCAGCCACTGTTTTTCCATCAACCTCATCCGACCCGCAGCCCGCTGGTTTCCTCAATGGCCTTTTTTTAACTTGATTTCGTAAATCCATTTAAACATATGTAAATGTTAAAAATTACATGTAATTTTTCTGAATTCATATAACAAATGCAAATTGATATTTGGATATGTAATAAAATCCCGTAAATCCTGATGAATTATGGGCGTTTAACATGGCTATATTTTACTAGTCATATGTGAAAACGCTGTTGTTACTAAGGTACTTCATTCTTGACCTCAGCAGTTTGATTTTGTTCTCGAAAAACACTAGTTGGTATTCCTGTTACGAGTTTAGCACATAATAAAGGACGCTTTCGTGCGCATCTAACACGACGTAAAAACAAACGAGAACAAGCTCACACAAACAAGAAAAGTAGAACATTTAAAACTAATGCAATTCAAGCAAACAAGGTCATCGTTATGCATAAAAGATTTGAGACCAAATTTAAATTCGAGGCATAATATTTGGTGTCATCGTCTCTGAAACGACAGCAAATTGAAACAAAGAAATGTAGAGTTATCTAAAAATATGACGCAGATCACGCAGCCTGTGCCTTGTTTTAAATAGTGCCATTTAATCCCTTCGTTTATAGATGTCCAGCCTGTTTCTTTCATAAATAGTGAAAGTAGTATTTATGGAAGTATAAAGTCTGTGAACACTTGGATTAAATTTTTAATAATCATTTGAAGTATGGGTCTACGTCAAGTTCAGTAATTTCTTCTTATTCAGCTCCAGCTTTTATTTCTTACATGCACTATATTTCTCTACTTAAAAATAGTTTTTATTACTACCCAACAGTTTCGTGGAAAAAATAGATTCTCAGCAAAGCTGTAGTATTTTTAGCATTTCATTCTTACGTGTTCATAAATCATTCAGCCGTCTGTTTAATACATGTGATGTGCTCAGATTGGCGTATATTTGACATCTTATTTAACATAACTTTGATTTACGAGTATTTTCTATATTTACTACAAAGAAAAAATTGTAGCTGCTGAGAATAATTTAAAGTTCTTTAGTGTTTAATCATACCTATCTACTATGGCACGCTATTTTAAGGATTCAACTCTCTTTTTCAGTAGTTAAGGTAATTTTGCATTTTATAGGATACGCGTAACTACAGTAGCCAAGGAATCTAAATATATAACTCAAAGGTGACTGACTGACTGACATAGTGATCTATTAACGCACAGCCCAAACCACTGGACGGATCGGGTTGAAATTTGGCATGCAGGTAGATGTTATGACGTAGGCATCCGCTAAGAAAGGATTTTGATCAATTCTACCACCAAGGGAATAAAATAGGGGATGAAAGTTTGTATGAAACTTTGTCAATTTTAAACGAATCGGGCTGAGACTTTGCATGCATAAAGCTACTATGACGTAGGCATCCCTTAAGAAAGGATTTTGATAAATTCCACCCCTACGCGAGCGAAACCGCGGGCAATAGCTAGTTAATGTATAAGCAGTTTCATCTGTATCTGTACATGAATTATTCTTATTACGTTATTTATGTTTTTACCCGTTTGCGCCAGAAGGAGGGTTATGTTTTTCGAGAGTATGTATAATATGTATAATTGTTTGGCACGCTGTGCAGCCTGAACGGATCGATGGATTTTAGCTTGAGAGGTATCGTTAGATTCGTATTTACTGTGAGAGTGACACTGGGTATATCAAAATAAAAAAATCCAAAAAAAACCCGTGGGGTTTTTTGTTTTCGTGATAATTATTTGTTTAACTCGTTTTTACCCTTTGGGTGCGAACCCTAAAAATCGATTAAGCGTCAAGAGCATTGATGCAAGCAAAAGTGTTTGCTGTAAAGTTTAATCATAAATCAATCAATCAACATAAACAACATCATTACAAATGGAAATATCGCATTCTACTATAATTTGACGAGTTAGTCACGAACACAATCTAAGTAGGTGCTATTAGGTTTTACGAGGGTAAGTGGTTGCTGAAGCCGAATGCTGTTTGAAAACCAATTGACGTTTCTCTCAAATCGAATGCCACTTTCTGGCGCTCTGGTCCACACACTATTCGCAAAATGTCCTACAATCGCAAAGTTGGCGAACGGCTTATTCTGAAAATATCTTCTCACAGATGTCATCGTATTTAACTTTGGGCCGAGTTAAAATTATTATACCTACGCCAATCATTATACCTACGACAAATATGATCATCATGTCGGCAGAAGAGTTGTCCGATGCTGATTGGTGGCTAGCTTTAATTCTGAACGGACTAATTCTCAATGAAATCCCTGAAGCAAGCTTTCCCGAAATTCTTCCTAATTTTTATTTCAGATTTATTCTTATAGATCTGCAGTTAAATATGTGTAAACCGACCAAAATTATTTGCGGTAAACCGGAATCTTTATCAACGACAGTGTCGAAAATGTCTATGTCAAGAAGACTTTTATAGTGGGCGGAAGGGCTAAGACGACATGTCATTTTGAGAACAGGCCTACGTCTCGACTTAATCCACTTTCCGAACTACTCGTACCATTAAAGATGCATTACAAAGAGCAGCAAATAAAGCAGTGTTTACACTAGTTTAAAATATGGCTGTCAATTGCGCGCGAGAAAACAAACATAAACATCGCCATGCCGACTTTCCAATCTCAATTAATAATGAAATAGGTTTAATGCAGATTTCCCCGTCTGATGCTAAGTGTGTACTGAGCTTCCGACGCGAAAGCTGTCAATGACCTTATAAACTTAAAACATACTAAAACTTTAGGGCTTGCTCAAACTGTTGGATTTTTTTATCTATTCATCATCATTTAGTCTTGTGATGTAACACTGTTTTACTAGTTGCCATCTATGACCAAACGTCGCCTTTGGACATCAGTAAAAATACGGATTTTTTTCACTTTCTTCTTGACTTGATCAGTCCATTGCTTAACTAAAGCCCTCGTACAATAAAGAGAAGACGTGCCCAATATCACCACGCTGGGCCAACAGACGGGAGGGTAATCGCAGTAGATGGTAGTCTTTGCGCAGAAGACGCTGCTGCCCGCTCTGTTACCTAAACACGGGACAGCACTTTTCTATGCTGCTTTCCTTTTCTGCCGCTCAGAACCGTCATTCGCTAGAGCGAGAGGGAGAGCGACGGAACGCATCAGCATCAGCGCTTTCGCGGCATTTCGTCGCTCTGCAAGAAAATTGGCTGTTCCCTGCTGCCAGATGTAGCCCGACCCTAAAGCTCTCTTTACAGGAATTATTATTTTTGTTACCGAAAGCTAGACAGTTCGTATTCTACGTTCGTAATCAATCTTTTCAACAAAATCTTTTGTGTTAAATTTGTTAAATCAATGTAGTATAAACTTAGGCCCTATTCAATCTTAAAAAGCTAGATTTCAATTTGGTTTAAGTTAAACATCTGAAGTCAAGTGTGTATAAGCTTCCGATGATAAAGCTGTTGGATCTAAAAAGCTCTTAATTTCTACCCACACCATCAATTGCACCGAATGCATGTAAATAAATTGAGCGAAACAACGTCATTTGCAGATCAATCAAGTTAATATCGCTGATTTCCGTGTTAAAAGCCAAAGTATGCTTTAAGCTTCCGATAGGAAAGCTTATGAAAGCTGTTCATTGACGACTATAGTGGTCTTAAATTGAAAATCTGCTCAGGTCTGTCTTGTCAGATTTTTACGACACAGCATTAAAGTAAATCTTTCCCCTATCTTTACGACCCATGGCAATTCGACAGATAGTTGCTGAGCGACTAGTACATTATAACTGATTCTTCTACTTTCACGACCTATGGCAGACCAATTCGACAGATGGTTGCATAGTGACAAGGAACTAATAACTAATTCTAAATCAATACTGCAATAGTAGATTGTGATACAAGGGCATAAGGTTATATTTTGAAGGCGAGGGCACTACTTTGAATCCTGGGTGAAGCGAGGGATTCATGTATATCGCCCGAGATAAAAATATGACCGTACCCGAGTAGCTCTCTCTTACACTTTTCATCTCCGTCTATGAGAAAAACTAGCAAATACAAAACAGAATATTAAAAAAAGTAGAACACCTACAATACCTAATTAGACTTCAACCGACAATTTAATACGAACCTTTGTTTTTTGTCGTTTTCATACAATAAATACTAAGAAATAATTTTTCGAAGACCACCGACTTATGATAAAATGTTCAATCATAACTTTGTTTGCGTATTCCTTTATATCTTATTATTTTTATAAGTAAACTTGATACTTATTCACTATCGCTTTAACTTCTGTGCCAATTATTTTGCATTATAAAACGAAATTGTTCTTTTTTTTAATCCCTAGACATTTTCTTGTTCACTTTTTATTTCCGAGAGAATAAGCGGTAACTTTAGCTCCAAATGTTTTGGGATAAAAGCATCATTTTTTGAGTACAGTAGATGAGATGAAAAAAAGATAATATCACCTTTTTCTATACTATAGAAATCGGTGGGGGCCACTCGGTCTAGGCTCTGAGCTTGCGTATATTAGATACGGAGTTCGACCCTCACTAGACACGGCTTGTATTTATGTGTGGTCATTTCCTCATTATCACAGAAAAAACATCTTAAGGAAACCTGTACATCACATTAGTAAAAGATGAAAAATAGTGCCCGACCGAAACTAGTTTTACGACCAAAACCGAAACTGAAAACGAATTTCGGCAACGGTCTCTGTTTCGGCCGAAACCGAAACCGAAACCGAAACTTCCTTACAAGGATCATATATTGAGGGCAACGGCATAAAACGGCAACTTTCATTCAAAAATGCAAGAACCTCCGACATTCATATTCCTTTACTAAAGGTTAACTATTCCGTAATTTATTGCATTATGGTTTTAAGTCAAAAAACAGAAATGAAATATTAATTTTAATATACGGATATCTAGGAGGTACCTATGTAAGTTCTCTTTTAATTACTCAATTTATGTGTGATAATAATTTCACAAAACAAAATTGGTAGTACGTAACTTAGTATCTATTGTACTTGCCACTTGGATACCTTGGTAGTAAATAATAAAATGAAATTCGAAACTCTGAATCCATAATATTATCACCATAAAATGCATTATAGTCATTACTAACTACCTAACTAATGTTTGTTGACGTATATAGCATTATAGGTTAGATTAAACTTGATCTTACTCGTACTTTTATTAGTCATATTGAATATTTTTTTGATGTTTACTACCCGCTCTTATGTTATAACGACATAAAACGAGATAAAACTTACCAAATTGAAAATAAATTACTCTAAAACTCGCCACTACAACAAAACAAAATGAACAGCAAACAAACAAGCGAGTCACGACATGGGCTCTGATGGGATTCATTCGTTCATTCAACGCGCCGAACACTCAGCGCGAAAACTCCCGAATGCACATTCGGTTTCGGTCGTAGTATCGGCAAGTTTGCCGCCGAAAACGAAACTAAACCGAAACTCGTGTTTTTGCCGAAACTCAACCGAAAACGAAACCGAAACCGAACATTCGGTCGGACACTAGAAAAATATGAAATAGAGAAGACAAGACAAACCCATCTCTGCCAAAAATCGTAAAATGAATGCGTTCTTCCCCAAATAATGAAACCGACAAGAGCTTGGCTCATTTAAAGGATCAGTTTCAACAGCTTCAAAAGCGTTTAAGTTATTTGATAACTTATAAGTACTGTATTAGTATGATTTACGAGCTAACGTCAAGAACACGTAACCTGTGCCAATGCTCTCACATCTGAATGGATGATTGTAAGTAATGATAGGACGTCACAGACGAATGAATTGTTGATGCGCACGGAGAGTGACATGTAAGATTCATCAAACAGTGGTGTGTCTAGGGTTGTAATCATAGTTAAAATGGCTGAAACAAGACCCCGGTTGGGATAAAGAAGAGATTAGTGTGTACATGTATATACGGGAACCATGGCGGAGGCGTGCAGGGCGCCAGCAGGCTTTCTTAGCTTCCTGCAGGAGTTGGGCTGGTTCGAGAACTGAGGCCGGCATCAGCTCACCACGCTCGGGACCGGCCAATTCGGGCCTGATTGCGGAAAAAATGTCCTCGAGGAAAGTAACTTGTAGATACCGTGAATACGTACGTACATCGTACATCTGTACGAATAATTTGCACGTGAAGCATAGCAAATTACGTGATGCATCTGGACGGGTGCGTCGCGATTTAGATCATTCGTTAGCGATTACTGTAGATTTTTATCGCTAGTTGATAGTTGTTGAACTACATCTATTTATCTATTTTTGTATGTCAGATGCTAGAGCTCTTAACTGGCTCTGTCTATCCCTGTTATTCGTACTATCTTTTAGACAGATTTGATAGATAGATAGATAGATAAATTCTTTATAGCACATAAAAAGACACAATTAAAATACAGTAAAAAAATCACAATAGTACAAAGGCGGACTTATCCCTGTCAGGGATCTCTTCCAGTCAACCCTACAACCAGAGGAGATAACTACAAAAGTGGGGTGGAACATTGTACAATACTTACACGCTAAAACACTTAATACTAATTATAATTTCATAATACATATTGATATACACATACATAATATATATAAATATATACTTACAATATCAGTTATACATGCATAATATATAAAAATATACATATTTGATTCAATCCAAGTCAGGAACTTTCATAAAATAATTTATTCCTATTCTTGAAGGAATGCAGAGTACGAGACTCTTTAATGTCCTTAGGGAGTCTGTTCCAAAGTTGTGCAGCCATAACAGCAAAAGATTTAGAAAAAGTATGAGAGTAGTGATTAGGAATATCTAAAAGAAGGCTATTGCTTGAACGAAGGCGTGGATCGATATCTCGAAATTTAAATTTTTCATAGAGGTAGTTGGGAAAGGTAGGGTTGTTGAGGACATTGTGGATGTTTGTAGATTTGTAGATGTTTCAGTAATTAATTACCATTTTTTACGACTCTGGGTAGTTACTCCATAAAATAATACGATAGTCGTCCTATTTATATATCAAACCAAGTTAGACTTTACTATCATACTTTAATGCTTAATGCTGCTTGACACTGAAACGCGGCTACGCAGTACCGTCCGTCTTGCGTACCGCTTTTGGAGTAACCCGTTACGAGTCCGTTAGAGCAAACGACAAATGAAACCTCCTTACACCTCGGATTATAATTTCAGCCGCATAACGTAAACTGCTGGACATAGGCTTCTCCCAAGGATTGCCAAAATGACCGAACAGGAGCGGCCTACATCCAGCGCTTTCCAGCGACCTTGGTCAGATCGTCTGACCACCTTGTGGGTGGGTCCTACGCTTCGCTTGCCAGCACGCGGTTGCCATTCGAGAACTTTTTTGCCCCATCAGCCATCGGTTCTTCGAATCAGAAATGAGGAAATTTGTAGAAGAACAAAAATCACTGACATAGCCCAGCGGATAAGCTCGTTCAAGTGGCAGTGGGCGGGACACATTGCGCGAAGAATACCTCGGATACGGACCATAAATAAAATATTTCCTTATCGGGACGGACATTAATGTAAACAGCTTTCGCACATATTGAATAAAAGCAAAATTAAATCCTAGAACAGGAATCCATCGGACATATTAATAAATATCGCAAGCCTTTGTACATATTAATATATTAATAATTATGGTCCTTTAACTGTAGACGAGTACATATAACTATTTAACAAGATAACTGTATAAAATATACCCTAATGTTCTAATGCTGACTTGCCTACTCCATTTGTGATGGTGCTCCCACACTGCCGTTAGAAATGTTTACAAACATTTTCTAACACTAAAACATTTACTAACAAATGTTATCAATTGTTACATTTTGTTAGGAACTGTTAGATGTTGTAAGTGCTCCTACACCGATGGAAAATGTTTACTAACATTTTATAACATTTAAATCTGACATTGGCCCACAGTTTGGTTTTGCGTTCTGAGGTGTCTACACGAAAATGGAAGAAGATTTGCTCAATAGAATAATTTTTATTTTTTATTTAAAGAATAAGAAAAGGCGCTCTTATTGGATGCGCCAAACGCAACCCCCGACTCTCCGCATACCCCGCTGTCATTTGTATAAAATGTTTACAAACAAAAGATAACAAATGTTTTATTTTGTTATAATATGTTGGCTAACAATTATGTTCAAAAATGTTTACTAACGTTAACTAACATGAAAACATTTTTTAACATTTGTGATTAAATGTTTGCTAACAAATGTTTACAAACATTTTCTAACAGCATTGTGGGAGCACCATGATATCAGCAGGATGGGAAGATACAAAAAACCGGGCAAGTGCGAGTCGGACTGCGCACCAAGGGTGCCGTACAATTTGATTTTGATACAGCTTAAAGGTATTAAAGACCTGAGTTTTTGATATGAATTTCAATTTAATACCTCTACGCGTTCAGGAGGAA
Organism: Acrobasis suavella; assembly: GCA_943193695.1. Taxonomy (NCBI): domain Eukaryota; kingdom Metazoa; phylum Arthropoda; class Insecta; order Lepidoptera; family Pyralidae; genus Acrobasis; species Acrobasis suavella. The sequence goes on from OW971929.1 coordinate 3,257,365, forward strand.
AGAGGTGGTAAGTTTAAAAATATTAAAAATATTTTTATTATATGATGTCATTAAAAATTTACGGTTTTCGCAATTTTTCCTTTATCTGGTATAAGACGTTGTTTCGTACCAAACAAGATTCTGAGTCGGGAAGTACCCTGTAGGTTTTGATTCCCTTGCAAGTGTCGAGAATTTGAGGAAATTTGCGGCATAAGCGGCTGAATCTTTTGATTGCATTGGCTTAGAAGTTTGATTTTTTCTCATCTCCAAGGAATAGTAGACCTGAGTATTTGGGATAAATTCCAGCTTTTTTTTGTGGTGATACCTCCACGCGTTCCTTAGAAAAAAGAGTCTTGACCGACACACAGACGGACGGACGGACGGACAACAAAGTGATCCTATAAGCGTTCCGTTTTTTCCTTTCGAGGTAGGGAACTCTAAAAATAAAAATAATATAAAAAAGCCGATTATTTGCGTTTAATATTACTTAAAGCAACTTGAGGTTACAGTTGTTCATTTTGACATAAGGTATCTAGAACTTGCTCTTAAAATATGACACCTGATTTACCATTCAGTCCGTATAATAAAGTACGTACCATGGTTCGCAGGTTCGAAAATGTCAGTTTGAATTATCGATGTGGCAGAGATATCGCGGGTTAAATACGTTGGGCTTTGGATGAGAAATCGCACGATCAATAAATACGTAGATATTAATAAATTTGTAGACATTTAGTTGGAATAGTCCTAGAACTGAAGATCAAGTCGAAAATTCATTCGAATCGCTCTAAGCTTGATAACTGATTGACAGCATCCGCCATGCCTCGCCGCGCCGCATTTTCATAAGTACATTTTTTTTATAAATTACAATGTAACAAATTCATAGGCTACTTGGTTTTTGTTTTTTGGGATTCTCATTGTTGTCAAGCCAACGTATCACAAGATTTACGTTTCAAAAACGAATATCCGACTACGGGGGCTACATATACTACGGCTAACAATGTATATATTTTTGAAATGAGACGAGTGATGTGCCGTTCTTGAAAAATTCGAGAAATTTCCGAAAAGGTCTGGAAAACTTCCGAGACATTTCTAGCAAGAAATTTCTTCAGGAAAATTTTCAACGAAAATTCTTGAGCTATAAATTTCGAAAATTTCCGAGAACAGAGAATTTATCTGCGGTATATCACTAATCAAGACCTTTAACTTGATAACCAACTCGATATAGAAACAAATGTCAATGTTGCAGCCTATATATGTTATCCGGACAATAATGACGAATCGATTGACATATCATTTGTGAAAATTGGACAGACAGAACATACATACATGTCCACATACATACTTACATAGAGGCAAAATCATTACCTTTCTTCTTGGCTTTGCCGTAGTCGAATAAAAAGGACCTGGCAAAATAATAAAGAAAGATTGAAATAATAAAATACATGGGAATACGTGATATAGACATAAGAAGGAAAGTTTAGGAATATAGATCAAGAACTCAGAGAAATAGTAGATGCCCCACTATACTTCTATAAAAGGACGAAAGATTGAAGATTAAATCGCTTGAGCTCTAAACATGGCCTCAGCCTTATCGCAACACGTACAAAGTCTAAAAGTAAAAGCAGTAATTTAACTAAAATGCAAACGCTAGAAATGTTCAATGTTCACATCTGGCCGTTTCTATACAACGATACCGTTCAGAAATGTAAAACACGTCGAACCCGCGATCAGCTGTGGCCGTACACATATTCCTTCTGAAAGCGAGAGCCGACAGAACATACGCGGGCGCAATTAGCATAGCTACTGAGATTTATCGTTATCGAAACGGTTTCGTTTCACTTTCGGATTACGTACGCAAAACTACAGGTGGTAATCGTAGTAATGATGGGTAAGTGCGAAGTCGAAATTGTTATCGATATCGATAATATCATCCATATAGACATCTCAATTCAATTATTTGTTAAAATGTGGTGTATACAGGTGTTTTTGTGTCAATATTTAGTCAATAAAACTCCATGCAACTTTACATCAACTTATCATATCAAAGTCACAGCCTACGTAATGCTTTTCTTAAGTAATATTATATCAAAGGGGACTTCGGGGAAAGCCCGTGCGCAAGCCGTAGGGTATTTACTCTTACCTATAATATCTACGTCCTTCGTTTATTTGAACTTTAACCCAAAATTCAAAGACAAAACAAACTGGAGACGCTCATTAGGACTTGACATCTCAATCTTTCAGATTTTTGTAGGCTGTACCGAGATAAAATTATAGACTAGCAGGTTTTAGCTCATTCCATCACCTAGGAAAAAGTTGCGCATTGGTTATAGAGTAAAACCCTATTAGTTTTAAGACTTTTAAGATGCAGGATAACCTTATTGTGGTCTTCCTTTCCTTTTGTTGGGGGCATATAAACCTGACCCTCATGACTCTAAAGGCCGTACGGTAGGGTGATCACTTTTATCTGCCCCGACTGTACATTCAGCGATGTATCGTGAAACCTGATATCTGTCAATCAGTGTTAAGATGTACCCGATTAAGTTCCGACGATAAGATTGCGACTTCGTATGACAGACAAGGTACGTAAGGTACACCTACGTCACGTGCATTGCAACCATCCTGCGACTGTGGCAAGGTCGCTGCTTATCTAGCCCAGTGGGAGGGTCGTCGGCATTGCCCATTGTTTTTATCGCAAGGTTGTTTCAATGCCTATTCACCGACATGTTTTTGGTCGATATACATTCAACTATGATATTATAATGCATAAACAGTCTTATTGTAAAACGCGGATCCACCTAAGTACTTAGTTTAAACCATTATTCGCCCAAACCGAGAAGACCTCCCGTAATGTCACATTCTCTTTTGTCACTGTCACCTTCATTTACGTGAATAATAGTACAAGTTGTATGCCACTTGCCAGGCAAATTAAAAAAAAAAAAACGACATTCAAGAGTTTCATATGTAAATGCCATCTACTGATGGGCGGGGGAACTAAATAGTAGAATTTTAATCCATGGCGCTATCTTTTATTTGAAACGTGAACTACAAGATCCCCGAATTTGTAGAGTTAATCTCCAATAACTTTTAAACGACCGAACCGACTTTAATCAAACATAGCTAAGAACCACTGCAAGGAAACTTGTTTCATGTAAAAAAAATCGCATCGAAACTGATCCATCCATTCGAGCGCTACGCTGCCACAGCAGACAAACAGAAACACAGACATAAGCGTCAAACTTATGAAAGCCCTCTTTTTTGTCGGGGGTTAAAAACTGAAGATATTCAAACATAGAATGCAACGTCAAGGAGGGATGACGTCCGGCGGCAAGTGGTTGTCAATTATAGCCAAATCGTTGGATTGGTTTCCGATTTTTGAAGTGAAAACTTCTTTAGCGGCGTTGTACACTTTTTTGTAAGGGGTAAAAATGTTAAACTCGCGTCAGGGCGTCAGGACACGTGACCCTGATCGAAAATTCGTAAGACAGTAAACAGCCAACGCGGCGTAGGAGAGGAAGTATCCACCTTTCTTTCTACGGCGCGGCGAAAATGTATGCCTGCGCCTGCTGTTTCGTTTAGGCGGCGCAGGGCGCTTGCGCGAATGTTCGTGTGTGTTTATGTTATAGCGTGCCACGCGCATCCATGGATGGTGACAGTGACAGCTGATGGCTTGACCGTCTGTGTAGTGGCCACACTGCTGTGTATTTGTAAAATTCGTGTATATAAAGTGTTTAATTAATGTAATATAAATTGTCATGTTTGTGTACGATAGCGCAATAAATAAATATTGTATTCTACCATATAAATGATAGTACTTTTATACTGATAATTAAAGCAATTCGTGCAAAATTATTCCCTAACCATTCCAAAATATCAAAAATGCACAACGTTAATATTCAAGTTTTCACTTCTGCCGACACTCCCGGAGTGCAACCCGTCATTTTGTTTTAAGTGAAAACTTCTTTAGCGGCGTTGTACACTTTTTTGTTATGGGTAAAAAATGTTAAACTCGCGTCAGGGCGTCAGGACACGTGATGTGATCGAAAATTCGTAAGACGGATGGAAAGTAGACAGCCGGCGCGGCGCGGCGTAGGAGAGGAGGTATCCACCTTTCTTTCTACGGCGCGGCAAAAATGTATGCCTGCGCCTGCTGTTTCGTTTAGGCGGCGCAGGCCGCTTGCGCGAATGTTCGTGTGTGTTTATGTTACAGCGTGCCACGCGCATCCATGGATGGTGACAGTGACAGCTGATGGCTTGACCGTCTGTGTAGTGGCCACACTGCTGTGTATTCGTAAAATTCGTGTATATAAAGTGTTTAATTAATGTAATATAAATCGTCATGTTTGTGTACAATAGCGCAATAAATAAATATTGTATTCTACCACATAAATGCAAAATTAATTAATGCAAAATTATTCCCTAACCATTCCAAAATATCAAAAATGTTACGTTAATATTCAAGTTTTCACTTCTGCCGGCAGTCCCGGAGTGCAACCCGTCGTTTTTTTTTTCTTCACATATCGTTAGAAGAAGTGTGATGTCTAGTGATTAGTGGCGGAACTACATGTCCAACCAATGTTAAGTAGAATTGACATCCGTAGCGCCATCTATTTGCCAGGTAAATTAAAAACCCCGACTTTCAAGGGTTAACCCTCAATAACTTAACTTCTAAACGGCGAAACCGATTTTCATCAATCGTAGCTAAGAATCACCGTAGGGGAACTTGCTTTCACGTAAATAAACCGCGTCGAAATCGGTGCATCCGTTCGAGATCGAGAGCAACGATGCCACAGACAGACAAACAGAAAGACAGACCGACACAGACATTAATGTCAATCTTATAACAGCCCTCTTCATCGAGAGCTAAAAAAAGCAGGCCCCAGGTTCCGAAGCAACATAGCTAAGTATGCAATTGAAATTTATTTCCATGCAATTCGTCGTTTGTGTAGTTACCTACCTTCTGGTGCGCATGCGCTTGTCGGCAAAGTTTGCCATTTGTTCCGACGGTTGTAGTAATCAAATATTTCTTGGAGAGATTAGACAGATATCGATAGTGATTTCGAAGCTAAAATACCGCACAACCGCCGCTAATAAATTAAATAGTGCTGCTCTAATATCGATAAACTTGTGAATCGAAATCGGTCCTTCTTAGAATGAACTGTGGGCCGCTTTCCCTGCAATACTCGTAAATAACGAAACCATTCTGAACATTTAAGTAAATTAAAACAAAACTGTAGCAAAACAAACCGCCGCTCACAAACAATGACATAAAAATACAACGAAGTTAGTAAATTTTGACAGGTCATGTATATTTTTAAAGGTCTAGTTATTTAATTAATATAAGTACTAACGTACAGAACAAGGAGACTATAAGATACATATTGCGTAGCTACAACTCAATGGTTGTCAAGCGTATGGACCTCTTTGGATCAGCATATCCTGAGTTAGAGGACTACAAGCACTACGCCCCAGGTGATATTCTTAAGCTTACACAGTCCTTCTTGAGAAATCCCGGTGCGGATGTGTTTATTAAGGCAAGGGGGTAAGTACTATATTTATATAACCCAAAGGTTAGACGTGAACAGGGGCTCACTCCTTCCCGCGAGATGACGTTTCTAAGTCTCCCCTGCTAATGCAAGGGAAAATTTAAGTAAATCTCTCCATTGTCTCGAAAAAAGAAGTTCATCTTCTACAACCTCCTCTAGTTTTGAAACATGTTTTGTATCACATTAAGAAGCTTTTCATTCGATGTTACTGCAAATTGCAAGCACAGTAAAGTAAGCTATTGTACATTACAATACGATTATTGTTGATTAATTACAGAAGCAGGGTTTTATTATAGAAAACTTATTACATTCTTACATGGTTTGATCAATCAATGAAATTTCTAAGCAATTGGAGAAATAAGAAATTGTGTGTCTTCATCCCTTCTTTGCAGGTCTGGGAGCGAAAACATATAAAATTGCTTTTTCAACCGTGCTGTAAAAGCCGATTAAAGGAATGAACGACAATCTCAGAAAACATATCAAGGGATTATATGGCTATGAATCAGTCACTATCTTGATTCCCTTTTCAAAAAGCCCACCGGGGGTGCCTTTTAAGTCGTGTAGTGCTGGGTTTGGTCTAACCCGTGAAGGAAAGAGATGTGATAAGGGTTTTTTCAAAAATATGGGACACCAGATTGCAGCACAGTGACGTCAGGTTCAATAAGCTGCTGTTATTGGATACATTCGACGGAGCAAAAGAACCTGTCAACCGATAGTCCAATGACAACAGTTGATGGGAGCTGACGTCACTGTTTTCATGTGCTGCCTTCTGCTTTCCCATATTTTTGAAGATCCTCTTTAGTATTAATGTATGTACTGTATTGGTTTGAATAATATTCATATTAAAATAATTTGCAAAGATGTTATCCGATGGCGATAAAAGTAACATAGAAGCAGACAAGTTTGTGTTTGAACAGTATGAGATTAACACTTTCGCCTGTGAACATACAGCCTGGCTTGTAGTACACAATCGGCAAGATAACAATGCGATAGTAGAAGATACAAGTAACTAGAAGAGGCTTAGAAAATATCGCACCAATTCATATGCAAGTATACAAGAAATAACAACAAATGAAAATGGTACTGTTAGACATAATTATAATTATAGAAATTACACATGAGAAAGTGATATATCAATACTTAAATGTAGTTTTGTTTTGAGTGAATTACTGGTCAAACAATAGTCCTCATCATCTAATAAGACAGCACCAACTCAATAAGTAATAAACCCAAACAAGTACCAGTCGGTAAGACTTTAAATGCACCAAACAAAACTCCATTAAATCAAAACTTGTAAATGTTAATTGTGTAGTAAACAAGAATTCTGAAGTGATTACACCAATTAATTTTAATACCCGTTTACGTGGTATACAAGTAAAAGCTCGTAATCTCAACAGATTAAATTCTGATGAAAGTTACACAATGAACGATCTTAACACTACATAAGATTATGTGGATAACGATCCTGTCAACAATCTTAGACTCAAAGTGTCTACTTAAATTAAATATTTTCAGTATATTTTGTTAGATATTTTAAATATTACATTGCAAGAACAGAACACTGGAAAGAGGAAGCGTGGGCTACCAAAGCAAATCTGACTGCGATTGGTAGCTGCGGAGATGAAGCTATCGGCCTGCCTTGGTTCGAGGTGAAACGCATTGCTCAAGATGAAATGGAGAAGGACTAAAGCAGCCCTCTGCCCCACTTAGGCGCCATAGGAAAATAAGTAAGTCAAGAAAAGACTGAAAATAAATGCAGACGTAAGTTACAAAATTGTACAAGAAAGTAAAATTATATCATTTTAATTCTGTGTAAAAGTAGAGCATAAAGATCGCAATATAATGTTCGCACGGTCTGATTACGCTGGCAGCCAAGTTCAAATTATACGGCTCGAAGGACTTGTGGCATCGCACGCGTTTATGACGTGTGCGAAATCTCGCACCTTGTTAAGACAGAATAAATTAACATTAGTTAATCTGTATAAGATGAATTATGTACATCTTGTTAATAGATTTTATGTTCAGTAGACGTAAGTAAACTAACTAATGATGATTTTATAATTGGGAGTCTTCACATTTGAAGCTTATCAAAGTGAACATGTTTTTCTAGTTTCTGAATAGATATTAGATTTTTTTCTGTCTGTCTGATACAAATCAAAAGTAACATCTACCAATGTCATTTTCTTATGCGTCAATGTCAGGATAAATAGTTTAAACCGTATTATAACTTTTTGGAACGAAGTTCCTTACGGCAGGCTTGGAGGAGATAGGGATTTTGCTGCGCGACCGAACTGAAAAAAATGTGATAGTAAAACCGTAAGGATGACCTCGTTAAATGATACGTGCGCAGGCGCGACAGTCGTATACACAAGCGAGTAGTTGTGTCGATTCTACATTAGCCGAAGGAACTTCGTTCCTACCTGGTGTCCCACGACACCACATTTCTTTTTCTTCATTTTAAGGTGCCTCTCCAACTAGTTAAGGTTGGTAATCAGCTTAATGAAGTCTTCTTTGTTCTTAGCTCGGCGAAATAGCTCAGCAGCGCTCGCTATCCCGGTCCACTCTCGGATGTTACGTAGCCAGGATTTCTTTCTTCTTCCAATCTTTCTTTTCCCTTCGACTTTGCCCATCATTATAAGCTGAAGGAGATCGTATTCTAACGTTAGTCCTTTTTGTATTATACAGTATCAGTATATGACAGGTCTTCAGGTGCCACCGCCTCTGTTGCATGATAAACTTTTGTTTCAAACAACCACTTCCAGTAACAATGGCTCCATAGATCCCAGCGGTGCGGACTTGGACAATTGAATGACCGATTGCGACAGTAGTAAAGCCTTTTACGACGTCACAATAACGCCCACCGACTTTCCAGGCCTGATTTATATTAATAAAACTGGTATTGGGTACTTTATGGTTGTACTAACAAAGCCGTTTGAGATCTGTAAATTGACTGCGGTTCGGCTGATCCGTTTCTGGTTGGCGAATTCTGGTTTCTATGCAACTTTCATCTAAATACATAGCAAAGTATAAGATGCCCCCTAGCGTGTATTATATTAACATTAATCTCATGGTAAGCTAAGGATGCCAACTCTTCATACTCACGTATTCCCGGTTGCATACTCAGCGGTAATGCTTCAGGGCTCGCGGGGTCCGCTTCCTAACCTAAGTGATTTGACGGGGTTAATAGTTTAGAATACAAACGGGAACGTACTAAGTTGTTTGTTGATGTCCCTGTGTGTAGTGTGGCCAAAACTACTGTCAGATTTTTCAAGCTGCCTGAAGACATCTGACATAACTTGACGACTGTTATATAATGATGACAGACACAACATTTTTTGGAGCGTTTTGATTTTGTTTGTTCAAAACGGGGTCACCTTCGTCTCTCCAGCGCGATGCGATGATCATCGGCATAATATACTCCTTTAATTGGGAAAACCTGTCCAGCCGTGGATTGATACAGGCTGGTAAAGAAGAAAAAATAATTCACCATTCCTTTTTTATTTAGGTCACAGTCTAAAATCACAAAGGGATAATCATGGCGCTTGCGTTTGTAAGCCTCTAGACTTTCTGGCGTAATAAAGTCAGAATGTGAGGCATTTGTTCCAGATACCACGCCCACAGGACCGGTCGATTGGTGACTAATGAGAGATAGGATAAGTCCGGTTGATAAACGATAATGGCTAATTGAGAGATTTACTTCCAAATGTTGGACTGGTCTTGGCGATTTATCGCGACAGTTAGTTATTACTGGAATTTTAAACTGTAGGCAAAATTAATGGTCTTTATTGTATGTTGTTTGGTTATCGTGTGTGTAAAGTGTAAAAGCAACCGTAAAACATCTGACATAGCTTGACGAAAGCCAGCAGATAAGCCGGGGCAAACGTCTTAAACTGCCTTGAGATATTAAATGTCAATTTATGATCATATCCAGTCGCCGAAGACAACCATGATTGATAACATGCAAAAACGCCAAAAATGCGTTCTCCAACCGGGTCACAAATGTTGAAACAATTTTCAATTTTTTTGTTTGAAACCTACGTTGAGACACTGACGTTATTAGCATTAAGGGGTTACGTAGAGAGTAAGCTACTGGCCGTCATGTTATGGCATGACATGGCGAGGTGGTTTCGAGCACAGCCGTCCTTTAGTCACATTCGCCCTTATGCAGACCTCCGGATGAGGTCGAGACATGTCCGCCAGTAGCTGACTCTCTATGTAACCCGTTAATTCATGCTAATGTTCAAATAGACGCTTCACAAAATTCAATCACGGTTTCTGATGAAAACGGTACTACGGGTCATCGAATTCAATTTTCATTAAGCCTCTTCAATTTATCTGTTATCATTGAAATAATTGCTGATATGAACGAATCGATAGTTCATTATCGGCAAGCAAACATTGGAGCCGGCAAAAATAATAAACGCAATAGGACTAGTGTTTTCAAATGTTTTACTTGACTGCAACTCAAACGTAAACTTAAATATTTGGGATCTGTTTGGATTAGATAGTCTAGCCTTAGGCGATTGACACATTGCTCCGCAATCACGCGCGTAGCGCAGGCCGCCATACAAAAATCACGCGCAAAGACGCGGTGTCAGTGTGTTGTACTATGCGTGTTTTCGATACAAATTGAGGGGCTTGCATACAATCCGGCCCCGCGTTACGCAGCGAGGTGCGGGGCATTGTGTGAATCGCCTTAGGCATATTTTCATCGTACTTTTTATCGCTGATAATTTGACAAAACCTTAGAGGCTTTTCACATTTGGTTGGCTGTCTCGCTCGCACAATCAAACATTTTTAAAGATTATTAAAAAATATGACTCATTTGAAGAAAACTGTTTCATAAACTTTTTAATATATTATATGTTAGATATTGTAGACATGTTTGTTTATTGTGTAGACATTGAATACACCGAAAATTAGGTCATCAAAATTTTTAATTTTTGATGACCTTATTCTCGATACACACACATAAACAATAAAAAAACATGCCTACAATATCTAACATATAATATATTAAAAAGTTTATGAAACACTTTTCTTCAAATGAGTCACATTTTTTAATAATCTTGAAAAATGTTTGATTGTGCGAGCGAGACAGCCAACCAAATGTGAAAAGCCGCTTAACGCCGTCGCTTTGCACGCGCATGTGGACCATCGAAAAACCACCCGTAGTACACGCGGGTGGAAAAATTTGCCTAAGAAGCCTAATTTTTGAATAAGAAGGTGTACCAATCCAAAGTCAATGACTGGGATTTTGTTAATAGGTAAGTATTTGTTAGGCCGCCGTAATATTTCAATACTACAACTAGGTAAGTACTTACTGACGTTTTGTACTAGGCAAAGAATGTGCACGATTCGAAATTGAAGCGGGTTTACTGTGGTAAACCACATTCTGATATAGGAATGCTGTATGTAACGTAACTAGTTGACAGGAATTAATACTATGTAGTTGTTTCCTAATCAACCAACATTGTAAAGGCTGAAAGCTATTTAAGTTTGCGTGCTACATCGTTCATAGTTTCATCAATTTAACTCATTTTCTTGTATGGTATATAATTATTTACCAGTCTTTGTCAAAAACAAATGAACTCTAACTAAAAATTTACTCCACGTCCGCATTTAAACTATATGAACCTAAGTTTAGATTGAGATTGGTCCAAAATTAGACTCTGTTTCGTGATTTTTCCAAGTAACCTAGTTCAAATTATGTAAAACCGAACTTTATTCGTGAACAAAATTGTTAACAAATTTATTAGCTAGGCTAATAAAAAATAAAAATTCCCGACTGTTAAGAACGCCATCTAGTGAGTAGCGGAACTACCGATACGACTTGATATCCATAGCGCCATCTTTTATTTTTTAGGGAAAGCACAGACTTTCAAGAGTTTACCCCCACTAATTTTGAAACGGCCAAACCGATCTTCAAGCAACATAGCTAAGAACCACCGCAAAGGAACTTGCTTTCACGAAAAAAATGCAGCATCGAAATCGGTCCATCCGTTCGAGAGCTACGATGCCACAGACAGACAAACAAACAGACCGACAGACATTAGCGTCCAACATTAGGTTAAAAATCACAGTTTTTGCTGGGGTAGGTAATAACATCAAAAAGCGCATTTACGTGTTCATGTCTTTTCTCGTTCTTTGTAATTTTGCATTTTTCTTTTGCGCGAGTTGTGTTATGTGTGTGTCAGTGGTGATAAGTAAACGATTTAAGGGGCTATCTGAATTTTTCGGGGTCCAGTGCTGCCCCCATTTGAAATAAATCATGTGTGAGGAAACAGAGACTTCATTTAAAATTTTGTCTTGACCAGGCTCTAGATAACCCTTCAAACTATTTTATCAACTACTGTTTACAGTTTAAAGAGAGAAAGTAAAGCTTTTCTACGCACAATTGCGAAAAACGGCCACTTTTGGCGGATGTGCGTAGAAAAGCTTCACGTTCTCACTTTGAACTGTAAACAGTAGTTAATATAATAGTTTAAAGGGTTATCTAGGGTCTGATCAAAATAAAATTTAAAATGATATCTCTGTTTCCTTTCAAATGATTTATTTGAAATGGGGGCAGCCCCTTAATCTATACCTACTCTTGTCGGTAGAGTTCTGTCCATCTCTATCGCTTTCCTCCGCTAATTGTTTTACTTCTATGTACAAGACGTTACAACAAACAAGTATCAGTTCAGGTCATAGAGCTTCAGTCAAAAATAACAGGTGCAAATGCTGGTCTCAAAATACTCGTCCTCACACGCGCATTGCCAATGTCTCGCGCGTATTATGACATATGACTTCGAGTATTTTCAGATGTAAACTTACACCTGTGTTTACGAGGTATTGGTTCTAATTTTGGGCTCAATTATCTGTACCGCAATGCGACAAACACGCTCATAAACAAGCTGTTTCATTTTCTCAAAAACAAAATGGAAACGGCAGTTGACAAGTGGGAGCAGTTATGCTTATTCTTTATCAATTTGTTATATTACTAACTATGACAACTTAAGTTTTTTTTTAAATAATTATTTTACGGCTCTGGATACTAGTCCTTTAGAGCCCATCTTTATTTTATCACTTCTTTATTCCTAACCCTAACCCTAACTATACAATCAAAGGTTGGTGTAGGTCCTTTGATTGCTTCAAGGGAGCTTCTGGCAACAAATCTATACGAGTCCACTGGTTTTCATAGCCGAATGAGTGGCGGACGGCGTCTAAAGACGCCCATCACAGTCCGCAAATAAATATCACTACAGCCGCACTATGAGTGTCCACTTTAACCATTTTACATATTGTCCATAAGCATGAGCATTTATAACACTCAACTAAACCGATTTTATATTAAAAAGTCCACTAGAATCAATTTGCAAAATAATTTAAAGCAAACCCTTTTTTTTTCAATTCAAATATATCTTTATTATCATAGGATATTTATAATATCTCTTAATAATCGTCACTTTGTTTTATTGCACAATAATTGTTGACGTCAAAAAGTTACTTAGAGCTAAGTTTACTGCCGCCTCCAAAGCGCTAGTGCAGAAGAAGCGATAACAAACTGCACTGCAGCATTTTCTCCAAGAACGTCAACTCACAATGAAATTAATATTTATAGTTGATATGTGGACAGAGTATACATTGTTTGTTGTCATAATTTAAATTAATTTTTTTAATGTCGAAATTTTAAATAATGTCAAATCAAGTTGTAAATTCAGTATGTACTTAATGTACCAGACTCCAACTGAACCCCTTGACTTCCCGCCATAAACTCACAACTTAAGTTAGTTGTACCCAAAAGTCATTTTACCAGATGCCACTTTCTCATCCATAAAATTTTTACAGACTTCCAAAAAGGATGAGGTTATCATTCGTCGGAAACCTTTTCTTTTTTTTTATTTATGTTCACCGATTATTCGAAGGCGCCAGACCGATTTGGAAAATTCTTTTTTGTTTAAAGGGCATACTTGTCAGGTGGTCCCATAGAAATTTTATCCTCGCCGAAATCGGTTGTGTAGTTCGGGGGTGAAGTCAGGTTTTAGGTTAGAAAAATTATCAATAGGACCGTTTGTTTTTTTACCCCGAAAAATTAATCCACACCGCTTTGCATACGTACATTTTACGAATAGTCGGTACTAGAAAAATCCTGAAGGAATGTAGTTTACGATAAAGAAAAAAATATTGAACATATAAAGCCTTGGACGAATACATAAATTCATTGTTTAGGTATTCAGAAAAGGAGATGCTAATGGTATTTGTGACCAGATTGATTGAAATTTTCAGACTTAAGAAATCATCAACACAAGCATCTGCAGTAAAACAACAACAATAAACAAATCCATGCATGCATATCTAAGAGCGTCTACACATCCCGTCGATGAGGCAGCGGTTTTGCCACAGCGGCGAAAACCGCTACCGCGGCGGGCGAAGGGTTGTGTAGACACAATATACAGCCACATAATTAATATAAGTATTACACACAGAAAGGAAACTCCTACCGCCTTATTATAAAACGCGAACTAACTTTATTTCTTGGTTTAAATCATTACCCACCCAAAATAAGAAGACACTCCGTAATGTGTCACCTTCTCTTTTGTTACTGTCAATTTCATTGGGGTGAATAATGGTTTAAACCGAGTCCTAAAGTTAATTCGAGTTTTATATTAAGATGGCTAGGGTCCCGCGAAATATGCGTCCCCGTTCCCCGTCTCCGCACCTCTCCCCCGTTCTCGCCTTGCCGCGTTTGTTGTCGGGCGAACACACACACACATTGACGTGTGTACGGATTTATAGTTTTGTTTGTAGTAGTAGTACGCATTAATGAAACTCCGCTTCTATGAAGTGCCATACGTGTGCTATAGCTTCCAATGTCACTCAACATATCCCTAGCATTCGTAACTCTGCGGACATAATTATGTAAATGTCATTCTTGACATTGCTCTTTTACAGTCGGTAATGACTGCTTCCGCTCCAGCAGTACTCACGTCCTTGGTATAATGGGTGTGTTTTGAGACTAGAGTTATTTGTGAGACGAATTTGTTTTTTAATCGACTTGTTAAAGTAATAAGGTTGCGTTGTATGGAATTTAAAGTAGAATGAGATTTAATCTTGACTTTACAAGCAGCGCCAGCGACAAACCGCGCAGCAGCATTTTCTTTTAAATATTGATAAATTTAGATCTCAACCGTTTCTCGCCGTACGAAAAGATATTTTTGGGATGACAAAACTTTAAAACCATAAGATTTTCACACTTCTTAGAATAGAGAAATAAGTGAACTGTCATCCTTGATGCGTGCTAACATTATTCTGTAATTTTGTTTTAACTTTTTAAAATTCTGTACATGTTGTTATTATTCTATCCGTAAAGTGTAGATCCATAATAAGTTATTTTTGCTACATTGCTTCCTTTTAAAACTTTCTTGCCGTGCATCGTTAACTTTTTTTAAAAAATGTTGTAGTTTATAATATCCATTCTGTTTTCTCTAAACATAGTTTTTGAATATTTTAATTACAAAATGTAAATCTGTAATTGGCAGTAAGTAATAGTTTATAAGATAAAATGATAATATATGTAAAGTGCTGTTGATTCTGTAAAGAATAAATAAAAAATAAATAAAAATAATCATGTAGCCTAAACATTAATATTTTACAGGCCCGAGCGCAGATCAGTAATATTTGAAATCTATATTAAGTTATTATTAATGCCAATATTAGTTATTTATTACTTTATAGCTCATTTCGTGACTATTTTCGACTTTGGCTGGAACTACTGAATTTGACGTTGCTTCGCACGAGTAGAGACGTTAATTTCTTTGACATACAGATGAGAGCACTTGGCAAATCAATTTGTTTGTCTGAGGATTTTAATCTTATCAATGGAAATATGTATTATCTCATTAGCAGGAGCATTTGACAAATATTATTGAAGCTGTGCCATGAAATGATCGTTGATGTCTGTAGACTTTTTGTTGTTTATCCCCTTATAGACAAAATTTTAAATGATATCTCCGTTTCCTTTCAAGTGATTTATTTCAAATGGGAGCAGCACTGGATCCGGAAAATTCAGGTAGCCTTAAGAGAGATAGCTCTTGACAGTTTTAACGTAGCTGCTGGTAAGACCGTCAAGTTTAAAACGTAGTATCCATTTTTAGGGTTCCGTAGTAAACAAGGGACCCTAATAGTTTCGCCATGTCTGTTTGTCCGCCAGCAGTTCTACTCAAAGACAATTAGTAATAGAAAAATCCGTGAGAAAAACGTAATTTGGCATGGGTAGGGTATGTAAATCAATTACGCCAACAAAGTGGTAAAATAAAATCATGAAAAAATATATTTTTATGCATTTCCCATACATGTAAAGTGGTCGAAAAAAATATTGGTAGTTTGTGAACACGATTTTTCAATTTAGGGGTCCGTTTGTGAAAGTGTTTACAAATTAAAGAGTAATAGTCAAGTTAAAGTCAAATAAAATGTACTCGGTAAAAGAAAATTTCACACAAAATCAATAAATTGTTTGCCGTAAACTCACGGTTACGAAGCGAGAACTTAAAGTCGGCATTACTACTGAACTCTACACTGCGCGTGGCCAGCCAGACACGTACTTTGCCGGGTATAAGGACGAAGTAGTAGCTAAAGTGGCGCCCTCATTTGAAATAAATTGTTTAAAACTAAATATGGTGATAATTAAAAATTTGATTTGTATCACTGTCTAGAAAGACCTTTAAACTATTTTATGAATAACCTTTAAAAGTATTACTAATAGTCCGTCTAGTTTTAAAACGGGTTTTCGCCAAAAGTAGCCACTTTTGGCAAAAACCCGTTTTAAAACTAGACGGACTACCAATATTACTTTCAAAGGTTATTCATATAATAGTTTAAAGGTCTTTCTAGACAGTGATACAAATCAAATTTTTAATTATCACCGTATTTAGTTTTAAACAATTTATTTCAAATGAGGGCGCCACTTTAGCTACCACTCCGTCTTAAAAAGATTTTTTTGCATTTATTTTTTACAGCAGGTTTAATTCATTACACCTACTAATAGAAGATTCCTGAAGATCGTCGTGCGCGGCCTACCGCCTACCAAGTCATCTGCTGAACAATTCAATATACAACCGTGTGATAACGTGATGATATGCAGATTAGTTGCATATCAAAGTAACGTGAAAATATGTGATACGTGATAGTTGCACCTTTCGGTAAACGTTGGAAGCCTTAATTTTTCGGGGTCCAGTGCTGCCCCCATTTGAAATAAATCATTTGAAAAGAAACGGACATTTCATTTGAAATTTTGTCTTGATCAGACCCTGGATAACCTTTCAAACTATTTTATAAACTACTGTTTACAGTTTAAAGTGAGAACGTGAAGCTTTTCTACGCACAAAGCGAAAAACGGCCACTTTTGGCGTATGTGCGTAGAAAAGTTTCATGTTCTCACTTTAAACAGTAAACAGTAGTACATAAAATAGATTGGAGGGTTATCTAGGCTCTGATCAAGACAAAATTTTAATTTATATCTCCGTTTCCTTTTAAATGATTTAATTCAAATGGGGGCAGCACTGGACCCCGAAAAATTCAGGTAGCCCCTTAAGATAACTATCTCATTATAATATGTAAGCTTTAGATGTACTCAATAGAGTTAGAGTCGTCACCATTTAAGGTGTAGGTTTAAGAAGATGGAATAAATACAATCAACGGCTCTCGAGTTTCCATCACCACTCCCAACCACAACACCACCCAATGGACACCGACTTCAACCCACTGCGTGACCACACATCAATTGTTATTGCAACCGATCCGTCGTCCATCCAGGCATTATTCATATCTCAGCAAAAGGAAACAACAGGACCACCGTGCCACTGTTTATGTAAACTAGATACATTGCGTTTTCACCGCTTTCCCCGCACAATCACGAGTTGCGTGGGATTCCATTGATTTACAACTAATGCTGTCAGGCGGGGCGTGCGTTTACCAAACAAGATATGTACCTACTTACAGTTTGCTGAAATGCCGTGGCAAACTGTCGTAGTTATTGTCCATTGTTTTTATATACTTGCAACAGTATTGGCTGACAACTGCTGAGAAAACGATCCAGTGGCACCTTCAATTGAAACACTTGGACTGTTGGAAACCCACTCGGTGCGTTTTCCAGCAGCCGAAGTGTTAAATACCTTTATCAAATAAACATGACGAATGGAATTTTTAGCCCATCGGTTTGATTATAAAAAAATATTGTACACGTATTTTTTCTACTCTCTGAGAAACAAAAATTACCAAAGATACAGCGCATTGAAATTTCTTATGACGTCACGGCTATACACGATTTTTACTTTAGAGGTGGCGTCGCAAGCCCCCACTCCGGAACTTTGATGCTCCGTATCTTTGTGAATTTTTACTCATTTGGCAAACTGAAAAATATGGGTCCATTATTTTTGGATAATCTAAAAGACGGACTAAATCCAATCATACTTTTCTGACCCTGTCGTCACCTCTATTCTAAGGAACGGTTCTATTTGACTAATTGAGGACAGAAGAATAATATGGAAATATAGTCACAATTTGTTAGTGTATGTAACCATCGTATTGTCCTACATATTGACAACGCAAACTTACGTCAAGGTAAATATGAAAGTGCGGATCTACGCAACGTGCGTAAATAGTTGACAATGTTTTTCGTCAGTAACAGATATATATTCTGACTAGTTGAGAAAGAAACAACATACTTACAAACAATAAATAAACGATACAAGTTCGCTTTAAAACGTGGATAATCAGACAGCGGGAGCACCTGGTCTCGAAACACATCGTTACTCAGGATTGAGACTGTTCAATGACAATGTGAAAACGTGAAAAGTTGACCATCCAGTCTGCGAGCACGAAATAAAGAGGAGTGCAGGAGTGATTTCTCATTGAGGGACTCACCGAGACATAAAACGTGTAGTTTTCCAACTCACCGCTCGCGAAAAATACCTACCATTTGGTCGTATTTTGAAAACCGTCGTATTGACGAAAAACGATATCGTTTTATACAGAAAATTTCGATCAATATATAGTTTTCTAAATATTTCACCATGCGTAAAAAAGCAGCGTGAATTGGATCGGATTCTCAATGAAAGTTTTGCTTTGACATAGGTATATTTATGCTACTAGTGTCGATTTAAGAATGGTTAAGACTACTCATTGCAAATCCTTCGCTTTCGACCAATTCAGAAATGCGCGTTCAGAAAAGCTCGCGCAAACAATGTGACAAGGGATTTAAAAAATGCGTCCACATAATGACCTGCTGCAAAATTTTCTGCTTTTCGTTCAGGAAACTGACGAAACTACGAGTACGTCTGTTTCCTGGAGCAGTAATAGATTAGGCATAATTCATGTCATATAAAGCTGTCGCTTTCGGCGTTGTCAAAAGTCGATGGATGTCATCCAAAAATGTCAGCTGTCGTCTTCATGGAGTCGACCGTATTAACCTGTCGTCTCCAGAGAGATCTCTTCTGCGTTAATCAAGCTCCCCATCTAGACGATTGCTATTTTGCTGTATTCCTACCAGCAATAAGACACGAAACGAGGAGCGATTGTACAATAAACCGGCTCTGGAAAAAGTTTCCGCCTTTCCACGGGACAACCAGCCTCTGATAAGCCAGGAAAGTGACTCTGATAAGGCATTACTCGACTTTCTGATAGTAAACTTACAAGGTTTGAAACCTATAACGGGTGATGTTATGACACCATGTGTGATAATAACACTGATAGCCAGAAATCGGAATCACGGGTGCTGTTGCTATCAAAAGTATGGATATGACTATATAATCTATAAATAAAACAATCATAATTATGTGATTTCAGGATACATTTTAATCGAAAAAAATATACTTATCCTTAAATCAGATAATTATTATGATTGTTTTACTTACTTAGTACCAATCAGATTCTCGAGAAATCCCGGAACTTTTAGTCATATCCATGCTTTTGATAGCAATAGCATCCGTGATTCCGATCTCTGGTGGTAACGCGTATGTATGTACTTATATTGTTATGACACAGATGAACACCAGACCAGAAATAAATTTAAAAATCGTGAGAAATTGTATGTCAAGGTCAAAGTTTCTATCGCATAAGTCTATGCTAGTTTTGTTGATGATGCGTTCCGTCGCTCTCTTGCTCTAGCAAATAACGGTTCTGAGCAATAGGAAAGAATAGCAGCATGCGAAAGTCCCGTTCCGTGCTGACAGATCAATTCCGATCCTATTAGTATATTGTCCTAAAGGGAGGTGAGTACTTACTTAATAATAAAATAGTTATTATTCATTTACGAAAAATCTCGGTCAATATCATTTTTAAAATAAAGATACGTAGAACATTTTAATGTGAACATGTGAAAAATAAATAAATATATACGGACAAATCACACAGATTGCTAGCTCCAAAGTAAGTTCGAGAATTGTATTATGGGATACTAACTCAACGATACTATATTTTATAACAAATACATATGGATATATAGATAAACGTACAAGCCCCAGGTCAATCTGGTTAAGGCCAACACTTGAAACCAGACATTCCAGGCCGGAATAGGCTTATTTACATAATCATATGCTTGGGCCGCACCTGCGCCTATCGTCACGAAGCTTCGTGCTATTACTCGATACACGCAAATGTAACCGGCCGTTATCGGGTATCGTCCCGAATATTCGGACTTCGTCTTCGCTATCGCGCGGGTACATCGTTTAAGCGCGCTAACAATTCGCTCTGCGTGGCCGGACTAGCGTTGTTCATCTTGACGTTTGTTTTCAACTTGTTTAGACGCGTGCTGTGCGACTGCTAAGCAATGATGACATCCGGGAAAGAGGAGCTCTAGATTTTTTTTATTCCATTTGTGGTCACCCATCCAAATGCGGACCAAGCCCGGTGTCGCTTTACTTGCGAAAGCGCACTCCCGCCGGGCCACCGAGCTTCCAGTCTAGTAGGTAATTAATTATGAAAGCGTAGACTTCATTTGAAATCAATAACATCAACTCTCTTATGTTCCAATATATTGATTCGAATATTTTTTATTTATTTTTTATTACGCAATTTATGTTTGTTTACTTGTTCGCAAGCATTACTTGTTATAATGTGTCAACATTGTATAATAAGTATTAATAAATTAAAAGACAATACTAACAATATGACAAAGCCCTTCTGGCGAGTAGGCGACCAATACAGTAAAAATGAGTTTCTTTCGGCGTTTCTTCTCAGCAGTGGTCGTTACGAAGCGCTGGTATCGGTAGCTTTTCTTTAAAAATAAATTAAATTTTAATATACTTTACACGTAACATAAATTATACTTATTGACGTGTAAAAGTGCCTGTAAAGGTCTAATTACTGAATAAACATTTGAATTTTTGAATCTTTGAACAAATTACTCATATTATAATTTCAATATCTATTGTGTCGTGTCGTGTTTGATACAATGTAGTAATAATACATAATATTTTTGAAAGACCAATTCAACGATACCCCACATGATTGGTTAGTCTAGAAAATAAAATTGACTTTTGACTTTACTTGTATGAGAGCTAACCTAAAAAATTTTTTTTTTCAATATTTTATTATACCACTTTTTCCGCATAATTAATATACATACATATACCAAATTACCCACCGCGTCTTAAAAGCCGCAACAGCTTTTTGAGACAGCGTAGCTTACCACCTAAAGAAGCCTCGAAGACTAAACTCACACTGTGGCAAAATATGTACCCGTCCTCATCATCTGACATTCCACCTGACGAGAAGCTGCCCCCGGGTAAGGATCTCCCCTGGGCTGTTTGGAAATCTTTAAACAGACTCCGAGCTGGTACAGGGCGATGCCGGGAGAGCAGAGCCAAATGGGGTTGGAACTCTGGCAACAGTTTGTGTGACTGTGGGGTCACACAGTCCATGGACCATCTTTTGTCGTGTTCCAACTGCCCGATTCCTTGTACTAAGGCAGATCTGAATATGGCTAATGACAGGGCGGTTGCCGTGGCTAGGTTCTGGTCTAACAATATCTAATATGAGCCATTTCGACTCGATAAGAAGAATACTAAATTACAGCTTTCTAGTACTTATAGTCGCTGAGTAAAACCGCGGACGGACAGACAGACAGACATAACGAAACTATAAGGTTTCCTTGTTTACTACGGCACCCTAAAAAAGAGCGAGTTGTTAGTAAAAGTAGCGTACCTAACTCTTAAAAGTAAGAAAGCCTACATGTATGACAAAACAACCACTTTTGTGCTTTGATAGATATATTTAAGACGAAGTGGTAGCTAAAGTGGCGCCCTCATTTGAAATAAATTGTTTAAAACTAAATATGGTGATAATTAAAAATTTGATTTGTATAAATGTCTCGAAAGACCTTTAAACTATTTTATGAATAACCTTTGAAATTATTACTAACAGTCCATCTAGTTTTAAAACGGGTTTTCGCCAAAAGTGGCCACTTTTGGCGAAAACCCGTTTTAAAACTCGACGGACTACCAATATTACTTTCAAAGGTTATTCATAAAATAGTTTAAAGGTCTTTCTAGACAGTGATACAAATCAAATGTTTAATTATCACCATATTTAGTTTTAATTACTTTCGAAGGTTATTCATAAAATAGTTTAAAGGTCTTTCTAGACAGTGATACAAATAAAATTTTTAATTGTCACCATATTTAGTTTTAAACAATTTATTTCAAATGAGGGCGCCACTTTAGCTACCACTTCGTCATAAAGATAATAAAAGTACAATTTGGCTCGGCTTCACCATAGCACGCAGTACGGTCAGAAAACGAAATCTGTCGATCAGCGTAGCAGTGTTTATTTTTGGGACTTTCGATTTCACCTTTATTTGTGTAAGTTTACGGTTACGGCTATGTTTGATACTTTTGATGAATGTTATTACTTTTTACCCGACTGCTCCAAAAGGAGTGTTTTGTTTTTCGAGTGTATCTATGTATGTACAATTGTTTGGCACGCTCTGCAGCCTGAACGGCTCGATGGGTTTTAGCTTGAGAGGTGTCGTTAGATTCGTATTTGCTGTGAGAGTGACAATGTATATTAAAAAAAAAAATAACAAAGAAAAGGTAGTCGGATTTTTTGTTTTTATAATAATGACTTGTTTAGAAGATTGTATGTAAAAATTGAAGTATATTTAAAATAAAACTTTAAAGCTATGATTTTATTTTCTTATCAAGATTTAAGTTTAGCCCTCGTTCTCATATAATATAATAAACAAATGGTGACTATTTTAGTTAAAACATAGTTTGTCTTGGTCCTTTGATAAAAATATTGAAAGGGTAAAACATATTTTAAGTAAAGAAGGATGAGCAAACGTTTGTTAATTATTACCTAGTTATACCAGAGTCAAAATATAAGGTAAACAAAGCCAAAAGCTGCAATACAAAAAATAACCACTAAGCCTACTTAGGCCGATATTATATTATCAAAGAAATCTGATCATATTTGTGGGATTCTTAGAAATATGAAGAACCTACGACAGTGTAATAGAAACATATGAATCACTAGCTATTGCCCGCGCCTTCGCTCGCGTAGGGGTGTAATTTATCCTTTCTAAGGGGATGCCTACGTCATAGTAGCTTTATGCATGCAAAGTCTCAGCTCGATCGGTTTAAAATTGACAAAATTTCATCCCCTATTTTATCCCCTTGGGGGTAGAATTGATCAAAATCCTTTCTTAACGGATGCCTACGT
Organism: Acrobasis suavella; assembly: GCA_943193695.1. Taxonomy (NCBI): domain Eukaryota; kingdom Metazoa; phylum Arthropoda; class Insecta; order Lepidoptera; family Pyralidae; genus Acrobasis; species Acrobasis suavella. The sequence continues at coordinate 3,280,584 of OW971929.1, forward strand.
CATAACATCTACCTGCATGCCAAATTTTAGCCCGATCCGTCCAGTGGTTTGGGCTGTGCGTTGATAGATCACTATGTCAGTCAGTCAGTCACCTTTGAGTTATATATATGTATTTAGATAAATAAATAAAATACATATATAGGGACAAATAACACTGATTGAGCTAGCCCCAAAGTAAGTGAGAGACTTGTGTGATACTGGACTATATAGGATACTAACTCAACGATACTATATTCTATAACAAATATATAAATAGATAAACATCCAAGACGCAGGACAATTTGAAAAGGCCATTTTCCAACTTGCCCTGGGTGGCGTACTAGCATGGTGACCACTACGCCACGGAGGTCGTCATATACTTCTATTACATTGTCATAGGTTCCTAAATAATCAGAATTCTTTGATAATGTAATATCAGCCTTAGTATCAACCAGCACAGACAGAACTTCGTCAGTTCATCAGTTAGGCTTAACTAGAATAAAGCCCATGAAATATACATACGATTGCGTCACACAGATACAATACTATGTTATGCTACGAACATTATGATAAATTGAACGTAATTGTTATGAATGGGAAAGTTGTTATTACGGACAATTTGTTATGTGCGCTCAGATGATTGATGATTTGTACACAAAATGTTTGAAAGTTCATGTAACTTCCTCTGAAACATAGTTGTTGCTAGATAACAAATGTACTATTTAACATAAAATTTTGATAGGTAATTTCTGATCGCGGGCCCTTCTTACTCCCGTCAGAAGTGCGATTTCTGAAACGCGGAGTCGCCTAAACGTATGGTTTTTGTATGGGAAAACCATTCGTTTAGGTAACTCCGCGATTCAGAAATCGCACTTCTGGCCTGTCTCACTCCGCGTGTAGGTATCGAAAATATACCTACGGATTGCGACCGCTTGGAAGGGCGAAATCGTCGCTGCGTTCTCTGCGCATTGCCTGCGATGTGACACGGGCGCGGGGCGCGCTAGATGTCGATAGTAGTAACTTATAACAGTCAACCCTAGCAAACGGCTCACTCTATCGGTATTTTGCAGATACCTTCCTATTATGAACCGTTTGTCTAGAGTAAGTGCCGCAACAGACGGGACACAAGTTGCGTCGCGTAACAGCTAGAGATGGGCAGTGGATAATACTCAATCTACCCATTTGATTATTTACTCACTAGATTAAATAAATAGAGTAAATAGAGCGTGCTCATATTATTTATATATTGACATTGCATTTGATGTCTGTTTACTTATTCTAACATCAAATTACGTCATTGTACACCTCCCAGCAAAAAATGATAATTAGTCAAAGAAGCCTACTTTCAGTGTATGATTAGTATGGTATTTTCATATACTTTAGCGTCGCATTTAACGTTTACCGACATTTTAAGCATATTATGGCGTATGCACACATTTTCCGACAAGAATTGCAAGTGTATACTTGATTTAAGTTTCAAAATTGTCATGAAAACATGAAATAATGAATATGAATATAAATATGAGTCGCAACTCATATAAATCAATATTCTCACCAAATGGATAAATTAGGATATTTATCGGGTATTTACTCAACCTACTGAGTAAATATTCAAATGGGTTGATTGAGTATTTATTCAACTCCCATCACTAGCTGTTACGCGGCGCAACTTGCGCCCCGTCTGTTACGGCCCTTATAAGGATGATATTGGCTTGCAACTGAAATTCTCGATATAAAAACGAGGAGGTGTCGATTTCTGATGCGAGCTAAATTAAACCATATCTTTAATAACATTGAGTAGATATTTCTTTGAATTTCTTTTTAGAGTAAGACTTCTTTACGTGGGTACTAGTACTTATTCTGTACTCCCGTGTAACTCACCCCTACCTCAGATTAATAAATAGTTACTACGTAACAGATACATCACTCCCATACAAAAGCGAAAATACCTACGCTATAATAGCCTACAAGATCTTAATAATAATTCCTGCTGCTCAGAACGAGAAGAAATGTACCATATGTACGTGTTCAAAGAGTCGAGATTGCGTTGCCCGCCGTGCGAGTCACGTGACAATGCGTCATCGTAAGAATGCGCTAGGGTCATCCTATGATGATTATTGTAACAGATGTTGCGAAAAAAAAGTCAAATTTTTATTTATTTCTGACTTTGACACCAGTGGGTGTCAAAGTGGTGAAAAAGTAAATGGTGGTTTCGGCATTTCGAAGTGTAAGCGCGGGAAACGTGCGGTGCAGTGCTGTGCAAATTCTCAGGCGGGCGTTTGGCGGTTTGACGGCCCTTGTCGGTTGTATCGTCGACGATACGCCGAGCGGTAGGCATATAGCGCGTGGCCTTGAGCGACTGATGTAGGCCTGCCCCTACTGCAGTACATAATGACCAGTGTCTTTGTATGAATCAGGTCATTGACAGTAGTACATCACCGTTATAGACCTGTAGAAGTAGCAATGACGTGCTATCGCAGTTAAAAATGCTAGCGTGATTGAGCTAGAATTTGAAAACACGCGTCTGACCTCAATTTTCATCGAGAGGTTTCAGTTTCATCCTCAATTCCTAGACGACCTCCGTGGCGTAGTGGTCACCATGCTAGTCCGCCACCTAGAGGACCCGGATTCGATCCCCGGTCAGGAAAATGTGGGTTATGAAAATAGCCTTATTCAAATTGCCTTGGGGTCTTATTGTTATATTTTTTATTTAATCATTGTACATTTTTACAAATTTAAATAAAAATTACAAATAAAAAAGAGGTTCCAACGCATTACCGCGAAGCAGAGTATCCATAAGGCTGGCAGCATTGCCTCTCTGCACCGCAGTAGAAATTCTTTGTGCAAAGAAACTGCCCGCCTTTAGGTCGCCCGTAACATCGCGGAGACGCGTTGAAATCCCAGTCACAAAAGCTTTTGCTTCTGGGCCCCATGGACCCAACGTTTCTAAAGGGCACAAAAATGTAATATTCAAGAAGATCAGCATATTTTCTACGTTTTAGGACTTCCGCTGAAACAGCCGCTGCACCGGCTCGCACAGACGTTGACGCAACATGCGAGGACGCGAGAGTATCCACGCTCGTTGCGTCCCAAATTAGACATTTGCCAAGCCTCCAAGGTACCAGTGACATCCCGTCAGGCCTTTTGCCATCTGATTTTGCCTTGGGTCTTGGATGTTTATCTATATACCTATGTATTTGTTATAAAATATAGTATCGTTGAGTTAGTATCCCATAACACAAGCCTCGAACTTACTTTGGGGCTAGCTCAATCAGTGTTAATTGTCCCTAGCTATACATTTATTTATTTATTCCTCAGCTGTACCGCATCGGAGCTCGGTTGCGCTTTCCCACTTTATTCAAAGATTCAAGATTCAAAGATTCAAATGTTTATTCAGTAATTAGACCTTAACAGGCACTTTTACACGTCAATAAGTATAATCTATGTTACGTGTAAAGTATATTAAAATTTAATTTATTTTTAAAGAAAAGCTACCGATACCAGTGCTTCGTAACGACCACTGCTGAGAAGAAACGCCGAAAGAAACTCATTTTTACAGTATTGGTCGCCTACTCGCCAGAAGGGCTTTGTCATATTATTATTATTGTCTTTTAATTAATAAATATTTATAATATAATACAATGTTGTCACACTATAACAAGTAATGCTTGCGAACAAGTAAACAAACATAAATTGCGTAATAAAAAATAAAAAAAATATTAAGTAGTCAAAAAAGCGAATCCGAGCTGACCAGTCCCTCCCGGCAGCACCCGTTCACGAGTTGACGCACGGATCAGACATCGTTAAACTCAACCATATTAGAGGGAATCCAACGACCCAACCAGCGACGCCACCACCGGATTGGACATTTTAGTGAGCATGGAAAACCCGAACTCGCAGACCTTTCTTTTCTTTTACAAATAGTTATAATAATTAATACCACATAACTTAGTAATTCCTCAAAACAGTCACATCCGGATTGCCGGATTTTTCTTGCAAGATAATAAGCGTCATGCCGTCTGCATGCCGTCAAGTCAACAAAGTCTTCCTTGAAAAAAATTGTGCAGTCCTTTAGACTTTTCTTATGAAATGACATCCACAGAAAAGAGTGTAGTGATCTAATAAAAAATTAATAACACGTACTTAATAAAATAATAAATCTACACTCGGTCGGAAAATGAGTAATTTTACAAAAAGAGTTAATTAAACAATATGTAACAAAAACCCTGTCCGATCGTTGTAGGGGCAACTCAGACCGTCAATATGAGAACAACTTTTCCTAAGGAACCAATGCTTGAAAATCGAAGAAAAAATCGACATTTTAATACAAATTGCTGGGCCGGCCGAACACTTTAGTATTAAAATTTCGATTTTTTTTTCGAGTTTCAAGCATAGGTCCCATAGGAAAAGTTTTTTCATATTGACGGTCTGAGTTTCTCATACAAGGATCGGACAGGGTTTTTGTTACATATTGTATACATATAAGTAATACCTTGTTTTCTATAATGACGATAACTAACTAATCTTGTGCACAAATCGTTATGTTTACATGTTTCTATTTATTTCAATGGCCATTTGACGTACTAAGCTTTAAATAGCTGACCCTCGCGCCCCAGAGACCCTTCTGTATATTGATGATAAGAAATTTACAAACAATTGTCACAGTTAAGTGATAACAACAGATAAAAAATCTGGTGAGAATTACAAGCTTGTAGCAACGAGATTAAGGCCCATTTAGGCGCTGGACACATAGAAAAGACGTAAGACACAGACGGGGCACGGACGGGGCATAGCGGGGCCGCGACTTTTAAGACATAGAAAAGACAAGACATGGACGAGACAGATATAAACAAATCCGTATTTATGGCAACACCCCGAAGCGCGAGACCCCCCGCACACGCCCATAACCCCGATTAGCCCGCTCGCGTCTGTGCCCCGTCCGTTCTGTATATTCTACCATTAGCAGAGATCGGAATCACGGGTGCTATTGCTATCAAAAGTATGGATATGACTAAAAGTTCCGGGATTTCAAGAGAACCTAATTGGTACTAAGTAAATAAAACAATCATAATTAAGTGATTTCGGGATGAATAATTTTTTTTCGATTAAAATATATCCTGAAATCACATAATTATGATTGTTTTATTTATAGATTATATAGTCATATCCATACTAAACTTTTGATAGCAACAGCACCCGTGATTCCGATCTCTGACCATAAGGCACAGACCGTACGCGTCATGTCTGCACCCTGTCGTTGACCCGTCTTTTCTGTGTGCTCTGTTTTGCGACGCTGCTATACATTTTGTATGAAACGGATGCGGCCTGCGCCCCGTCCACGTCTTGGTGTGTCCAGCGCCTTATACAGCGCAAGTTTTTTGCCTATTGCATACCATTCAAAGCAATAGATAACTTGCATGGTCGAAACGAAACGTAAGCCATACCACTGAAAAAGTTCTAGTACTTACGTACAAAAGTCTTAGAAAAGAAATATCTTCTTAATGTGGTTAGAGCTATGGTTTAATTTAGCTCGCGTCAGAACTCCTCGCCTCTTAGTTTAGATACCTAGACATCCATTGCACTTTGAAAGCCAGTTACATTCTTATTACTCTGGACAAACGTTTCATGTAACTGAATTTTCCCCTTCAAAGTGGTCACCGCGCGCATAGTAATAATGTAGGTATATTTCCGATACCTAAACGGTGAGTGATACAGGCCTGGCCATACAAATCATTTATTGCTTTTGGGTTGGATCTCACTTGTCAGCATGGAACAGCACTTTTCTATGCTGCTATCCGTTTCTGTCGCTCTGAATCGTCATTTGCCAGAGCGAGTAGCAATAGCATAGCATAGCAATAAAACGATAGCAGCATACAAAAGTGTTGTTTCGTGCTGTGGTATGCAACATGCAATAAAGTAGCACCGTTTAATTATGCCTTAAATGTCTAAGCATGTGTTTTTTTTTATTTTATTTAATTGATGTAAAATATATAAAAACCATATTATAAGTGCAAGACAACATTAATTTCGTGGCTAAAAACTAAAACTTATGATGAACTGGAAATAACTTTATCGATAACTCCCCTATATAGACACACACATAGACATCCCCTAAACATATATATCTCACCTTAACTTATACATAGATACACATATTTAAATAAATTCACATTTATTTAATTTCTTCATCATGTATGTACGCGGTTTCTGAGCCTAGGGACCGCTTACACCCTTTTTCATTCTTTATAAATATAGGTACATATATTTTATATAATAATAATATATATCATATTTATATATCTTCTAGTAAATATTAACATGTCCATAAGTTAAAGTACTTTAATTAATGGCATACAACCATAGTCTAATTCTAAGATTTTGTTTTTGTTTATTAGGTACCTATATAAAACTTAGAGATAGGAAAGAGCGGAGTCTCCTGGTACAAGCATAATTTTGCTTAAAAGGAGGCTCCAGCAATTTATATAAATCGTAAACTAGTTTCCCAATAAACACTTTTTATTTTTTTATTTTTATTTTTTTATATGTCTACTGTGATCCTGCTCACCGCGCCTCCACTGCCTCTTCCTTCACGGATTTACGCACATTTGTGTCACTCCCCGTTTAGGTATCGAAAATATACCTATATGTATTATTATTACGCGCGCAGCGACCACTTCGGAGGGGAAAATTCAGTTACATGAATCGTTTGTCCAGAGTAATAAGAATGAAATTGGCTTGCAATGGATGTCTAGGTATCTAAACGATGAGGTAGGGAGTTCTGACGCGAGCCAAATTAAACCATAGCGCTAACCACATTAAGTAGATATTGCTTTCATTTTATTTTCTGAGTAAGACTTCTGTACGTGAGTACTGGCACTTATTCTGGGCCAGTACGCTACTTATATTGCCGCCACTATCCAGTCTACGTCGATAGACCCGCGGAGAGCGTTTGTTTTTTCGTACCAACACTGGATTTTTCAGGACCAAAGGCATCTGACATAGCCTGACGTCTTCCATACAATGATAGCAACCAGGACTATCGGCTTATACGTGTTTTCCGAAGCAAGGAAGAGTTCGAGAATTTTTTATGCCGCTTGTGGTCACCCATCCAAGTGCGGACCACGCACGGTGTCGCTTTACTTGCATAAGCGCTAGTAATGCGCACTCCCGCCGGATCAACGAGCTGCTCCTCTCCTGTGAGAGCTTAGAGTGCAAACATTCCTGTATGTCTGGTGCTAATGCGTAAGGGAATATTGTGTGGATTAATATTGGCCTCGAATTAGCCGCCTCAAAAACCTGCCGCCCTAACTCAAGCCTATTTAGTCGGTAAATCACTCATTCAATTAATTGTTTCCATAAAACAATGTAGGTACAAATACATTGTGTCGAAATAACAGTACAGTTAAAAGTAACATGCTATTCCTTAAATATATAACAATGGCCACTGAATAAAAAAAATTACAAGAATCAAAACAGCTTCGACATGCAAATGCTTTCGATGTGAGATAATACATTTTTTTCAATGTATCAAACAACCATATTTTTCTCAATTGCTTGCCTCCACACGCGCAATCAAAGCATGTGCTTCCGAAGGCCACGTCCGTCGCCACATGTCCGTGTGTAATCTGATGTTAGATAACAGTTTATTGCGCACCTTCATTCATGCGAGCAAAGCAGATACAATAGGTGCCCGTCTATTCGGACCTCGGAGTTTAGTATACGAACTCTGTGCTTAATTAGCCAATTTTACTATAGCTCAAATCAGATACCTACATTTTTCTTAACGTCAAAAATATTTTTCTATGGGATTCGTATGAAATACAGTAATGACGTCAAAGTTTCGTTTTCTGCAATAATAAATCTAAAATCACTTTGAAGATGAATATGATCAGTGACAAGTGACTTTATTTTGTGACCTTTAATTTTCTTAACAGTTAACCAAATATTTTTTTTAGACCCAGGAAAATACCAATTTTTTTGATAACTGCAGAAATGGTTTTATGGTAAGGACATACCAATCACCAAGTTACTCAATTAAATTTAAAATAATCTCTTAATTGCTTCATCTGTTCGGAAGTAAGTAAGCCATAGACAAACAGACTATTGCGGGGTTAAAACTTATGAGACATGCAGTATCCCTGATTCCATATCATTGTCGAAACTGTCGTAAAATTAATCAAATAAGAAATATCTACTCACATTTCTTCATACCTAAACATAGCTCATGAATATGAGGAGCTCGGTAGCCCGGCGGGAGCACGCATTTCTAGCGCTTTCGCAAGTAAAGCGACACCGGGCGTGTTCCGCATATGGATGGGTGACCACAAGTGGCATAAACATTTCTCGAACTCCTCCATGCTTCGGAAGGCACGTATAAGCCGTTGGTCCCGGCTGTCATCATTGTATGGCAATCGTAAAGCTATGTCAGATGCCTTTAGGCAGCCTGAAAAATCTGACACCAGTGTTGGCCACTTACACGAAAAACAAAACAAACAAACTAAAATATTGGATTTGGGGCATAAAAAAACGGTAAACATGTTGGCACTAGCTGTCACTACACTACACGCCCCCGTAGGCGGCACGAGACGCGACGTCGGATGGTGCGTTATCTAACGGGATATCTGCTATATGACATAGTATATGTGGGCCAATAAGCCGACGACATGGTCGAAAGAGATACAAATTCATAATTTGTATTGCGATAGTGTCCAATTTGGCACACAATACATACATTTTGTGTGATTGTAAGTATGGATATGACTAAAAGATCCGGGTTTTTTCGAGAATCTAATTGGGTACTAAGTAAATAAAACAATCATAATTATGTAAGATCAAGATAAGTCTATTTTTTTCGATTAAAATATATCTTGAAATCACATAATAATATGATTGTTTTATTTATCTAATATATAAAATTCTCGTATATAAAATTCTCGTGTCACAGTTTTAGTTGCCATACTCCTCCGAAACGGCTTGACCGATTTTGATGAAATTTTTTGTGCTTATCCGGTATCTATGAGAATCGGCCAACATCTATTTTTCATCCCCCTAAATGTTAGGGGTAGTCCACCCCAAATTTTTTTTTTTTATTTTTTAGACAAAATTTTTAATTTCTATTTTTTTATGATACAACATACAAAAATACATACAATCCTCAATTTTGGCAAAACAACGTTTGCCGGGTCAGCTAGTAGATTATATAATCATATCCATACTTTTGGTAGCAATAGCACCCGTGATTCCGATCTCTGGTGATTGTGAAATGGGTTGGATTGGTGGGTATATGTATTGTACAATTGCAAAATAGATTTGCGCTTTTTATTTTAAATAGCCAACTTCTTAGGTACTTATATGTGAACAGTTCTCTCATTAGTTTAAACCAAATAAAAGACTTCACTAATGCAAAATAAAATTAATAGGGTATAGTTATTGTCTATATTCCCAGAGAAGTACAGCCCCGGGACATTCAAAAGTAGATTGAATGGGTATCTTTTGGATAGGCATGCTTCATCCTAGTCTTCATCGTCGCTTTCCATCAGGTGAGATTGAGGACAAATGCCTAAACCAATATATTGTAAAAAAAAAAAAAAGGTTAAATAATAATATATAAAAAAATATAATAGTAATAAATGTAAAAAGTAACTAAAATTCATACTTTAGTGAATAATTAACATGACAATTTGTTGTCATTCTAAGACTAACAAATATTATAAATAGAGATCTAGGGATCTTACGACCCTAGGCTTTGTCTTCCCTGTTACAGATAAAGATGTGATAGTGTATAAAAAATAACAAATTTATTTGCCAGGCAAAATAAAGATCTGCTAACTTTCAAGAGTGCCGTCTAGTGATAAGCAGCAGAACATAATCCAATTGATATCCGTAGTGCCATCTGTTAATAGCTAGGCAAATTAAAAAACCTCGTCTTTCAAGTGTTAACCCCCAATAACTTAAACGGCTGATCCGATTTTAATCAGACATAGCTAAGAACCACCGCAAGGGATCTTGCTTGCACGTTAAAAATTTGCATCTAAATCAGTCCATCCATGGGTTGGGTAGACAGACTGACAGAGATAAGCATCAAACTTATAACACCCCTCTCATTTGTTAGGGGTTAAACATAAACTTGTGTGATGACTGAGGAAGCTAAGCCAATGCAGTGATAAAGGCGCATACAGATTGCTGTAACGTAACATGAAATGTAACATTCTGCCTTTCATTGCATGTTCGTTGCAAGCTTGGACGCGTAGCGTAGCAGTATCTGTCCGCGCACTCACTACGAACTCGCCTCTTTCCATCATTCTGCTGCGAACACAGGCCGTACTGTCATAATGCCATGAGCCATATCAAACTGAGTTCCATGTCCCCACTTCACTCCTCTGTCCCGTCTGGTTTTCCATGTTGCTGTTCGTGCTCATGTGCGTCTCCAAAACGACCGTCCAAACTGCCGTTTCGCACACACTGCGCGCCCCTTTGTGTTCGTTCGAAAAACCAAAAAGCTCGGATCGCACCGCGCACGGTTTGTAACACTCGTAGCGTGCGCGTGAAATGCGCAGTTCGTGCGCGCAACACGTCCTAGCTGAGAGAATTGTGTTACATTGCATGATACATTGCAGCAATGTGGATGGCAAATTCTTTCATTGCATGACACATTACATGTTATGTTACAGCAGTCTGTACGCGCCATTACATAATACCATTTTAATATTAAGGGGCTACATGAATTTTCCGGGATCCAGTGCTGCCCCCATTTGAAATAAATCATTTAAAAAGGAAACGGAGATATCATTTAAAATTTGGCCTTGATCAGACCCTGGATAACCCTTCAAACTATTTAATAAACTACTGTTTACAGTTTAAAGTGAGAAAGTGAAGCTTTTCTACGCACAATTGCGAAAAACGGCCACTTTTGGCGTATGTACGTAGAAAAGCTTTACATTCTCACTTAAAAATATAAACAGTAGTTTATAAAATAGTTTGAAGGGTTATCCAGGGTCTGATCAAGACCAAATTTTAAATGATGACTCCATTTCTTTTCAAATGATTTATTTCAAATGGGGGCAGCACTGAACCACGAAAAATTCAGGTAGCCCCTTAAATCAATAGTTTGAAACGAGTCACATGAGAAAAAATGCATGTTTGCAATAGTGAGAGAACAAGCTATGACAACAAGTAGCAGATGTGTTGACTTTTTACAAGTCTATAGTGGCTCAGAATATTATTTACTCAACAAAATGTATAAAACTAGACCTTTTTTATATTCGAAGGCCAGTACCGGTTCCCTTTCACTTTCGCTATGATTACTCCAATAACACAAAAAAAGATCGCAATGAATAATAGTTGAAATAGATTACCTATGTGAATCTTTCTTTTTATTTATTATTTTTTAATTTTTGTCAGACCTGAGGCCTTTTTTACCAGTCAACCAAAAGATGATACTGAGAAAGTAATATTTTCTTCAATTTTTTCTCCAATTTCTTATTTAAAGCAGACATATTTTTTTTTGTAAAAGAAAGTATTCTTTTCTTCAATCTTGCTTCCAATCTAATATATAAAATTCTCGTGTCACAGTTTTAGTTGCCATACTCCTCCGAAACGGCTTGACCGATTTTGATGAAATTTTTTGTGCTTATCCGGTATCTATGAGAATCGGCCAACATCTATTTTTCATCCCCCTAAATGTTAGGGGTAGTCCACCCCAAATTTTTTTTTTTATTTTTTAGACAAAATTTTTAATTTCTATTTTTTTATGATACAACATACAAAAATACATACAATCCTCAATTTTGGCAAAACAACGTTTGCCGGGTCAGCTAGTTTCTTTTATAAATCAGATAATTTTTTTGTACATAAATTGGAAAAGTAATCTTGAAAAGATTACTTTTTTCGATCTTTTCTCCAATTTGTTATTTAAAGCAGTACTTTGCATTCTAAATATTATTAATGATTACAACAACAATGGTTGATAAGCTACAATTTATTAGACTGAAACTTAATTGAATATTATTTTGTCAACATAATGATTTAGTAATTTGTCAGAGTAGTTACGTCTGTAAAACTATAAGGACTTTTGTCACAATATAATCTTAATTACTTATAACAATTGGTTTTTTGTTTTCGCAAAACAGACATGGTGTGTTTCATAATGTTACAATTTTGCACTGAAATGTGATTGAGGAATAGTTAAAAACAATTAAACTACATCAGACTTACCCATCAGTAGTCACAGAGTTCAGGGACAGTGTATCAGCAATTATCATCTCATTATCTTGAAATCTTTGGCTTTCCTCCGCAACCGCCTGTTGGCCATCTGGCTCAGCAGTGGACACACCTTGCCCAGTGTCTGGCACACCTTTCCCAACTTCATTCACTTTTTGACTAACGTTATGCAGCCCAGACAAGTCTACGTTCACGTTAGCGTCACCCTCGCCTTGCAATGCATCAGAAACCACCAAGATGAAGAGAGCACAACTGAAAAAACACAAGGCAATCAGCAAACATTGATTACATTCTTCAAATAGATTTTCGGCGCCTCAGGAGTTTTGACTCACCTCGAAATCACTGAAACTGTCAGCAAAGACGTGTAGATTACACACAGTCCGCCCTTCATCGTAAAATTAGTGAAATATCCACAATAAAGTTCATTTTGTGCGTAAAATTAACACATTTTCACAACGCATTTGAACACAACTAAACACATGATACTGTTCATTTTATACACATTTCACACACACTTTCGATCCATTGTACTATGATTTAAATTATAATTAAGCCAGCTGCTTGTATAACGAATAACGAACGTTAAAAAAAGAGAACTCACTTTTTCCAATTTACTACTATTTCGATTCAATAAATTTGACATACATTTGACAGATGTCGTAAGTACATCTGATTAGTCCAAAGCTGTGATTGGTAAGAATCATTTTACTGAAATCTGTAGCGCAAATGCGCCAATAGGAATCAGACATTTATAACACAAAGAGGACTTGGATTGGCGGAGAATAAATAATTACACGTAATTCTTTTTACGCAAGTTGCAAGAATATATCAAAGGAATATTTTATTAAATATAAAATAATAAGATAAATATTAGCGTTTATAATTTGCAACTCATGCATTTGCACTCAGATATCTTTTATAGTTAAAATGCTTTCTTGATATTAAGCTTGATTTAAGTGTATTTACAATAAAGTGAGGTAGGTAGGTGATTTAGGTGTCATGAATATTCAATGCGCATCTGCCACTGTCAACAGTGTCAAAGTGATTACATACTCTTTGTGTCAATTTTGTCATCGACGTCAACAATACATTTCGTTTCGTACGTTGGAATTTATAATTTGCCGGAGATTTCGTGATTTGATCATTATCATGGAAGCATTATTTGCCTTACCCTTTACTGTACTGGAGATACCCAACATCAAGATCAAGAAGCCGTCATGGTTGCAGGCACCGTCGGCTATGACCACATTTTCGTTGGTACTGTTATCGTACTTTTTAGTCACTGGAGGTTAGTGCCGCATCTTATAGCATTCTTATCAGAATTTTGTCTTTTTATTACACAACGTATCAGTAAAAGAATACAGAATATTCACTTCGTTTAAAATTAATAAATGTATTTTGTAAATATATGATTCACTTGTTACAGGTATCATATACGATGTGATAGTGGAACCACCTAGCGTTGGATCAACTACAGACGAACACGGTCACAGTAGACCTGTGGCCTTCATGCCTAACAGAGTGAATGGCCAGTACATAATGGAAGGCTTGGCTTCCAGCTTCCTCTTTTCTCTTGGAGGACTTGGTTTTATCATTCTCGACCGCACACACAATCCGTCCACACCAAAGTTGAATAGAATCTTGCTTATATCTGTAGCTTTCTTATGTATTCTTGTCTCTTTCTTTACAACGTGGATTTTTATGAGAATGAAGCTGCCAGGCTATTTACAGAATTAATCTAGTAATGTGTAAGCAGTAACATTCTAAGTGCTGTTTATTTAGAATTATTTGATACTGTCTATGTACTTCTAATTTTAATAAATATTTTTATATGATTTATGTACGTATGTTATTATATCACATCTTTTTAGGGTTCCATAGTAAACAAGGAACCCTTATAGTTTCGCCATGTCTGTCTGTCTGTCCATCCGCGGTTTTGCTCAACCACTATTAGTACTAGAAATCTGTGATTTGGCATGGATATTTATATTAATTAGGCGGAAAAAGTGGTTAAATAAAATATTGAAAAATACATTTTTTAGGGTAGCTCCCATACAAGTAAAGTGAAAAGGCAATTTCTTCTCAGCTAACCAGTCATGTTGAATATTGTTGAATACGTCTTTCAAAAATATTATACGGTTGTGAACACCGTTTTTCGATTTAGGGATCCGTTTCTGAAATATTTGGTTTTAAAGTGAAAGATTTTTGTTTGAGTCCCCCCCCCCCTCTATCTGCTAAACGCTTATATATAAACACTTGAAAAAATTCACAGCTATAGTACATATGACGGAATTAAAAAGAAAACTATCAGAGCTAAGTAGGGTTTCTAATTTAAAAAGTTATAGGCGATCAACTTATAAAATGCACTCGCAAAATGAAAATTTCATACAAATTCATTAGAAAATTAGTTTTTAGACGTTTTTAGTGGCATGAACTCAAAATGGGCATTCGTAACTACGGAACCCTACACTGCGCGTGGTCCGACACGCACTTGGCCAATTATTCTAATATTTGATGATTATTTTGGTGAAAACTAAGTGGAATCAGTTGACATAACTGGCCCTAAATAGGGAATTTGCAAGGAAATGATTGTGATGATCTGTACCTAGGTATCTATTTTTAATTCTTACATATTATAAAGATATAAACACATTAGGCTGAGCTTATATCATTTTATTGTTGAATAATTTATAAAAATTTTGTAAATCATAAAAAACATGAAAGTTACTTGATTAAAATATAAATTAGATGCTTACTTACTAAGAAAGGTACAAAGTTATGAGATTTTGCACAGACTCAAATATTGGGTATAATAAAATAGGAAGACAATCACATGAAGATAAATAATTTAAATTAAATAAAAATTAATGCCTCTTAATTTAAACTTATTCTAATTATATTATAATGATTACCTCTCTGAAATATAAAATTTATAAATTGAGATTACTTACTTAGATTCATTGTTGAGATAAAATGTATAGTCGGTATATTTAATACTAAAATTTGGCAGTGATCATTGTACAAAGAATAAATGCGGCCTGACACAAAACTGGTATATTTCCTAGCGGCCAACATTTCTACTTTCTACTTAAGACGAAGTGGTAGCTAAAGTGGCGCCCTCATTTGAAATAAATTGTTTAAAACCAAATATGGTGATAATCAAAAATTTGATTTGTATCACTGTCTAGAAAGACCTTTAAACTATTTTATGAATAACCTTTGAAAGTAATATTGGTAGTCCGTCTAGTTTTAAAACGGGTTTTTGCCAAAAGTGGCCACTTAAATAGTTTAAAGGTCTTTCTAGACAGTAATACAAATCAAAATTTTAATTATCACCATATTTAGTTTTAAACAATTTATTTAAAATGAGGGCGCCACTTTAGCTACCACTTCGTCTTAAGTCTACTACATCCTTCTCTCATATTATATGAGTAAATATTACTAATAGTGAACTAACTATCAAAACTCAAAGCTGGCATTTTCAACTATTAGCAACAGTAACTAGATTTTTATATTTAGAATTAAACCTCTTTAGTAACAGCAAACTGCGAACACAACTGACAAAACATTGATTGAATGGGTATCTTTTGGATAGGCATGCTTTATCCTAGTTTTCATCGTCGCTTACCATCAGGTGAGATTGAGGACAAATGCCTAAACCAATATATTGTAAAAAAAAAAACAACATAGTCCTATTCTTTAAATGTAGCATAAGACTGCAGGAGACATAAAAAGCTGCAGGACATGAGCGGACATACTATATTAGACATATTTAAGACATGCCTTCGATGTAGTGGCAGCAGTATTTATTTACTTTATAAACAGCTGTCTTTACAGATTTTAGCCTAATGTCGACCTTTGTAACTTGCAATAAACAAGTCGTTTTAACAATCAACCAGTATTTTCTAGTATTTTAAACTTCCAAGTTGAAGATCATTGTCATCTTTGTTGCTTGTTGGAGCAGAAAGAATTACATAGAGATTCCTTAGTGAGATTGCCTTAACTTTGCAACTTCACAGCCGTATTCTAAATGAACTGAAACAAAGAAAATAGTATATAAAGAATTGAAATTTACTTACAGTTACATTGTCACGTCTCAATCCCTTACATGGTAGATAGAGTCTTATGGCCCTGAGGTCAAACATAAAGCCTGGGGTCTATCATTAGACTATCTACCTATCTACATGGGGTGCATGAATGGAGAATTTCCGAGTGACGTACTGAGTCCCCATTAAGTCCGGCGCACCCTGGGCAATCTGCTAGGACAACCAGTCGGTAACGCCGATTGGCTGATCCTTTCGCCACGGAATCCGACTCGCAAAGAAGGGCCACAAACTTAAAGGCCAGTTTCAGCATGAGGCACAATTATAATTTTTTTTTTCTGAAACATGTAAGAATTTACGATAGATTTCCACTTAGGAACGTGTGGCTATTTATGTCAATTGTTATTGTAGAAAATACATCGATTTAGAAATATGAGAGCACATAGCCACAGAAAGAACGAATTTCAACAGATGGTTGTAGTGTAGGAAAAGGGAAAGAGACCAAAGGCGAGATGGGCAGACAACTTGAAACCATTTAAATATGATTTGGAAGTTAAGACCAAAGACAGAGAGTTATTAAAGGAAAGAAGGGAGGCCCTTACTCAGCAGTGGAACATAAACATAAACGGCATAGAAAAACAAACATGCACGGACGTCCTCACTGGGGACAAATAGATCAATTTTTAGTTTTGTGTTTCGATGTTCGCCACCGCATCGTTCCCAACTGGGGGGGGGGGGGGACGACAAATGGGAATGACTATTATTGAACAGTTCTATTTGTCCCCAGTGGTGGCAAATGAAACGGATGTTATAGACGACGCGGTGGTGAAAATCGAAACACAAAAATTGGCCCATTTGTCCTCAGTGGGATATACCCGTTTGTTTTTTATGCCGTTTATGTTTATGTTCTGCTAGTAAGGATTCTGTACCAAAAGGGGAAAAACGGGACCCTATTACTAAGACTGTCTGTCACCAGGCTGTATCTCTTGACAGTTTGTTTATACAGATAATGTATTTCTGTTGCCACTATAACAACAAATAGTAAAAAAAGATTAAAATATACATTTAAGTGCGGGCTTCCATACAACAAACGTAATTTTTATTATTCGAGTCCGACGCGCACTGGCCTGTTATTTGATTTTCATTTGACCCCAGTGGTGGCAAATAGAACGGATATTATTTCGTCCCCAGTTACATACGTGATGGGGACTTGTGGGGACGAATGGGATATATACAAACAAACTTACTGGCAGAAATCGGAGCTTTTATCTATGATATGTTCGAATTCTGCAAAAGACAACGCTCCATCGTCATCGAGGTCCGCCTCTTCTAGCACATTCTGCACTAGCTGCTGGATCTCCGAGTCACTCAGCTTCAGATCTGGACCGCACAGTCTTTCGATCACTTCTCGGAGGTCAGACACGCCAATCATGTCATCGCCGTCAAAGTCTGGATAAGCAAAAGAACAAATTAATAAACTTTACGCTTGCCACAGCATTAAACATCAACACATCAGTTTTCGCCGCAGCCATGGCATCAGAACAAATGCATACACAGATTTTTTGTCAAAACTTAAAACAGACTTTATTTCCATACTACATGATAGATTTTATATAATTTCTATGGGACCACCTAATAAGCAAGCTCTTTAAAAAAAAAAAAAAGGATTTCCCAAATCAGTCCAGGCATCTTCGAAAATTCGGGGAACATACATAAAAAAACAAGATCGCGGCGAATGGATAACCACCTCCTTTTTGGAAGTCGGTTAAAAATGCATACAATAGCGATGCGCGCGGCGTCGCAGGGGCCTGCGGCGAAAACCGCTGCCGCGGCAGCGTACGGCGACTACGACGTGCATATCGTGTAAACGCGACACAGAAATACTTAGAATAACTGGCCAAGTGCGTGTCGGGCCACGCGCAGTTCCGTTCCGTAGTTACGAATGCCCACTTTGAGTTCATGCCACTAAAAACGTCCAAAAACGAATTTTCTATTGAATTTATGTGAAATTTTCAAGTTGATCGCCTATAACTTATTAATTTGTAAACCTTACGTAGCTCTGATAGTTTTCCTTTAAATTTCGTTATATATACTATAGCTGTGAATTTTTCACGTGTTTATATATAACCGTTTAGCAGGTAGAGGGGGAAAAAAATATTTTTCAATATTTTATTTTACCACTTTTTCCGCCGGATTTATATACACATCCATGCCAAATCACAGCTTTCTAGTACTAATAGTCGCTGAGTAAAACCGCGGACGGACAGACAGACAGACAGACATGGCGAAACTATAAGGTTCCTTGTTTACTACGGAACCCTAAAAACGCTCTTAGGCGATTGGCACACTGCTCCGCACCACGGAACAGGGAAATAGGTGGAAGTGCCAAGTGGGCGTGGCGCGCGTGTCATAATCCGGTAAAACTACACAAGATCGACCGACTCCGTACATCAGTCGTATTCTAGCTACGTGTTGAGATCGTTTTGTCCGCCCGACCAACATTTTTTAGTTAAATATGCCGTGTTGTAGTGTTTTAGTATGTAAAAATATGTAGGTATTTTTTTCCATCAGTATGTACGATAACATGCATTTTCTTTTAAAAAATTACGAAAATCATTCTGGTACGATCATATTAACTAGGTAGTTCTAGAAAGTTCGTTCCTGTAAGTTGTCGCTACTCGATTAGTGATGTACAGATTTTGCTATTCGATTAGTGATGTACAAATTTTGTCGATGAACTTCGCTACTCGATTAGTGATGTAGTTGAGTCAGATGCGGATTTTGTCGATAAAATAAATCAAAATTTCAGGTATAATTTAATAGAATAACGCAACTATTTTAAGTAATAAGTAGATTTATTAAAAACATGAACATTTTCTAGTATTTTTATTGCAATAAAAAATTAATATTAGTCTAACCTTTCGAATTATTTTTAGGCCCAAATGTAAAAGAAAAGTGGATAGATGCAACGGCCTACCCGTTGCATCTATCCACTTTTCTTTTACATATTATATAATTATATCTAATTTACTTATATATAATAATTTAATTTTCTTATAAAGGATGTCCTTTATGTCAATTTTTTTCTGCTCTAGCTCCTGCTGCTGCTCACAAATTTATATGTAACTAGCTTTAACCCAAGCCTTCGTTAATTTAATGTAAGTAATTTGAAAAAGTCTCCATTTGTATGGCAAAATAAGATTCACCATGCCAAGTTCCATCACTCTTTTTTGGGGATATAAATCTATGTCCTTTTCCGAGACTCTTAAACAATAAACCTACATATTCAATTTCAATTAAATTGGTTAAGTAGTTGAAGCGTGAAGAAGTAACAGACAGACGGATTTACTTGAATATCACTGTAATACTAGTAATGGATCTACAAAGTTATTGACACAATTCTCTGTATTTTAAGCTCACCATGCTGGTTTGAGTGAAAGGGACAAAAAAAAATAAATAGAATGTACCAACTTCCCGCATTCCCGCGCAGATTTTAAAAGACGATCGAGAGAATGGGCAAAATGGCAGAAGAGAAATTCCTCTGCCATTTCGACCATGCGGGTAGCAACCCATCACTATTTTGATTCCCTTTCCCACTTCCTCGCCCGCCGTCATGCTAAAAGTAGCCTTTGGATCTTGCGGCCCTGGGCGATTTCAGCTTAAAACCGCAAGACTCAAAATGCTCTGTATGTTCCATTCCATTTGGGATTAAGATCGCTACAGGGATAAAGACGGATTTTTCATGTTCTCAAAATAATAGATCTTTAATTATTTGAGACTGGCTTCGCCCACGATTTAGTCTGCACATCCATACTAATATTATAAATAAGAAAGTTACGCAGACGAAGTTGCGAGTGAAAGTTAGTGTTAAATAAAGATAAGAAAATTCGAAACAAATGCCTTTGCGTCAAATGATATCGATACTGTTAATCAATATTAAATAATATGGACATCACTATTCGAGTAGCGCACCTGTCGGCAAGTAGCAGAATTATTTCGTAGCTTGGGATTCAAGTGACGAAAAAATTCTGCTTCTCGACGATAGATAGCGCAATTATCAGACTTATTAATTTGAGTTAGACAGTAAATAGCAAAACATCGTAAGTACTTTTTGAACCGTAGCAAAATAAACTTTATGCTTGAGACTTAATGTCGTTTTTAAAATGTAGGGTCTATTGACTTAGGCCAATATTGAAATAAATATATTCGACCAATCAAACGAATTTTCCGTATGTGTGCAATATGTGATTATTGGTTTATTTGTGTGAGTTTGGCGACGCTTGTTTCTTAACTAATTTAGGCCCAAGGCACTTCCACCTATTTCTGTGTTCCGTGGCTCCGCACTCACACGTGGGGCCGCGGGGCCGCCATATAGAAATCATGCGAGTAGACGTGGTGTCAGTGTATTGTACTATGCATGTTTTTTTATACAAATTGAGGTGTTTGCATACAGTGTGTGAATCACCTTACTGTCTGCAGTGCGGTGCGTTAGCGCGCATCATATGTGGTGCCATTTCTCATAGTCACTGAATGAGCGGTTTTTGTATGAAAAATCCAATCGTTTAGGTGAAGTTTTAAAAATGGCTCTTCTGTGCGTCGCCGGCGCAAAAGCTCTGCTTACTTTACTATTTTAATTCCCATTATTACCTTCTCTCCTACGATCATGCTAAAAGTGGCTTTTAAGTCTTACAGCCCTGGGTATCACAGTTAACAGAGTCTGTTTAGAGCTGCAAGATCCATAATGGTCTACTGCAACCGGGAATACGCTCATCCGATATTCCGGTAGCATCTTCTGTGGTAATGCTTCAGAAACCATAGTCAACCCTAAGGTGATTTGACAAGGTCACTGGTTTTTACACCGAACGACTGCTCTCTGATCTGCAACCCAAAGGGTAGACCAGAACCAATCCTAGGATAGGTTGGAGCAAACACTAGATGGTGTTCAGGACCCACAGTTTATTCTTTTCGGATAATCAGATGATTCAAGCCTGCAATTCCTTCACACCAATCACAAGGCAAACGCGTTGACCACTTGGTCATGGAAGCAGTCAAAGACTGATGTGCAATGCTAAAAGGTCTTACCAAATATTCTAAAAGCATGTTCTGCCTTCACAGCCTTTGGTGCGGTCTCGCTAAACACCGACATCATGTCGAGGAAGTCTTCAAAAGTGCAGTCTCCATCATTACTCGAGCTGAACACCTTGCAGATCCTGTCCCTAAATGGGTTGACTCGGAGTTCTGGGTATTGCAGGATTTTGGTCATCGGTAACTTAGCATTCTTGTTGTGGCCTACTTTCTCTGGGGCTAGGGCTTTGAATTTTTGATGGGCACTGGAAATTAAACAAAACTACATTTTATAAAAACTTTAAAATTAAATCATACTTCGTCAGGGGCAGATAAATCTGACCCCTGACTTTAAGGATGTATGGTAGGAGCTTGGTAGCCAGGCGGAAGTGTACATTACTGTGTTGTGTGTGGTCCACACTTGGATAGGTGACCACGAGTACCATAAAAATTTCTGGAGCTCCTCCGTGCTTTGGAAGGCACGTAAAAGCCGTTGGTCTCGGCTGTCATCATTGTATGGCAGTCGTCAAGCTATGTCAAATGCCTTTAGGCAGCTTGAAAAATCAGACACTAGTGTTGGCCACATTCACACAAGAAAAGCAAGCATTGTTTTCCTGGTGGCTTAGGAATGAAACTGACTCATATGTAGATCCTGAAGTTGCTAACTATAATAAGCACTTATTGAATTAAAATGAGTTTGCAATTTATATTTGAGTAATACGTTTTTGTCCAACATTTTGTCACAAAGTTAATTTCAGACATTTCAGATAGGCATTGAGAGTACTTACTAGAGCACCTCCTTCTTCGTGAAGTACGTGAGATCCTGCAAATTAAATCATAATTGATTAGTCATACCGAAATTACCTGAGCAGTTTCTGATTTTAAAGTAGGTAATTACCTAGTTTCTGCTTTTCTGTTCTGGGAGCCCTTAAAACTAGTCAAATTGTCTGTCAGCAATATATTTACCATGTATTATAAAAGATAAAGAAGCAAATATGGTTAATAAGTGGAGAAAGACCCGTAGTGAAAGTATTTACCTCGTAATCTTGGAGTTCTTCTTCCGTAAATTGACTCTTTCCTTGCCCCATTTCAATTGATATCTTTTCTTGAGATTACACTCCGAATTTATGTTATTTTTTTTTAAAACAAAACACCACACAATATCAATGAATAAAATAATTAACCCAAATTCACCAAATTCTGATTTTATTTAGTTAACAATAACAAGAAGGGGAAGGAGCGGAGAGGTGAGGTCTGCGGATCGGGAGGCGGTAACGTCAATGTCAAATTTGACAGCGGCGTTTTGTTTTTCTATGAAAAATTAGTCCTTACGATCTTCCAAAAGGTTTATTACGTGAAGTAATATAAACAAAGCGCAGTACCAGTACGTAATGTTATGCTAATTTTCAATTTCAGTGCGATTAGCCGTAGGTTCTGTCGCTGAAAACAAAAACTAGTGGTAAACAAAACATTATTCAGTAATTACATTATGTAGATACACTATCACCAGATAAGGAGGCAATAACATGGCAGTTCAGTAACCAACCGTTCACATGTCTAGAAGCAAATATAGATCCTCTTTTGTAAGGTCCTCCAGGAATCAGTTCACATAGGACTGGATAAGTGCTGTTGCATGACGTGGACTTCCACGTGCGATGACGAGTGATCACCACACAGTCGTACTCATTAAAGTACCGTCGAGGGTGACCAGGTGCCCAAGCGCGGTATGTGGTACATTGTAATGAATCCCCTGAATAAAGAAGAAGATATGATTTACGATTGCACTTTTACGAAAGTTTTAGTTTTATATCCAGTTGTGCTATTTCAAGAAAAACCAGACCAGACACTGATGTAACGTGCCTTCGAAAGCGCAAATATGAGCTCAAGGTAAATTGTTAAGAACAGACTCAGCCTACCAAACCGTACAGATACTAAAGTTGCGCACTACGTCAGCAAGCAATTTCAGAGAAGTAGAATAAAAGTTACTTAAGGATTTACTAGCAAGTCAGCTACTGGCCGACATGTTTCGACCTCATCCAGAGGTCTTCATCAGGGCGAATGTGACTAGAGGACGCGCGTACACGATGGCACCTCAAGACACACTGATGTAAGCGCCTAGCAGTGCGTCTTAGTTAAGGTTACTAAAATATGAATGTACGTTACCATTAACTCCATAGAAGATGCTTGCGTTCTTCCTCCTCAAGCCAACAAGAGCAGCATCAACACTCGCTCCCGCCAACAACTGTGCTAGCGCATCTGAAACGTCAAACTGGCGTTAACTGACGTTATATAAGAGGGTGTGTCTTGGAGTAATATTGTTCTGTGGGTGTGACAATTAAATACCTACAATAGGATTAACGAACGAAAATATGCCAATTCACTACGGCATTACTATAATGTATAGTGACGAATTGAGTAGGTACTTTCCTGGTTCATAAATAAATTACCTATTTGGTACTGTTAAGGAAATAAAACGTCACAAAATAATGTCACTTGTCATGACTATATCAATTTTCAATGTGATTTAAGGAAAAACTTGAATTAAGAGCGCTATTTGACTCCAAGAAAATATGACGCCATTAGTCTATACCTATTTCATAAAAAATCCCATAGAAAATATGATTCGACGTTTACAAAAAGTAACTGATTTGAGTTGTTGGAATGCAAAGATATAGAGAATATTGGAAAGAAGCGAATTCGCTAGATGACAACGAATCAAATCAGACGCTTTTTTCTAAATGTCAAAACGAACATGTTCAATGGGAATTCTACTTATGTAATCTACGTCATATTTTTTTGAAGTCAAATAACGCTCTCTTCAAGCACCGATTGGCCCGATCGGGTCAAAAGAACAATTGAATTCAATTGTGTCTGCGATTTATGTGCTTGAAGGATTAAGGCGGCCCTTCCCGGCCGCTCTGTCATCAACGCGAGCATAGTTTGAAAAGCTTTTATTTCATCCAGGGCAATGCTAGAAAAAGAGCACCTGAGGGCTCGGTTTGCATTCTATTGAGCGATTACATTTATTAATAACCAATTGAACGAATATTAGCTATTAATAGGGTGCGGAAATTTCATGAAACTTGTTCCAGGTGATACGAGTTTTATGAAATTTTCTGACCTAATGAAAAGTGAATATTCGTTCAATGGATAGTTAATAATAATAATAATAATTTCATTCAATAGAATGTAAACCGAGCCCTCAAACGTTATCTCTCTATTTTTGCTTTGCCTCTTTTTCTAGCATTACCCTGCATGTACGAATAAAATTGGTTGCCTGTAAAGTCGGTATACGGGCGAAAGTTTTACGTGACAACGACTTTGAGTGAACTCGAGCAGTGTCTGTGACCGCAACATCGATCACTTTTTATGTCTGTCTCTCTCGCTCTTAGGCGGGCTAACCATGCCCGAGTGGAAGGGACGCGTGCCTCTCACTCGCTCTCATTGTGAGCGCATAACGAGAGCGGAGCGTAACGCAGTTTCTTGAAGTGTCACCCGGCAAACCAATTTATAAGACGTTGTCACGTCAATAGCCCTGGATGAAATAACAAGCTTTTCAAACTATGCTCGCGTTGACGATAGAGCGTCCGGGAAGGGCCCCCTTAATACCAGTTTTTCTTCATTAATAAATCTGAAATATTGTTAATTATAATAATTGGCCAAGTACGTGTCGGGCCACGCGCTGTGTAGGGTTCCGTAGTAACGAATGCCCACTCTGGGTTCATGCCACTAAAAACGTCTAAAAACTAATTTTCTATTGAATTTGTGTGATATTTTCATTTTGCGAATACATTTTAGAAGTTAATCGCCTATAACTTTTTAATTTGTAAACCCTACTTAGCTCTGATAGTTTTCCTTTAAATTTCGTTATATATACTATAGCTGTGAATTTTTTCACGTGTTTATATATAACCGTTTAGTAGATAGAAGGGGGGACCAAATATTTCAGAAACGGAACCTTAAATCCAAAAACAATGTTTACAAGCTCATAATATTTTTGAAATGCCTATTCAACGATACCCGACATGACTGGTTAGCCGAGCAAAAAAAATTGCCTTTCTCTTTATTGGTATGGGAGCTAAACTATTTTTTTTTAATATTTTATTTTACCACTTTTTACGCCTAATTGATGTACATATCCATTCCAAATCACAGCTTTCTAGTACTAATAGTCGCTGAGTAAAATCGCGGACGGACAGACAGACAGACAGACATGGCGAAACTATAAGGGTTTCTTGTTTTCTACGGAACCCTGAAAATAGATAATGATCAATGCAAATTGACACTATTTTGTGAAGTTTTATTTTGTTAACTGTACCGAATCATTCATTTTTCTCCCAGTCATCTACCCAATTGATGATGGATGCCTGTTTGGAGTTGTAAATAAAGTGACGTAATCATAAAATGTAATTACAGTAGCGTTGTTTTACCTGTCCTCTGTTCGCTTGTGACGTCAGCTAGCACTCCGCTGATGTTCCTGCACTGCCGCCGTCCGTTAGTGTAGTTGAACCTCTGCGAGAGAAGGAAGAACATCCCGGTTGCTGGCACGCACGTGGAATTTGTGTTTGCTAAAGCAAGATTTAATAAGATTGTATAATTAATTACTAACGTAACAGATACCCAACGCCATAAAAATTATCGGACGACCCTTAAGTAGGCAAAACTGGAGTAGCGGGTAGGCACACACAGATGGCAGCACACAAGACTAGGAAAATAGTGTTGGTCTTAAAAATGTTTATTGCATTTCATATAAGTCAAATTTAATTAGAGTACTGCTTTATTTAAATGATAGTAATAAAAGATTTTAATGTTTTAATTAATACCTTTAGCGCCATCTAGTGACAAGGAAGAGAAATAATTATGTTTATAAGGCGATGGGTAGGCATGGTATCAGTAAGTTTACCTACTCTTACGGTCACTGGGTAAGCGTGCTTCGGGTGGAACGTGTAAGCCCTTGTTCCCTGCTGCCATAATTGCATGGCAGTTGTCAGCTATGACAGATGCCTTTAGGCAGCTTGAAAAATCTGACACTAGTGTTGGCTAGTTATATACATGAAAATTTATTTTAGAATTAAGACTCAAAGACTCGAGTTCTTTACATCTGTAGAACCACCGCAAGGAAACTTGCTTTTACCTAATAAAACCGCATCGAAGACCGTTCGAGAGCAACGATGCCACAGACTGACAGACGGACGGACATTGGCGTGAAACTTATATCACCCCTCTTCTTGCATCGGTGCGGTGGTTAAAAAACAAGAAACAAAAACTCTTCATCATCTTTTTATTGGTTTGAAAGTTTCTTCACGCCACAAAATTGATAGGTGTAGGTACAATAATATTGGACAGAAGCACAGAATAAGCATCTAGTAGTACCAACTCACGTACAGAAGTCTCACTCAGAAAATAAATTCTACTCAATGTGGTTAGTTAAACTCCTCACAGACGCTCGCTAATGCCTAAACCGCTTATGGCCTGGTCACAATATTTTTGATCACTTTGTGTTTTACATTTCTTTTTTTTTTCTTCTTTAACAGTAGGTTGTAACAATTAATTGTCATGCATGTGTAAACACGAGTATTAAATTAAGGATTAATTATTGTAACATTGACATATAACCATAATTATTAGATATATTTTACTTGTACTTCAAACCAATTTTGCATGCCAGACTCTGGTAAAAAGTGCTTGTATCTACATATATTTTAATTAAGTACCCTTGTTACCACTTTTCTAGCAAATAAACATGATTTGATTTGACAACTACCAAGTAAAGTGGCGAGACAGTAAAATGTCACTCGGCCGTGAAAGTGCTGCGGCCGTGTAAGGGTTTACACGTATTTGAAGTTGCGGCATTAGTTACACCGCATAGCTGAAATTAATGAGAATAAGACATTCATACTTACGCAATGGCTTAGCATATAAACTGTAGTAGTCAAATCTGGTATCATTCACGAGCGAGAGTCCGCCGTCGGCTTCTGCGCACTTCAGGACTTCACAAGTGTACTCCAAAGGTTCCTTCAACATCCTCACTGCTTCTGGCGGACTGAAGTTGAGAGACAGAGCCTTCTTCTCGATGCCAAGTCTTAGACAGCTGATCAGAGAAGTGTACTTGGCTTTAGCTGCTAAGCCGAGCTTGGACCGTTGACACTTCTCCATGAGGTGGTATTTTGGGACAGTTGGGGGGGAGTCGTTGGAGCATTTGTTGTTGGCGCCAATATTTGATATAACAAACACAAAAATGATGCAGATGATTGCTGTCGATTTGTTGTTTTCTTCAGCAGAGTTAGACATCGTTTTGATAAGGGATTTTTTATAGTTCTATTATTTTTTTACAACATGAGCGAAATATGTACATATGGAATATAGGTCGGGTGTCAAGAAACAACTAAACACGACGAGAAGACAATTAAGCAATATTATTAGATTTAAATACACATCGCATCATCAGATTGGCATTAAAGCATCTTCAACATAACACACATTTTATTAAAAAGAGCGCAAATGGGTTATTCCTATGTAATCATACAGTAAGTATAATATTTGCAGGTGGGTAGACTTCGACACACTTTACTACATAACTACTTACTAATAACAACAAAATTAAATTGAATTTTATATACTTTTGCACATTACCATTGCACTACACTACACAATTCGAAATGACTCCACAAATCACTGCGTGCAGTGAATCAAATTATTGTAACAGTTTGAATTTGCGGTAACATATCTAACTGACGCGAGTATTGTCCGTTGACAAAATGATTGATTTGTCCTTTCATTGCATACTCCAGTTGTAAAAATAACAATAGTCATATTCAACGTTGTTTTGTATTACGGTACCGACTCACTAAGATCTACACATAGTGACTGCGGCAGTCAACCAACGTTGACTGGAAGAGATCCCTATCTGGGATAAGTCAGCCTTTGTACTGTGCTTGTTCTCTTAAATTGTATTTTTGTATTTATGTGTGTACAATAAAGGTTTCACAAACAAACAAACCAGAGCACACGCAGAAGGTTCCTCAAGAATCCTTTATGGGACCACAATACTTTTTTAGAATTTTTCGTAGGTATTCGTAGGGCTGGGTCTAGTAAATTAACTATCATTCTGAAATATCATGGAAATATCCCTGTATTTTTTCAGTATTATTTTCATAGAAAATTATTTATTCTATCCCAAGTTTTTTTTGCATTGCAACCTCAAAATTCAACAAAATACTGTCCGTAAATAAAATACAACGTCGAAGGTCATAATTCGAAAAACTAACGAAAATCTATACGTTTCAAACAATTGTCATTTATTTGAAGATGTCGTTTTATTCCCAAAAAATAATCGAAAATAATAATTAATTTTATAGACGTAACAAGTTAGTTTTAGATATTTTAACAAAATGGGGTGCTTCTATTCTAGAAAACGAAATGAGGTAAGAAGTGGTTGAATAAATAAATACTTTGATGATAGTGTCACTTTACATGTCATGGAAAAAGTGCATACTGTTCTAAGTGGATTCTAGGTCCTTAAGATAAAAACGTCTCAGAAAAATCATATTAAAACAGTGTCGGGTTGCTCGCCGAATTGCCCAGAGATTTTCTTTAGTAAAATTCGATCAAGGGAATAGGAAACAGTTTTACTAGCAGACACAGTTTCCCTTTCATCGGCACGAAAAGAGAAAGTGTTGGGAGCAAAGGCAAGAATATTCTTCCCGTGTATTTGAGAAATCCGGTCAAGTGCGAGTCGGACTAGTATACAAAAAGTCCCGTACGGAGGTACTTCATGTATTTCAATACGGAACACTTTCAAGTATCTAGGTAATGGCATTATGAAGATAGAGTTAAAACGCTGAAACGACATTTTTGTATAACGAAACCCTTTAATTTTCATTATTTTTTTATTTTTTATTTTCACTGATTACTTAGACGCCTGGACCAATTTGGAAAATTGGTTTTGTCCGGAAGGACATAGTACTTGTCAGCTGGTCCCATAGAAGTTTTATCAAAATCGGTTGTGTAGTTTGGGGTTGAAGTCGGTTATCAGTTTTGAAAAATTATTAGTAGTTTGTTGTTATAGTGACCACATTAATGCATAAATCAGTAAAAAATTCAAGTGTTTAGCTAGCTATTGCGCTTCAAGAGATAGAGCACGTGACAGACGGTTCAACAGACAGACAGATCTCAGTAATAGGATCCCGTTGTCACCCTTTGGGTTTGAAACATTTAAATTTAAGAGCGACGCCTTTGTCGATGGTGATTCTTCCATTCCTGTCTGTCCTCAGCCAGCCTTTTGACGTCTTGGTACAACACCACTTCTACTGTCTCCTTTATTTGCTTTGGGGAAGAGGAAACCCCTTTGGGTACGGAACCCTAAAAATAATATTCGATCAATTTCAGGACGACGTAGTGTACGACATGACGCCGATCCGTCACCTGCCAGTAATATTTGTGAACGGGGTCCCCGGTGCTGGCAACCAGACTGTGGCCCAGACCATATCCAACATCACAGGCTACACGATGATCCGACCGGGTGATCTGATCCGGTCGGAAGCGGCCAAGGACACGACGAGAGGGCGGTTAATAGCGGACAAACTTCAAGCTCAGGAAGAAATGCCGGAGGTTTTGATATCTTACACTATAATTCCGCCTGATTCAAGTTACAGATAATATTAATAAGCCCAAGACCCTTAGAGAAGAAGTCCTTAAGTGCTCATCTGTTGGCTCTACTTAGTTAAAAGAAAATCTTTTGACATGCACCAGCTTCTCATCATTAAAAAAAAACTTAATTGTTCAGATTTAGATGATCAGTTTTATTGATCATATGAGCAGGTAATGTTTCAAAAAAATCTGAATGGGGACTGCAGCACCCTTGATCATTAATTTCAGGTCAATTTAAAATATCATATGAGTAGTGTTAAGGTTTCAAAAAAAAAATCTGGATGGAGACTGCTCCTTTGATCATAAATTTCAAGTCAATGTAAAATTTCTTAGGGCAGGATCGTGTACAGCAGTGTATGTACATGCAAAACAGGATTATATAAAAAAGCTAGACTTACGAAGAAAGTAAACTTAGTTACCTTAGACTTAATTAGGTAACAATCCGATCCTGATGCTCACCCTAAATTTATGTGACTCCACAGCAACTAACAGTAGATTTAATAAAAGAGACGATGCTGGCGAACCAGGACTCGACGGGATTCATCCTGGTCGGCTTCCCGAAGAACCCCAGGATGTCGAACATATTCAATCGGCAGGTGAAGTGGCCGGAGAAGATTGTGGCGCTCGAAGTGGATAACGAGGTATGAATACTTTTTTAGGGCTGAGATGATGATGATACATATGTATCATCATCATCTCAGCCCTTCTTCCGCCCATTGCTGAGCATATAGCCTATAGGCCTCCCTTCGTCAATGCCCCCATCTGGGTCCTGTGCTGCTCTAAACCAGGTGCGACCCTTGGCTTTTACGTATGTCGTCAACCTATCTCATTGCTGGACGTCCGACGCCTCTTTCACCTGCGGCCACCATTTGGAAAGCCTTGCTTCACCTGCCATATGTATATTTATTATTGATGTAATCAATTTGACCTGTGGCCTAGTGGTGATTATGCCAGGCTGTCGCACTGGAGGTCACGGGTTCGATCCCCGGTCAGGCTGATCCTTTTCAGTAAAATACACTGAATGGTGCGCGCTATAACTTGATATAAAAACCAGCCAAGAGCGAGTCGGACTCGCGTATGAAGGTTTCGTATTATCTATAAAAAATCACGTTTTTTGTATGGGAGCCCTCCTTAAATATTAATTTTATTCTGTTTTTAGTATTTATTGTTATAGCGGCAACAAAAATACATCGTCTATGAAATTTTCAACTGTTTAGCTATCACGGTTCATGAGATACAGCCTGGTGACAGACTTACGGACGGACAGACAGACGGACAGACGGATGGACAGTAATATGGTCCCGTTGTTACCTTTTGGGTACGGAACCCTAAAAAGGTAGCTCCAAAAAGCAAGATATAATGTCCCTAATGGATATTGAATCCGCGACGAAGACCTAACCGCGGGGCTTTCCCCTCTGTGACCAAGTGAGGTATTCTGCAGAATTTGAAGACTACCTCTCCCCCTGAAAGGTACATTCAGCCTTGGTAATCGATACACGTATTTCTCAGGTGGCAGCCACAAGATTACAAAACAAACTGTCTGAATTGGGAAGACCAGAGTCAGAGATCAATGCAGCGAGGGACATAATCCGGGAGGCGGCGCACAAAGTCAAAAACGTTCACAAACGGTTTGGTGGTCATGTTGTTACGGTGAGTTTGTAGGTAACCCTTATTTTTAACCGAATTCGAAAAAGGAGGACGTTATTAATTCGACGGAATCTTTTTTTTTAATGTAAGTTCACTGATTACTCGAAGAGGCCTGGACCAATTTGTATTTTTTTTTTGTTTAAAGCAGCATACTTGTCATTAAACCAGCATTATTTTGTAGCGCTCAGTAGTGTAAGCAACACCAGTGAATGCGGGCATATAGCACGGGTGCCCCACCTTTTTCAAATGAAGTAAGAACAAATACAAGCCGCTTATGTGGGAACTCGACTTGTCCCAGCGTAGCTAAGCGAGCTCCCACATGAGATAAGGTACAGGAAGGTAGCCGAAAGCGAGAGAGTAATGGACTGATACCAAATAACACAGAATTAAAAACGTTTGTGGGAACTCCACCTGTCTCAGCTGTAGGTGTGCTCCCACATAAAATATGCAGATCAAAACAGTCGTAGAGCAAGAGAGAGAGACACAACAAGGGTTAATATGTTTATTAGTCACAACTAGAACACAAAAATTACACAATTCAACAATTTAAAGTTGTTTGTATGAGAGTTGGTGGAGGAATGAGTCAGGATAAAAGGAAGGAATATGCCTAGAATTTATTTATTAATTGAATTTAGAAATGAAAGTTGAAAAAAGGTGGACAGAATAAAATGATGGAGAAAGGAGGTATGTAAGGACATGAAGGATAGCCTAGAGTTTATTGTAACATCGTTACATGTTTATTGCCGAATTGTACTGATTATGATTACAGCTTACAGCGTTGATATAAAAATTATACAATTATAATAATAATAATATATTTATTTGCTGTAAAATTGGTTACATTAGTTGTTTATTACAATTTTTAGATCACACTTCTAACCTATCTAGGCATGCAAAAGTCAATGTTATCATTCATTTAAAAAAAAATGTGTTCATAACCTGTCTATTCTATAAGTATATATAATTAGGTCGAATTTATTGTGTGTGACATTTTAAAAGAATATTTTGTATGTTACAATTCTATGATTATATATGATGATTGATGATACAATGCATATTCATTCCACTTCTATTACAATTATACATTCAAATATTCCTGAATCGATTCCTGATGTATCAATTAGATAATTCATAAGCAAGTGAGTATTCTGAATATGTTCTCAGTATAAAAGGTGGTGGAGGAATGCGTCAGAATGATGAGGATGTGTTAAAAATTTGATAATTTGAAATAAAATTAAGGAATGAGATGATGGACAAATGAGGTAGACATAAAGGATCAATGAGAAATGAAGAATCGTTAAACTTAGGTAGGCATTAAGTATTTTTCTGCTTTTTTGCAGTTGGACAGCACAGGGAACCCCAAGGCCCTAGCGTCAACCCTCAAAGAAATCCTCTCGGACACCATCGAGAAATCGAACAAGTTAGCAGCCCAAAGATCCCCCTGCGCAGTGTCAGCGCCAAACATGAACATGAACCCTGCGCCCAACGTGAACGTGAGCCCTGCGCCGGCGCAGCCCGACAGCCCAGAGCCGGTCCCCGACGCCCCCACGGACACGGGGGGCGAAACTAACGAAAAGTGATTTTGTAGTGTAATTTGTTAATTTTATTTTGCTACCATTACGTTACTTTTCAATACAGCGGTTTTATTTTTATGGACTTTTGGTTTTAGTATTTAGACACCTAGTTAACACTTTCGCATTTGGTATAGTCGCCAATGAGATGGGAGATTGACGAGTAGATTGAATATCTTGAGCACCTCCATGCTTTGGAAGGCACGATAATACCTACCCTAAATTTGTTTAACGGCTCAAAGTGCCTTAGGAGCTCAAGATAGGACATAGGTCACCTATCCAAAAGCGGACCAACCGCTCCCACCGGGGTTGTTTAACAAAGTCAAGAAGTCTAACTCCGCCCGACACCCCAGTCACGGTAATTGCCCACTGCCGGTCCCCGACGTCCCCGAAATTACGGAGGTGACCGTGAACCCAGCACCGGCGCACCCCGCCCGACTTCCCAACAACGGTAATGGCCCACTGCCGGTCCCCCACACCCCCAGAATTACGGGGGCGATCGTGAACCCAGCGCCGGCGCACCCCGCCCGACTTCCCAACAACGGTAATGGCCCACTGCCGGTCCCCCAAACCCCCAGAATTACGGGGGCGATCGTGAACCCAGCGCCGGGGCACCCCGCCCGACTACCCAGCAACGGTAATGGCCCACTGCCGGTCCCCACGCCCACAAAATTACGGGGGTGACCGTGAACACAGCGCCGCGCCGGCGCCCCCGCCTAGCACCCCAGCAACGGTATGGCCCACTGCCGGTCCCCCATAAACACGGGGGCGACATAGTGGAAGGATTGTTTTACTTTTTAACCCCCGACAAAGAAGAAGGGTAACACTAATGTATGTCTGTCTGAGGCATCGTAGCTCTCGGAACGGATTTTGCACATATTTCCGAAATATTTGCATGTCAGCAGTGCCACTGATGCAGCAGCGACCTTAGTTAAGATTATTTACGAAGCCTGGGAGAATCGACAAGACGTTATAGGTATCTTTTGCGATCTGTCGAAGGCATTCGATTGTGTCGATCACATAATATTTAAATATAAACTAAAATTTTATGGCGTAACTGATACTGCACTCTCTGTTATTTCATATTATCTTGATAATAGAACTCAAAGAGTTGAAATCAACAGAGTATCCTCAAATAGTGCACCTGTGAGCATGGGTGTGCCTCAGGGTTCAATAATTGGTCCATTTTTGTTTTTGATTTATATTAATGACCTCCCCTGTCTTGCAGAAAAGTTGTGTGAAGTAGTATTGTTTGCTGATGATACATCTTTACTTTTTAAGGTTGACAGAAAATGCACAAACTATGACGATGTAAGCAATACGTACTTAGTTGGTTTACGACTAATAATCTGGCCTTAAACACACAAAAGACTAAATGCGTTAATTTTTCACTATTGAATAAACCTAATACTCACATACCTTTGAGTCTTAATGGTCAAGTTCTAGAATGGGTACCCAACACCAAATTTTTAGGCATAACTGTAGACTGGAACTTAAAATGGGATAAACATATTGAGGCCACTGCCAAGAAACTTAATTCGGCAGCATATGCTGTGAGGAGGGTCAGACAGTGTACTAACGTTGAAACTGCTAGGCTAGTATACTTAAGTTGTTTTCACAGCATAATGTCATATGGCTTGTTCTTATGGGATAAAGCGACTAACATACATGCTATCTCTGTGCTACAAAAGAGAGCAATTCGGTCGATCTACGGACTAATAGTGATGTTCACAGTTATAATACTCGCAACAAAAATCAGCTTCATACGCCTAAATTTCGACTTGCTAAAACTAGAAAGTCACTATTAGGTCTAGGTATAACATTATTTAATAAACTTCCCGAAGCGATCGTTAACCTACCAATGGCAAAATTTAAAACACATGTTAAAAAAGTTTTATTGAACAATGCGTACTATACTATCAATGATTATTTAAGAGATAAAAACGCGTGGATACTTCCTAAACATTTTCCATTACACTCCACACATGAAACATAAATAGCTGCATTTTCTGTTACCATAATAAGCTTACTGTAAAAACATGTAAATGCTCTGCGATCAATAAGTGACCAACATATAATTAATATTTTCTCTTGACAAGGTCTGCGAGTTCGGGTTTTTCATGCTCACTAAAATGTCCAATCCGGTGGTGGCGTCGCTGGTCGGGTCGTTGGATTCCCTCTAATATGGTTGAGTTTAACGATGGCTGATCCGTGCGTCAACTCGTGAACGGGTGCTACCGGGAGGGACTGGTCAGCTCCGCTTTGCTTTTTTTGACTACTTAATATTTTTTATTACGCAATTTATGTTTGTTTACTTGTTCGTAAGCATTACATGTTATAATGTGTCAACATTGTATTATATTATAAGTATTTATTAATTAAAAGACAATTATAATAATATGACAAAGCCCTTCTGGCGAGTAGGCGACCAATACTGTGAAAATGAGTTTCTTTCGGCGTTTCTTCTCAGCAGAGGTCGTTACAAAGCGCTGGTATCGGTAGCTTTTCTTTAAAAATTAATTAAATTTTAAAATACTTTACACGTACTCGTAACATAAATTATACTTATTGACGTGTAAAAGTGCCTGTAAAGGTCTAATTACTGAATAAACATTTGAATCTTTGTCAGCACTACATGTAGGTTGACTGGTAGAAAAGGCCTACGGCCTTAAGTCCCCCGACTAAAATTTCAAGTATTAAAGTTAACAGAATAGAATGGAAGAAACCACCGATAAGAGCACCGCTCTTAAATTATGATGATGATGAAATTAAAAAAAAATGAACCGATTTCGATGCGGTTTTCTTACGTGAAAGCATGTGCCCTTTCGGTGGTTCTTCTTAGCTATGTTTGATGAGAATCGGTTTAGCCGTGTTTAGTTCAGTGTTTTTTTAATTTACCTGACACGTAATAGATGGCGCTCCGGATATCAATTCCACTTTACATCGGTTGGTATATGCAGTTCCGCCACTCATCACTAGATGGTGTCGGTATTTTTTTAATTTGTCTGGCAAATAAAATTTATACATTTGTTGTGTATAAATTCACAATGTTCTCTTTTCATGGCTAGGTAAGTTTTTTTGCTCATTATCACAGCATCTCTGAAACAAGGCTCTGACCTTGGCGACCTCTACGGCCACGACGAGGAACTAAAAAACTAACCAATCAAGAGACAACCGACAATATAGTTCACAAGAAGTATATGAGATGGCGCCAGCCTACATCTCGATCTCAGAGTTTGCCCGATTGGATTCGATAGAAAAATATCGAATATGTATGATCTGAGATCCGAATACCCTCCGACGTTTGTAGGGTTCCGTTCCCAAAAGATAGAATCGGAACCATATTACTAAGACTCCGCTGTCCGTCTGTCCGGCCGTCTGTGCGTCTGTCTGTCCGTCCGTCTGTGCGTCTGTCTGTCCGTCCGTCTGTTTGACACCAGGCTGTATACCTCATGAACCGTGATAGCTAGACAGTTGAAATTTTTACAGATGATGTATTTCTTTTGCCGCTATAATTACATATTAAGTATATATAAACAGAATAAAATAAATACTGAAGTGGGGCTCCCATACAACCAACGTGTTTTTTTTATAGATAATGGTACGGCAGTAATGGTAATGGCGGATATAATTTTATTAAAAAAATTATTCTCGTCATTTTTTAATGCCAGTCTTGTTATTTACAAGGCCTTTGGGTAGAAGCTATAAGTTACTGGAAACTGCGTAACTAGTTACCTCCTTTTTAATAAATGGACATTGCAAAAATCATGGCCACTAAGAAAATTCTTTTTTTGTAAATTTCAAAAGTTTTAATCATCGTGACAAACGACACACGTCGTTGTCGATTGTCACAAAAGCGCAACGATTTTCGAAACAAAACATAGCCCATTTTGAAAACAGACGCCTCGGATCGAGGATCTGCGTGTGAAAATCGTGAACGAGGTATATTTTTCTCGTGTTTTTTTGAATGAAGTCTACATGAAGTCTATCATAAAAGCAGATAGCTTGTAAGATTGGCAGTTCCTGTCAGCGAGGAGTGCGCGGGAATTAGTTGGACGTCCTTCAAAAAGTAGCCACGCTGCGGAGATCCGTGATCAAAGTTATGAAGATCAAACTGCGTAAGAAAAACATTTTACTTGTATTACACTCACTTTATACACATAAATTATATAGTTTACTATATACACATAAAAAACTCTTTTACTAAAACTTAGTACCTACTTACTTCTCTTCTATTAGATACTAAAAGTCTTATTTACTTTCCGCTTTTTTTGGAATTTGGTACTTGGATATTTCAAATGTAAGAAATTTTCTAAGCTTCTTTAGCACCATTACCATATTTTCCTAAATATATCTGATAATCCATGTTTTTGTGGGGTAGTTTGGAAAATGAATTACTTCATATACCTATATACCTTATGAATCGTATAATCTGATCAAGACTAGGACTACTCCTATGTAATAAGTAGTAATATGATCTGTTCTGTAATAGGAGATCGTTTTTTCTTAACCCAAAACATCATGGAAGGCGTACCGTTTCCATAATTATTATGTAGTTACGTACTTATGTATGTAATAATAATAATAATAAATCTTTATTCAAATAAACTTACAGAGAAACTTAACATATTGTAAATTAACATTAAAAGATAGGTATATATTTATTGTAGCACCTGAGCTAAGATTTTGTCAATCTTGTATTTCAGGCGGCACTATTGCATGTAGGTATGTATATGTGCCTTGAAAAGTTGCCATGTTATTATTTTGTTTACAAATTACAATATCTACAAGTTCATGTTTTTTTTATCATCCCTCGTAACCTATCTTCCCTCGTAAACAGACTAACTGAGAGATAAATGACGGACAAGTCAAATTAAATATAATTTAAAAAAAAAACGAATACTAAAAATAAAACATCAATTTAAGTATATAAAAATTCGTACACAAATACTTATTTGTATGAAAAATACTTTTTGTTCAAAAATTAGGCATTCGCCACAGAATTATAATTACCCTCGGATGCAATTTATCATCAGAATAATTTCTGTTGTCTGACCTCTAAGGGCTACCTGAATTTTCGGGGTCCAGTGCTGTCCCCACTTGCAATAAATCATTTGAAAGAAAACGGAGATAGCATTTATTTGTCTTGATTTAGTAGATTTTATCCTAGATAACGTCTTCAAACTATTTTATCAACTACTATTTATATTTTAAAGTAAGAATGTGAAGCTTTTCTACGCAAATTTGCGAAAAACGGCCACTTTTGGCTAATGTGTTTAGAAAAGCTTCACGTTCTCACTTTACCCCCTTAAGTGAGAACGTGAAGCTTTTCTACGCACATACGCCAAAAGTGGCCGTTTTTCACAATTGTGCGTAGAAAAGCTTCACGTTCTTACTTTAAACTGTAAACAGTAGTTCATAAAATAGTTTAAAGGGTTATCTAGGGTCTGATCAAAACCAAATTTGAAACCATGTCTCAGTTTCCTATCAAATGATTTATTTCAAATGGGGGCAGCACTGGACCCCGGAAAATTCATGTAGTTAAGTAAATGGGACGTGTTTTGTCGATCCAGCGCGCGATCGTTTTCCGTCGACGTCGTCGACGGACGACAACGAAAGCGGCACTGACTGGGACACGGACGCGGGACGGCACCCCCCACCGCTGCACCAGACGCACCCGTCGCACCCGCAACTGCCGCCGCACCCGACTCACCCGACCCACCCGTCGCATTTGACGCACCCGTCGCATTTTTCGCACCCGCCGATTCCGAGACACCCGCCGCCACCTCATCCTCAGGTCAGAGGTTTTTTGAATTCGAAGACAAGCAGGTCGTCCCAGTTAGTTTTTTGTGATTAATTTTGTTCTTCTACATTTATTCATACATACATACATATTAATTAATACGCCGTTCTCCCTTTTTAACCGACTTCAAAAAAGGAGGAGGTTATCAATTCGACCCGTATGTTTTTTTTTGGAACGAAGTTCCTTACGGCAGGCTTGGAGGAGATAGGGATTTTGCTGCGCGATCGAACTGAAAAAAATGTGATAGTAAAACCGTAAGGATGACCTCGTTAAATAAAACCGTTAAATGAGACGTGCGCAGGCGCGACAGTCGTATACACAAGCGAGTAGTGTATAATACCTTTCTCTTCCTTTGAGCACGATTTTTCTTTTGCAAATTGTGTCGATTCTACATTAGCCGAAGGAACTTCGTTCCTACCTGGTGTCCCACGACACCACATTTCTTTTTATATGTATGTTACATGATATCTTCGTCAACTGTGGACCGATTTTGATGATTCTTTTTTTATTTGAAAGCCTTTACTACCAAGTTGGTCCCATATTAATTTTGGTGAAGATATGATGAAGAACTTTGGAGATATCGAAAAAACTCCTGAAAGAAAATGAAGTCTGTTTTTTTTTTCGTTAAAAATTGTTTATCTTCTACTGATGTTTTGAATTTCATGTTTTGTTTCTAGCTGAGCCCGCGAGCTCCACTCCCAGTAGGAATTTCGGGGTTAAACCTTCCTATGTTCTTCCCCAGGTCTCAAAATAACAATACTAAATTTTACCCACACGATTAAAGCGTTAAGATGGATCAGACAGACAGGCCGAGTTACTATCGCATTTCTATATTAGAAAGGATACGGATATTTGCAATCGTCTTGTTTAATTTGTCAAATTTTATATCTTACATAAACCGAATCTATTGTAGGTAGGAATGTTGCAATATCTTACATAAACATAATCTATTGTAGATAGGAATGTTACAATATCTTACATAAACAGAATCTATTGTAGATAGGAATGTTACAATATGTTACATAAACAGAATCTATTGTAGATAGGAATGTTACAATATCTTACATAAACAGAATCTATTGTAGGTAGGAATGTTGCAATATCTTACATAAACAGAATCTATTGTAGATAGGAATGTTACAATATCTTACATAAACAGAATCTATTGTAGATAGGAATGTTACAATATGTTACATAAACAGAATCTATTGTAGGTAGGAATGTTGCAATATCTTAGCATAAACAGAATCTATTGTAGGTAGGAATGTTGCAGATAGGTTCAGTTGTGGCAAAAACCAATCCTCCATGGTTGAGGTGACCACAATCGTCAAACCCTGAAAGAAAGCAATCTCCGAATTCCGATCAATGATCATGACGATACGATTATGACGGAAATGCTTTGGTCTACGTAGGTACTCAACATTTCAGCCTTATTGTTTGTTTTTCGTGTGTGTAAGTGGCCAACACTGGTGTCAGATTTTTCGGGCTGCCTTAAGGCATCTGACATAGCTTGACGACTGCCATACAATGATGACAGCCGGGACCTACGGCTTATACGTGCCTTTTGAAGCACAGAAGAGCTCGTAAATTTTGCCACTTGTGGTCACCCATCCAAGTGCGAACCACGCTGGTGTCGCTTTACATGCGAAAGCGCTAGTAATGCGCACTCTTGCCGCGGGCCACCGAGCTCTTTAACCTACTGAAATTTTAAGTCTAGTGTATACTATGCATTTGTTTTGCCCTGCAGGCATATGGGCAGCATCACCCTCAGGCGATCATCGTGGGATCAGTGCGCAAGCGCCGAGGGAACCTCCCCAAGCACTCTGTCAAGATCCTCAAGCGCTGGCTCTACGACCACCGGTACAACGCCTACCCCAGTGATGCTGAGAAGTTAGCTTTGAGTCAAGAGGCTAACCTTACGGTTTTGCAGGTATTCTATTACTAGGACCTACTTAAATTCAACGTCTAATGGTTTGGGAGGTACTCGTTAAGTTCGTGTCCTCTGCCTCGCAGTCTTACCTCCAAATTCATAAAATTTAACAAACGTTTGTTAAAACTCTTTTAGCTAAAATATATTTTGTCTCGTTCTTGCTATGACGAATATTTAAAAGATGGAAAAGGACAAAAGACATTTTAACTAAAACAGGTTTGGCAAACGGCTGTCAATTTTTATGAATATGAGGGTTGAAATATATAGTGAGTATTAGTCTATTAATATTAGTCTAGTATTTTGTTTTGCGTAGGACTGCACTAGTTAGTCTCAAAAACTCCAGCTGCATTATATATGTTTTTCTTTAAACTGATCGTACTATTTTATGTTGTTATTCATTACATTACATACTTACAGTTTACTCGCTCCAGGCAAAAGGCGTTCTGAAACTCTGTCACAGAATTAAAAACTCCCCTTGGGAAGTCATCAAGATATTTTAGCCCTTGTGTCTTGCCTAGGTCAGGGAGACATTATAACTTGCTTGTGAAATTTATTTTATCATCCTCGTATGACGAACGTTTTCGGCGACATAGTACTGGTCAAAGATGACTTAAAACTACAAATAACTTAGAACCACTTCGACTAAACAAGGTAGGTCTCTTTAGACTATTTACTATATAGCACTTATTTGTTTTTCGTAGGTATGCAATTGGTTCATCAATGCGCGACGTCGGATCCTTCCCGAGATGATTCGTCGAGAAGGTCACGATCCTTTGCATTATACTATATCTCGTCGAGGGCGAAAGACGCCGGGAGCTCACGCTGGGGTTGGGCCGATGATTGGGATCGATGGAGCGTCTACGTCTCAAGTGTCTCTTGGACAGAACGTCACTGTGGCTACTTGGAACGGAGTTGTAGTTCAGGTAGGTTTTATCAGAACTCTTCGTGCGTTCAGCTTTCAGCTCCCTCTATGAAGAGGAGGAGGCCGTCTACAAGAATGTAGACGGGTTAAATTCATAAGTGGTCATAGTACATACGGCACTTTGATGACGGCAGCCGTCAACACCTGTCAAATGCAGCCGGCGACACGTCGGCGGTAGCCGTCGACATGTCAACGTCTGCCGTCGATATGTGCGACGGCTGCAGTTGGGCTTTAGTACAAAAGCCAGTTGCAAAATGTCACCCGATAAAAAAACATAGTAATTGCTTTTACTTCGCCTCCGTCATTGAAAAATATCAAAAAATATTTTTACTGCTTGAATGGTAGGTAGGCGCGAAAGTGACATCTAAGAAAAATAACAGGATTTTGTATTTCGTGTGGAATAATTTCTTTTTTGGCCTTGTTAGTCCTCTTGTTATATTTTCGTCCATGCTACTGCCACAATTAGCAATACAACATCAATATCATTTCATCACACTAAACATCATTTCAAGGACACGCGACGCTTGCACACTCTTGCACTATCTGCAGTTGACTGACACATCGACGGCCGCAGTCAACAGGTGATAACGGCTGCAGTCGACAAAGTGTTATAAATTATAATTTTTTTATTTCTCCTTAATCTTACATTATATAACATAATGATATCGTCGACATAGGTACCTGGTAAGCAGAAAACTATGAGAGAATGGTATCTGAACTGAGCGAAGCTTGTATCTCGGGGCCAGACAATCTACAGTTGGAGAAAACAGTTGACCTATCAGTATTATAACCTATACAAAATTGAACAGTAATTGGTAGTTGTGGGGATTCTACCTGAAGCTTGTATCTCAGAACACCAGAACCTCCACAGTTGGAGGAAACAGTTGACCTATCGGTATTATAACCTATACAAAATTTTAACTATAAAAACAGTACGTAATAGTTGTGGAAACTCCAGCTTTCCCAGTTAGGTGTGCCCCACATGAAATATGCGGATCCAAAACAGTCCTAGAGCATGAGAGAGACACGGCAAGGGTTAATACATTTATTTGTCGGAACTGATAAAATGTTATATAATTCAACAATTAAGTATAAGTTGCGTGTATAAAAGGTGGTGGAGGAATAACGAAAGATCAGGAAGGAATGTGTCTAAAATTTTTAAATCTAATTTAGAAATGAAATTTTAAAAAGGTGGACAGAATAAAATGATTGAGAAAGGAGGTATGTTAGGACATAAAGGATAGGGTTTATTGCAACATCGTTACCTATATACATAGGGCGCACTATAAGTTTCCGGAACTAGCCACTTACATAAACAATATTTAAAAATTTATTGCAACATTTGAAAATAGAACTCTTTGGCTGTAGAATGCAGTTTGTTTCATCTGACTGTCTTTTGTTTTTACCTTGTGGCGCCATTTAAAAAATTGTGTGTCTGCATCAACATGGATTTAACTCGGGAAAATTTTCGTAGTATGATTTTCTACGATTTTAAGTGTAATTTGACAGCTCAACAGAGCATCGCTCGGCTTGAAACAGCTTTTGGCAATGAAGCACCATGCAAGACAACTGTTTATAGCTGGTTTGCAGAATTCAAGCGTGGTCGTATCAATCTCAGTGACGAATCTCGCGATGGTCGGCCGTCCACCGCTGTGACCAACAAAAACATCGATGCTGTGCGCCGTATGATTGAAACAGACAGGCATGTGACCTACCATGAAATTCGCGCATCCTTAGAAATAGGCATGAGTCAAATACAATTAATCCTACACAAACATTTGGGTCTGAGAAAGCTGTGCTCGCGGTGGTTCCCACACAACTTGACCGAGGCTCAAAAAACGGACCGCGTCACTTGGTGCAGTGCCATGCTTACCAGATTCAACGAAGGTGCGTCAAATTTGGTGTGAGACATAGTAACAGGTGACGAAACATGGATTTATTGCTACGATCCCAAAACAAAGCAGCAATCTAGCTTATGGGTCTTTCAAGATGAGCCGAAACCAACCAAAGTGGCGCGCGTGAAAAGTGCATCTAAGCGGATGATTGCTTCTTTTTTTAATAAAACTGGACACGTGGCTACTGTTGCTTTAGAGAATCGTCGTACAGTGAATAGTGACTGGTACACGACCATTTGTTTGCCGGAAGTTATTGACGAACTCCGTAAAAATAACCGTAAACGCCGTATCATCCTGCACCACGACAATGCTAGTTCTCACACGGCCAGACAGACAAACGACTTTTTGAAGGCGAAAAATGTAGAACTCATGAGTCATCCTTCATACAGTCCCGACCTGGCACCTTGTGACTTTTTTCTGTTCCCAAAAATTAAGAACCAATTACGCGGTCAACGATTTTCATCACCAGAAGAGGCTGTCGAGGAGTATGAAAAACACGTTTCAGAGGTCACCACAGAGGAGTGGCACAAAAGTTTTCAA
Organism: Acrobasis suavella; assembly: GCA_943193695.1. Taxonomy (NCBI): domain Eukaryota; kingdom Metazoa; phylum Arthropoda; class Insecta; order Lepidoptera; family Pyralidae; genus Acrobasis; species Acrobasis suavella. The sequence goes on from OW971929.1 coordinate 3,324,846, forward strand.
AACTGGTTTCATCGAATGAAAAAGTGCATAGACGCCAAGGGAGATTATTTTGAAAAACAGTAAATTAATTTTGTACCTTTAATAGTATTTTTTCATATTCATTCCGGAAACTTATAGTGCGCCCCACGTAGTAGTACTCGAAATTAATTTGAATTGGAGAAATTGCATCTGAATTTTTTCAAATTAATAAATCTCCTGTACATACCTACCTATTTGGTTTGTTCCTCTTAGCCAACCAAGCCCAAAATTAAATTTCTCAACAGCAAAATGAGGCAGAAATTCGCCACGACTACGGCGACGGCCTGCTCGTGTACCGGAGCGACGGCGACGAGCTGGTGGAGGAAGGTTACTCCAGTGCCATCAGCGAGGAAGAGGTGAAGTACGACCCGTCGGTCTGGCAGTCTGTGATCCGGTACGGACCTGAGGACAGCGACTTGCATCCCGCGAACAGGGGGTAAGGTTCACAGTACTTAACTTTTCTCCTTTATAGCTTGTTTATTTTTCGTTTGTGTCAGATCCAGTCGGGTCATGATGGGAAATGATCTTTTTTAACCGACTTCCATAGAAAAAGAAGGTTATCAATTCGTTGCGATCTTTTTTTCTGTGTGTTCACCGATTATTCGAAAACGCCTGGACAGATTTGAATCTTTTTGTTTGACAGGGTATACGTCTCAGGGTACAGGGTTGTCCCATTAGAAATTTTATCAAAATCGGTTGTGTAGTTAAGTCTAGGGTCAGTTTTTAGTTTAGAAAAAATATTAGGTACATTGACCTGGGTCTTGAATGTTTATATTAGGTATTAAATATTAGTATCGTTGAGTTAATATTTTACTAAGTGTCACTGGTGTTAGATTTTTCAGGCAACTCACATAGCTTGATGACTGCAATACAATGATGTCGGCCGGGACCAACGGCCTTCTGAAGCTCGGAGGAGCTCGAGAAATGTTGGTGCGCGAGATTATAATTTATGTTGTGAGCAGTACGATACAGTTCAAAATTTATCGACGTTTATAATCTCGAGCGATTGTTTATAAACTATCGGTGACATATGCATAATAAATATGGATTTAAGTTCGTCAATAATTAGTGTAACTTTGATCAGGCTCATACAATTTGTTAGGTGACTTGATGGGATTTTGTATGTTGCTGAAATGTGGAGTAGGCTCGCTAGATCAGAGGTTCCCAAACTTATTTTGTCAAACGCCCACTTAAAAAAATCTGTTATTTTGTAGCGCCCCCCATTTTTTTCACCATAAAAACCTGAATCACATTTTTGCCTTGCCTGTAGTTTAATTCAACCTATATTCTAAACGAGAGAGCAATAATAATAAATACACCAGTACATTAGAGTATCTTTTATAAAAAATAACAATAATCAACATTGTTAATTTTAAATAAAAAAATAGCAATAATAATACAATTTTACAATAATAAAAAGTATTGGAAGTGGAGACCTCACCTGTGAAACTTTAAAACACGAAATTTTTTCAGTGTTTGATTCCTTTAACGATATAAATAGCGTTGTGAACGCATTAAAATAATAAATATTAATTACATTTTTAGTTTATATTTGTACAAAAAAAAGGATATAAATATGAACTAATAAATGGATGTTGTGTAGTAAGAGGATTTTAATTTCAGTTCATTTTAAAATATGAAATAGCTGAAGTTATAAATCACTCATTGCTTAAATCACATCAGCGCCCCCCAACTTTATTCTGGGCCCGTTACCCTTAAAGCCTCCAGCGCCCATAAGGGGGCGTTATCGCCCACTTTGGGAAAGACTGCGCTAGATGATAGTTCGTGATAAACACTGATCACGAAAGTGTAAAATAGGTAGCTCCTCATTTAAGAGTACCAGAAGTGGAACCCTCACAACCAGCACTTGTTTCCCAGAACAGCAGCGGTAGTGTCGATGGCGAACAATGAAGTGGAGCGGGCCGGGCTGTCGGCCGCGCCGTGGCGCGCGCCGGCGCGTCGCCACATGCAAGTGAGTACGCCGTCGCCGCGCCGCATGCAGGTGAGTGCGTCGTCGCCGCGCCGGGCGCCGCCCGCCACGCCGCCGCCGACCATGCCGCCGCCGCCGCCCGTCGCCGTCGAACTAGAGGTCGCCACCACCGACATGTGGTGCCACACATGAGAGTGCTTATTAACAAATAGAGCGCGCCGCGGCGTGGCGCACGGCTTGTAAGTACGCCGAAGCCACGCCGACGGCAACGCCCGTTGCCAATGAGCCCGTAATCGTAGTCATCGGCATGGGGTAACAAACATGACGTAGGTCCATGCAAATTGTGAGGGTGCTTTTTGAGATTTTCTAAAATATGTTGGAATACTCGGTAGTTTGTAGTATAAAGCATGGGTGAAATACTGTTTATTTATAAAAATAACAGTAAATTGGAAAAGATACTAGAAAAGTATTGTTCAAATATACTTTCTACATTTAATTTTGCCCGAAAAATTCCCCATAAAGTGGAACGCGCAATTCTCAATTTCTGGGAAATGTCGCTGGTGTTTCTTAAAATTACCCAAATCTTCATCAAACTGTTATCGTTTTCTAAAAAAGCGCCCTCATTAGCTTGGTACCGGGATTTTACTTATTTTAATATAAATTTGAAATTGAAGTTTTAGGAGACGTCGGTGTTAAAACACTATTTAGCATTAACTAGCTTCTTTTAAGAGAATGTTGTTTTGTTTTAGTTTGAGTGTAAATAAATTATTTTATATATCCTTGCCTTTCTTTTTGTAACTAGAATTTAGTAATTGTTGCTTACAATTTCTGTGGTAAGTGTGTTTTAATGCCGGCATCACCTGAATGTATTTTCAATTATTTTCCCAATGTGTCTTTAGAATTTTATTTGATTTTACTTATCCGGAGTAAAATTTATTTTTCTTTTGGTAAATGGGAGTAATATGACTTCAGGTGGTGCCGGGCGTTACTGAGGGTGAACGAGACAAGTTCAAGTGCCTGTATTTGCTTGTTGAGACTGCGGTGGCTGTCAGGCAAAGGGAGAAGGAACAAGAATCCATTTTGCCTCTTTAGTACTTTAGAAGAGAAACAATCGTAAATAGTGATTTAAAATTTCTACAAGATTAAATTTTCCTATAATAGTTAAATAATATAAACAAATATCCTAACATTACTTTTGCGGCGTGGCCAGAAAGTATAACGTCACACCGTTCTTTGTGAATTTTATTTAGTATTGAAATTCTCTTTAAGTGAACTTGTGGGAAAAATTGATTTGCACGTTTTTCCATCACTAGCCCGTGGCAGAGTTACTCGCAGGTAATAAATTTATAAATAACTATAAGCAATCGCAATAAGTATTAATTAATTAATTTGAATAAGCGAGATTTGTTTTGATTTTAAGATTAAGCTAGAACGTAAGATTTAGCATTTACTTTAATAAGATACTTATCTAATTTTGTTACAATTATGCTTGATCAATAAAAAAATTCTAATCCTACGCAATTTTCTGTATTATTTTGACGTTATTTTTTAATTTTTCGTGTTAGAGTACCACAGTTCACAAAAAACTAGTTACCTCTCACCAGTTGACATACATATAGGTCAAAGATGGGCACATAGTTGAATAAATTACCTACACTACACTAGGTGTATCTTTAGTACAACTCTTGGCAATCTAAGCCTGGTCCTGAATTGGGTAGGTACTTCGCTGTTTTTCCCGGGAAAAAATATTGTTAAATATTTGACTCCAAGAAACTATGACGTCATTAGTCCACATTTTACATTTCATACAAATCCCATAGGATGTTAGATTTCATGTTTAGGAAAGAGTTTCTGATTTGAGTTGGAGTGATTCCAGTGTGGATACTTACGTCAGCTCGACGCATACATTATCCCGGTTTTGGTTTGTTATTTATCATCCATTTCAGCCCACATCAACCCACTGCTGGGGGCATAGGCCTCCCTTTGCGCCATTTCCCATGATCCTGTGCCATTCTCATCCACTGCTTACCCGTCATCATCATCATCCGAGCGTATTCCCGGTTGCATCCTCAGCAGTAACGCTTCAGAGCCCGGGGTCCGCTACCTAACCAAGGAGATTTGACGAGGTTACTGGTTTTTACACAGAGCGACTGCCGTCTGACCTCCACAACCCAAAGGGCAAACCAGGAACCAATCCCTGGATAGTTTGATGATCAAACGCTAGGTGGCGTTCGGGACCCACAGTTTTACGTGCCTTCCGAAACACGGAATCATCTTTCTTTTCGGATAATCAGGTGATTCAAGCTTGCAATATCCTATCCAGACTGGAAAAAACTTTTCACAAAGTATGCTTCCTAGTGGCAATCGAACCCATGACCTCCGGGTCACAAGGCGAACGCCTTGACCACTGGACTACGGAGGCAGTCCCGTCCACTGCTTACCCATCAACCTTACAATATCGTCTGACCAACGTGCCGGTGGTTTCCCCTGGTCTGTTCCCCTGTCTCGGCCACCACTCGGTTACTGCTTTGGTCCATCGGCTGCCTTGTCTCCTAGCCAAGTGTACTGCCCATTCCCACTTCAACTGCGTGATCCGTCTACCTACGTCTTCGACCTTAGTTCTGCGGCGAATCTCTACGTTTGATACACGGTCCATCAGCGTGATTCCGAGCATGGCGCGCTCCATCGCTCTTTGTACAACCTTTATTATGTGCATGTTCTGCTTTGGTTATTTATCAATTTGTTAATTATTGTCCAGTGTTCACCGCAAACAGACCTCGCGATATTTCAAAATACGAGTTCCTTTTTCCACTTATCTCTTTCTTGTGTTAGACTCGACCATCCTTGTTGGAATGCGTCGAGATCGTCTCGCTAGCGTTATCTTGGCCTACTCGGGCGACGTTAACCATCTTTAGGCAACCACTCTGCTGTGATTCTGTCCCATTTCTTGCTGTGCATCCCACTGATATGCCCTGCCCAATTCCATTTTAGCATGGTGGTTTTATGTCCCACATCAACGATTCCTGTTTTTGAGCGAATTGTGGCGTTTGGTATTTTATGTACCCTATTAACTCCTAGCACACCTGCTCCATTGCTCTCTGACAAACCTTGAGTTTGGACTTCAACTCCTCCGTCAATGACCACGTTTGGGCACCATAGGTAAGGACAGGCAAGATACACACATCGATGAGTTGGCGCTTAAGTGACAGGAGAAGGTCGCCTGGGATGACATGGGATACCTTTGCCCAATAATGGAACAAATTAGGTTAGTGAAAAAAAAAAACTAGTTCCTATTTCCTAAAGCAATTTTACTGTCCATTGAAACCATAGACTTTTTTTTAAATCTATAATTGAAACAGGGTTATAATATTTTTGACTATTTTTTGTAATTTGACATGTTTTTTTTAAATGTATATTATTTTATTGACTAATCCATAGACCCAAAAAAAATATGGATTAAACTCCAACTAACGCAATCCATAGCGTGATTCAGAGAAATCACTTTCATATCAGCGATATCTAGTGACATATTATTGATGTTAAAAAGTACCTTTAATTTACGGTTTTTGTAACCTACTTGCCGATATTCATTAGTATCGAATATACATGCACCAACTTCATAACTGTTTTTAACACTACGGTTAATTTTTCGTCACATTTCAGGTTTCAACTCATTATTTCCAAAACTTGTTAAACCATTTTAATATTCCATATACATGAGAAATATAAAGCAATACCTTTTCGTAAAATGTTAAGTTTCATCCAAACGTTAAGATTTACGGTTCGAAAGTTATAGAGCAATATTTATTTTTATCAATTTTCGTTTAATTTAAACGGCTGATCCGATTTTAATACCCATCGAACTTAAAAATTCTATAAATAGTTGCTACACTTATTTAATATCATCAAAATTAATTCAACGGTTTTAGAGTTATCTCGGAACATAGATACGTACATACAAACAATATTTTTCGCCCTTTCACTGCGCTTGCGCGCTCAAAGGCACCTCTTAAATGGAGTAAAATGCTATTTGGGTTAAGGCTGTCTAATTTGTGCCCAAATTGGTTCTATAATAGCATTATAGCAAGCTATACAGCTCTTATACAGCTGACTTACACAGCCTGTTGAGTACATGTGAACGACTAGACATCTTATATAGAACCCCGAATGCCACTTGGGAAATTAGAAAGAGTCCTTTTAGCTCAAAGGTGTCCACTGCATCACTGCATCCAAATGCCATGTTCATGCAAAAGACATTTTGCTTATCAGAATAAAAACTTTATTTTAATTAACTGTCTTTAAAAATAATTAACAAATATGTACAGATTATCTATTGTTCGGCGGTCCACTTATTTGGCCAGAGGATCGAGGACCTTTTGGACGTCGGCGAAGATCACGTCCACGGCTCTTTCCGCGTTTATCTGAAATAAAATCATCATCATCATCATATCAGCCACAGGAAGGCCACTGCTGGACATAGGCCTCCCCCAAGGATTTCCAAAACGACTGATCGGAAGCGGCCTGCTTCCAGCGCCTCCCTGCAACTTTGCTTAGGTCATCTGACCATCTAGCAGGTGGGTGTCCTACGCTGCGCTTGCCGGTACGTGGCCGCCATTCGAGAACCTTTCTGCCCCTCGGTTCTTCGCGCTATGTGCGCTATGTGTGAAATAAAATATTATATGTAAAAAAAAAACCCAATGCGATAAATATTAAAAACAAGTTTATTTTCTAGAAAATTAAAAAAACCCCGATTGTCAAGAACACCATCTAGTGATGATTAGCGGCGTGAGTTGCGTAATTCCGCTACTCATCAATAGATGGCTATCTACTATTTTGCTGGAGAAAGTCCTGTTTTGCAAGCGTTAACATCAATCACTTTTAAACGGCTCAATCAAATTTCATCAAACTACATCAAACTAAGAGCCACCGCCAGGGAATTTGTTTCCACGTAAAAAAACCGGTCAGTCTATCCATTCGAGCGCTACGATGCCACAGACAGAAATTTTTCAAAAGCACTCTGCGTTTGTAAATTTTCCACTAAACCAGCGGTTTTTTTGTATGGAAAAACCATTCGTTTCTATTAGGTGACTTCGCTTGAAAAATGGCACAATTTAACCATTTTTATGGTATGAATACACTAGGATAGATAAGAGAGATACACTTACCCTTTGTAGTCTGTCGGGGTACTGAGCCAAGACCTCATCATTGTTGTCGAGGAAGGTCTTCAGCCTCAGCTTGATGGTGTCTTCGTTGTCATCAGCGCGGCCCGAGCTTACAGCGCGGCCCAGAAGGCGCTTGGTAAGTGTCTCCGAAGACGCCTCGAAGTATAGGATCACCTGGAAGGTGAAGTTTGAGTTGTATTCGAGGCTTGGAACCGGTACCAAAAGTGCAATGTCAAAAATCATTTAATTAATCTTTGGATATTTGTATCACTTGATGATAGGGAAGATTTTTTTTCTTTCCTTATGCTATGGGACGTATACTAAAATTAGGCACGTCCAAGAAAAATTACCTAGATAACCCGAAATCTCTTCAAGATGTAAAGGTTTCAAAGTCACGTCTGCCTTTGAACGGCGTCTTGGAGCGCCTTAGAAAGACCGGACAGGAGTGACGTCACTTATGTCGCATTTGTAGGCGTGATGTAAGAACATTTTTTCTGGTGCTATGTCAAATATTGCGTTTAAAGAATTGGCCTCATGACAAAAGTAGATATAATTTTTTAAAAAAAATCCTATGGTAATATTATTTTAAATTTTTTTATGACTTCTAAAATTGACTTTTCAATCAACTAAAAATCAAAGTTAATGAATCGAAAAAAATAATAATCATGTTTAAACGCCTTTTTGCGTGCTTACAAAATCATAGACATTTATCAAAATGTACTCATTATGCATCTTCTCTATTGTCATTTTCTTTCTTTCGATTTCATAATAAATTGTTGTTGACGTCAGATCATTTACTTACAGCTAAGTTTACTGCCGCCTCTTAGCTCAAGTACAGAAGAAGCGGTGACAAACTATACTGCAGCATTTTATTTGACATTAAAATTACTGATAATACATTGTTATGTCATAATTATTCATTAAGAATGATGTCAAATTTGAAAGAACCTCTACCTCTACATATATATTACGAAAACCCTGTCCGATCCTTGTAGGAGCAACTCAGACCGTCAATATGAAGAACTTTTCCTATGGGACCAATGCTTGAAACTCAAAGAAAAAATTTTCATACTAATTGCCGGGCCGGCCGAATACTTTTGTAAGAAAATGTCGATAATTTTTTTTCGTTTTTCAAGCATTGGTCCCATAGGAAAAGTTTTTCATATTGACGGTCTGAATTGTTCCTTAAAGGATCGAACAGGGTTTTTATTACATATTGTATGTGTAGTTTAGATAAACAATTCTTTCTTTGGTCTTTGACTATGTACTCCTTTCCGGCACTACATTTGTATGAAACATCAGTCTACCTATACGAACTTACAGATACTGGCGCGATGGCCTGTTCAAAGGCGATGCCCTGCGACCTCTCCCGCGGGTACCCGTCGATGAGGAATCCCTTGGAGTCGGCAGCCTTGGCCAGCATCGCTTCCTTTAGCAGGTCCAGCACTACGGTGTTGGGGACCAGCTCACCTGGAGAGAAAATTATTTAATATATATTTTTTAAATAGTTGTTTGCTTGTTTTCCGTGTGTGTAAGTGGCCAACACTGGTGTCAGATTTTAAAGGCTGCCTAAAGGCATCTGACATAGCTTGACGACTGCCACATTTATGACAGTAGGGTACGGCTTATACAGGCCTTCCGAAGCATAGAGGAGTTCGAGAAAATTGTATGCCACTTGTGGTCACCTATCCAAGTGCGGACCACGCCCAGTGTCGCTTTACTTGCGAAAGCGCTAGTTATGGCATGGCATTTTTTATACTACTACTTAACAAGATGAAGTTTGAAAAACTAAAAGCCGACTACAGGGGAAAAGTTCTTTCTGAAAATTGCAAAGCAGGGTAACAACATATTTTTTTTTGAAGTTTGCTCATAAGACCTTTCATTTGATAACCTACCGCAGAATTAATATAAGTATTACATACAGAACAGAATCTTCTAAGGTCCCGCGCAATATGTGTCCCCGTTCCGTACTCGCACCTCTCCCCCGTTTCGCTTAGTCGAGTGTTGAGCTGGCGGCTGCGGGCAAACACACACACATTGCCGTGTGCACGGATGAATGTTTTCGTTTATAGTAGTGTAGACATAAATGATACTCCACGACGTGCCATAATTGTGGTGTGGTTGCAGTCCAGCGTGCGGCTAACACATGGCTTCTCAAGTTATTCTGGTCGTTGCGGCCATTAGTCATTATTGTAACCGTCTAGTGCGTGATGTCAGTGATGTGTCTTAAAGAATACCACTCTTTGGTTATATGAGTAATCCCAGCGTTTTTCAACAGAAAATCTTGTAAAGAGATGGGCGATTAACCATTCTCAGACTCTCGGTAACCGATGCTACGTCTGGTTTCCGGCAGAGTAGAATAGAACCACTCCAAGTCTTCAAGTTCAAAAAAATCATTAAAAAAACATGAATGAGACCTCTCCATCCCGTCTGGCAAGTGTAGGCCAAATCCTCTGGCTGCTCCGGCAAAGTAAACCACTAGTAGTAGGTACAGAAAGAGTCGTGCTCCTGCAGTGGAGACTAAAAAGATCTCATGTTGATGATGCTGTCTACTTATATAGTCACGTGTCGGACCTTACCTCAATGATAGCAGGAAACAGCTTGGCTCTGTCTTAGCCACTCTTCACCTCGGCCTGCAGTAGATCTCCAGTGGACAGGTCTGTGTAGCCATAGTTGGCAATGATCTCCCCCATCCCCGCCAGTCTTACCCCGCTCCATGATAGCAGTGAGCAGCTTGGCCCTGTCTGAGCCACTCTTCACCTCCGCCCTCAGTAGATCTCCCGTGGACAGGTGGGTGAAGCCATACTTGGCAATGATCTCCCCCCTTCCTGCCAGTCTTACCCCGCTCCATGATGACAGTGAGCTGCCTGGCCTTGTCTGACCCACCCTTCACCTCCGCCCGCAGTAGATCTCCCGTGGACAGGCAGGTGAAGCCATACTTGGCAATAATCTCCCCCCTCCCCGCCAGTCTTACCCCGCTCCATGATGACAGTGAGCAGCCTGACCTTGTCTGACCCACCCTTCACCTCCGCCCGCAGTAGATCTCCCGTGGACAGGTAGGTGAAGCCATACTTGGCAATGATCTCCCCCCTTCCTGCCCGTCTTACCCCGCTCCATGATGGCAGTGAGCAGCTTGGCCCTGTCTGAGCCACTCTTCACCTCCGCCCGCAGTAGATCTCCCGTGGACAGGTAGGTGAAGCCATACTTGGCAATGATCTCCCCCCTCCCCGCCAGTCTTACCCCGCTCCATGATGGCAGTGAGCAGCTTGGCCCTGTCTGAGCCACTCTTCACCTCCGCCCTCAGTAGATCTCCCGTGGACAGGTGGGTGAAGCCATACTTGGCAATGATCTTCTCGCATTGCGTGCCCTTGCCGGAGCCGGGCCCGCCCAGCACCCACACGATTGGAGTCTTGGACGTGTCGATTAGCGCCTGAAATTGTTAAAGTGGATATCTTTATATGATGCAAAGGATATCTATATTCATTTGGTTTTTGGCTAGTTTACAGTTGGTTCAGTTCTCTTGGTTCTTTTTTTCAACTGTACTGTCCCTTTCGCAAAACATCGAGAGATGACAATATCCTAAATCTTTCGAATTGAATACTTATAGGTTCTTATAGGTATGTTATTTTTTCGTTTAAATAATTATTGCTTTTTCTTAGCTGGCTTGGGCATTCTGGGTGACCATTGAAATAAAAGTATACTTGCTTAAAAAATTAAGAAGTTTCATACAAACTGGCAACCTCTATTTCACCGCTTTAGGGATGAAATTTCCAAATATACTTTCTTAGCGGACGTCTCCTAATTTTTGTCAAATTTCATGTTTATTGGCTGAGTAGTTTTCGAGATTTCGTGATGAGTGAGTGAGTGATTTTGGCTACTATAGCGTCGTTCCAGGTGCTAATACCTGCACATAGAAAGACCTCAATATGGCCGCAAATGGCAAAGCTATCAAAGTGGCCCGATACTGAAGTGATAAAATCTAGTAGGTACCATCGACAAGAAAAAAAGAAGAATCTCTGAAGAAGAATAACGGAAACCGCTCCCCGGGCTCTCGTAGCAGCATATTATAAACCAACAACCGAAACTATTATAATATAAAATAAGCTTGTCTTTGCAGTTAAGTAAGTTAAATTTGCAAGATTTTTTATCTTGCAATGTTCATTCATCATCATTATCATCAAAATATCAATCACAGGAAGTCCACTGCTGGACATAGGCCTTCCCCAAGGATTTCCAAAACGACCGATCGGAAGCGGCCTGCATTCAGCGCTTTCCTGCAACTTTGCTCAGATCATCTGACCACTAGCAGGTGGGTATGCTACGCTGCGAACCTGTCTGCCCCATTTGCCATCGGTTCGTTGCGCTATGAATCGCGCTAGGTAAGTATATTTGTCCCGGTGAAATTTTGCAATTATTTGACCTACTTCGCGGAATAATGACAAGAAATTTATGCAAAATAATAACAAGCTGATCTGATGTTGGAGCCGGAAACCACGGGCCCCTGTCATAATATTAAAACTAAACAGAGTCTTGACCAACATCTTTACTCTCTCGCTAGATAGTTAAGTTAAGGGTCAGATACAGAAGCCAGTTCTCCTGGACACGGCACGCATTGTCAGGAGTCGGGAGGTTTCTCTCTCTGCGGCCCTAATCGGTGGTAGTTTGGGCCTTGCCCCGCCGCCAGTGGGTGAGCTAGGTTAGGTTTTGTAATGTATTTTTATTTTATATATTTTTTAAAATTTACTTTTTATAGGATCGTAGGAGTCGATTGAGGCAATGGGCGAAAATGCAAATCATGTTATTAGGCGATGCTATTAGCAACCCATTATTATTTTGATTCCTTGATTCTTTCTTCAACCTTCTCAACCACCGTCACGCTTAAACTGGCTTTTGAGTCGTTTGGCCCTAGGCTCTATTTGCTCAGAGCTATATTGCCCAAAATGCTCTGTCTGTATCGTTAAGCATAAAGACTTGATAGTATGTATGTATGTATTATATAGATATGTTATCAAACTTAACCTATGTTTGCAAATTATTAAAGAGATAATAAAACGATCCAACCTATTGAGTTTGGACCAGGGACGGGACCGCTATCCCCTTCAGGGGTTTTAGACGGGTTTTTTTTAAAGGGTTTGCTTAAAAAGTCGTTCGGTGCAAAAGCTGTTCAGTTTGCTTTTTAAGCGCTATTTCGAAAGAATATCCCTTTTATTGGGTTTCAAGGTGTTTCCATTTAAAAGCTTATTAAACACTTTCGTAGCGGAAGGCCTTATGAAGGCCTTGATAAGTAGTTTGTACTTATTTTTTTTTATTATAGGTGATATAAATACCTTTCTGTTCTTATAAGACTTGCATTTGGACGACATGCACTGCAGCGGGCATGGTATGGTTTTTTCCTCAACCGGTTTCTCACATGGATGGCAAAGTTTTTCTTCATTCATGTTTATTTAAGTGGAAAATATACAACTATTGTATTGTATTTCTAAAGTTGTGTTTATTGAACTGAAATTTGACAGGTTTGATTGAAAGGTATTTGACGTCAAGTATAAATAGTTGCTAAAGAGTCTAAATACTGGGTTTTAATATTTTTCGCGATTGTAGAAAAAAAAACGATGGCACTCTGGGAGTTCCGACAGAAGTGAAAACTTGATTTCGGTTACGGTAACAGTGTCTCGAGTTCAATGGTTTTTCCCACCTCAAAAAGTGCCCAACGCGCCCAAAGAAGTTTTCACTTCGAAAAAACTATAGGTCTATGGTCTCAAGCCTTTCTCAGGAGATTTCTATGTTGATCACAGAGAAAGCAGCTGTTTTTAAAGCTGGACGGATGCCTGTTGCCCAACAGGAGGTTTATTTCTGTGGTCCCGGATCAGTAGTCATAAAATAAATATAAATATATACGGACAAATCAGTAAATCACACTGATTGAGCTAGCCCCAAAGTAAGTTCGAGACTTGTGTTATGGGATACTAATTTAACGATACTATATTTTTTATAACAAATACAAATACCTATAGATATACATCCAAGACCCAGTTAAATCTGAAGATCATTTTCCATTTTGACCTGACCGGGGATCGAACCCGGAACCTCCGGTGTGTGTGAGAGCGTGATGACCACTAGACCACAGAGGTCGTCAAATCCTTACAAGATGTGACCAATGAGCTTAACCTTTGATATTTTAATTGTTCCTAATTCTATGGAGGACACACAGATTTCCAAAAAACAATGAGGTCATTTTAAACTATGAGAAACTTTGAATTTCAGTGTAATTTTCTACACGAATAAACATATAAATAAATATATAGGGACAAATTACATTGATTGAGCTAGCCCCAAAGTAAGTTCGAGACTTGTTTTATGGGATACTAACTCAACGATACTATAATTTATAACAAATACATATATAAGGACAATTTGAAAAAGGCCATTTCCCAACTTGCCCTGACCGGGGATCGAACCAGGAACTTTTGGGTGGCGGACAAGCATGGTGACCACTACGCCACGGAGGTTGTCAAAGACAAGACAAGTTTATTTGCTTGGCAAATTAATAAGACTTAAACTGCCATCTAGTGATGAGTAGCGAAACTACCGATAAGACTTGATATCCGTAGCTCCATCTATTGCTAGAGAAAGCCCCCAATTTCAAACATTAACCCTCAATAACTTTTATACAGCTGACCCGATTTTCATTAAACGTAGCTAAATACTATCGCAAGGGAACTTGCTTTTACTGAAAAACTACATTAAAATCGGTCAATCCGTTCGAACGACGCCATAGACAGACCGACAGACGTTAGCGTCAATTTTATAAACACCACTGTTTTTGCATCGGGGGTTAAAATATAATGAATGATAATGTTCATAGCCCTTACCAATACCGTCTTCACCATAAGGGCACACGGGGCCCGTGCCCAGACAATTTCTCTCACACATTTATTCTCAAAACATTTTTGTCGGGCACATCACATTTTGTTCCAGAAGAAATCCCGAAAGAAACCGTTATCGTAATCGTAACCAAAAAACTATAATAAGCATTCTAATATCATTAATGACATATAATATAATACTGTATTTGATTCCAATAAATGGTCATACTTATTATAGTAAAAAATGGTATTATAATACGTATTTTTACTTCCAAAAGGGCCCCAAATTCTTGTGTGCCCAAGGGCCCTAGGCTAGTTTAAGACGGCCCTGGCCATTACCATATACCCCGTAATCACAAAGTTAGTCTTCCGTCTACTCGTACCAGTACCAGTCATGGGGTATGAATAATTGATAAGCATAATGACCAGAGCCCTATTAAATGGATCGATAGCGTGGTTGACAACGATATCTTACCTAACTTACTTATATTAAGGGGCTACCTGAATTATCCAGGGTCCAGTGCTGCCCCCATTTGTAATAAATCATTTGAAAGAAAACTGAGTTATCATTAAAAATTTTGTATTGATCAGACAGTAGATAACCCTTCAAACTACGCACATACGCCAAAAGTGGCCGTTTTTCGAATAGTTTGAAGGGTTATCTAGTGCCTCAGGTATCTTTTGAATCTAATTCAGGTATAAGGGAAACTTAGAAATTTTAATTACCGGCCAAGCGCGAGTCGGACTCGCGCAGAGAGTTCCCTATCAATATCTATAAAAATCACGTTCTTTTATGGGAGCTCCACTTAAATATTTATTTTATGTATTCTGTTTTTAGTATTGTTTGTTATAGTGGCAACTGAAATACATCATCTGTAAAAATTTCAACTGTCTAGCTATCACGGTTCATGAGATGCAGCCTGGTGCCAGACAGGCGGACAGAGGGAAAGACGGACAGACGGGCAGCAGAGTCTTAGTAATAGGGTACCGTTTTTACCCTTTAGGTACGGAACCCTAAAAATTAACTCTAGCAGAAATGAAAATGTTGGTTCACCAAAGCAGTGACATATGTTGCGGATGCTCGTTGATTAATGACAATAAGTGAAAAGTAGTACCAGTGAGAAATGTGGGAGGAAGTAGGAGTAAGGAACGGGCCAATATGAAGAATTATTGTATATGTAATAGCAGCATACTCCTATAATCTTTTAGCACTCATTCTCATCCTTAAGAATCCCCTTACTATACACTTTTCCATACAAACGTAGCCTAGCTTTTATTTTGAAACGACATGTGAGATTTCGGCAGTATTTTGTAATTTGAAAGAAATTGCATATATCTTGGCATATAACTAGTTTTCGTCAGTCAAATATGTTCTTGAAAGCAAATATGAGGGTCCTTTAGGTTGACTTTTTCTACTTTCCTAACTTGTCCATTTCCTATCCCGTCTCTTTTTTAACTCGTCCATAAGCTTTTCTTAACTCGTCAACGTCCTATATATAATTTTCTGCTTGGTCTAATAGTTGATCGAGGAGAATGCCACAAGGTATTAGAACCGCCATTTGTAAATTTTTAAATGTGCAATAAAGTTTAAATAAAATAAATATTCTACAGACTTTACAGTCTATTTTTAAACGCCTTTGGCCTATATTTCTTCTAAATTATGTAAATTCTAGTATTATGTAAATGTAGAACAATAAAGCAAGCATCACGTAACCGTATGACTTTCGTAGTCACGGTCAGATGTATTTCGGGCTCTTGGGATTTTGATTCAAATGCGGTGAAGAGCTTTTCCTACAAATGTGATATCGCGCATTTGTTTCACATTTGTCTTTTCTACGTTGGTCTGGGAGATAGGAAAGAACTAAGAATGTTCTTGTTGCAATGTTGTTGAATGTACCAGTTGCTTTTCTTCCCGAATCCCGTGAAATCCGATCGAGAGAATGGAAGACATTGTAATCATGTTAATAAGCGATGCGGCAAGCAACCCACTACTTTGATTCTGTATCACGCTAAGCGGCCTTTGGGTCTTACGGCCCTGGATTCTGTCTACCCCGTCAGGGACACAGACGTGAAAATATATCTGTATTGTTTTACATTGTTCAAACTACTCGAGCAAACTCGCATTTGACGTTTTTGGAAAAAATGCTGCAGTACAGTTTGCCGCTATTTCTGTACTTGCGCTTAGGGACCGTTCAAATATTACGTAAGCAGATTTATTACAATTATTTACCCCCCCCCCCATCCCCCTTGTCAGCAAAAGTAAGCAAAGCTCTTACCCCCTACCCCATGCTTACGTAAACATTTTTCAATTATAATGGAGGGTTATGTTTTTCGAGTGTGTTTAAAAGCATTTATTTTTCATTGATAAAACTGATCTGTCAATAAAAAATAAAATATGATTGATTACAATTTTAGTAAAAAGAATGTTTGTTTGCATTCCTTGGACAAATGAAATTCATCTAAAATCACGCCTCGAGTCCTTGTAAGCTTTCAAGAACACCTTATGTTCATTTTAAGACTCGAGCTCTTTTAAAGACTCGAGTCGTTGCTCAAAGAACTCGCGCTCGCCTAGTCTCGGAACTCCAAGCCCATTGAGCTCATAGATCCCTGCAAAACCGACTCGAGTCTTCAAAATTAGAACTTGAAGACTCGAGTCTTGTTCCTCACTACCGAGGGGAGAGGTGCGGGGAGGAGGAACGGGAATGCATATTGCGCTTATTCAGCGTCCTGAGGAGTTTGTGTTCTGTATGTAATACAAGTGAATTCTGTGCCATAGACCAGAGGTTCCCAAACTTATTTTGTCAGACGCCTACTTTAAAAAATCTGTTATTTTGTAGCACCCCCCCCTTTTTTTTACCATAAAAACCTGAATCACATATTTATCTTGCCTGTAGTTTAATTCAACCTATATTCTAAACGAGAGAGCAATAATAATACATACACCAGTACATTAGAGTATCTTTTATAAAAAATAACAATAATCAACATTGTTAATTTTAAATAAAAAAATAGCAATAATAATACAATTTTACAATAATAAAGAGTATCGGAAGTGGGGACCTCACCTGCGAAACTTTAAAACACGAAATGTTTTCAGTGTTTGATTCCTTTAACGATATAAATAGCTTTGTGAACGCATTAAAATAATAAATATTTATTACATTTTTAGTTTATATTTGTACAATAAAAAAGGATATAAATATGAACTAATAAATGAATGTTGTGTAGTAAGAGGATTTTAATTTCAGTTAATTTTAAAATATGAAATAGCTGAAGTTATAAATCACTCATTGCTTAAATCACATCAGCGCCCCCCAACTTTATTCTGGGCCCGTTACCGCCCCCCTTAAAGCCTCCAGCGCAAAGACTGCCATAGACTAATATACAAAACATTTTAACATGTCTCTCGTCTCGTCTTAATTTTGATGAAGTAAATATTGGTTCAATAACAGTTATTCTACTTTAATTAATGAAGATTGTTGCTGTAACTATGACTATACCTAATAACGCAGAGGTAACAATATATATAGGTATAGTAACGAGTGTATTAGTAAAAAGTATAAGGGTCAATTTAGACAGAAGGGAAAAATGCCCGAGCAATTTACTAACTCAATTGATATCAATTAAGTTAGTAAAATGCTCGGGCATTTTTCCCTTATTATAATAAGACCGTTATATCATGACAAAATGCTGGCGCGGTCTCGAGCCCGCGCGAGCATACTCGAGTTTTGAAGTTTATGCTAATAGTTTAAAGTTTAACTTCGATCAATTTAGACAGAAGGGAAAAATGTCCGAACAATTTACTAACTCAATTGATATCAATTCAGTTAGTAAATTGCTCGGGCATTTTTCCCTTATTATAATAAGACCGTTATATCATGACAAAATGCTGGCGCGGTCTCGAGCCCGCGCGAGCATACTCGAGTTTTGAAGTTTATGCTAATGGTTTAAAGTTTAACTTCGAGTGTTATGAAAATATCCTTTCAGCTGCGCTCCTCTCTGTCTGAACTGACCCTAAGAGAATGTGGGAAAGAAAAGACATATACAACAAATTATAGAAAATAGAAAATGTCCGATCATCTACACGATGCGTTCTTTAAAAGAATAATGGAAGGAAAAATGGAATAAAAAGAAGGATTAGAAAAATCCAGAAGATGCTTTTTTTTCAATCTAATAAAAGAAAAATTAAACGTGATAACATATAAGGAGGTCAAGAGCTTTAAAGAAAGCACTCCACCGACTAGAGCCTAGCTCCTAAATATAAGAAGAAGAAAAACGAGTATCTTGTGTCAATTTGTGTCATTAATAACATAATCACATTTGCTCAGCCCAGCACATCATTATCCTAATTATACGTCTATTCGTTTCGTGCCCAAGGTTGTCCCTAATGGGCCCTAGATAATGTTGCTTCCCGCCTATCCTAATAATAGTCCACAAGGTAGTGTCCCTAATTCATTGCCATTTAGTAAATACTGACTGCGTGAAAAGTACCGGTGTGGATGTTTTAGTTCCAAATATTGGCAATAACCTGATTGCTTTTTCAACAAGTAGGTACTTACTCTGATAATTAAAATTTTTTTTTACTGCTTTTCTGTTTTGCATGGAAGCAGCACCTTTTCTTCCAGCGCAGACTCTAAAAGCCAATTAAGGGTATGCGGGAAAATCTTGAAGAATCCTTTAGATTCACGGGTCTTTTCACCCCGGTCCGTTGAGAGGCTTGCGTGGGGATACAGATCCAACACGTAGAGGCCCTTTGGAGAAGTTGATGTAATGTGGCGCATTCGCCTATTATGGAATGAGATTGGGATGGACTGATGCTGGGATATTGCAATAGCAACGTCACCTGCCATAATCATGATTACTGACTATTGTAGGCAGGTGGTGGCTTGCGGCCCACCTGATGGGCCCCTCAAACGCGCCGACAATAGTTGCCGGCAAAGGAGCAACACCGGTGCAGGTGAATCAGGGGTATCGAGAGGTGTGCTGCGCTTTCTCCGAAGTTACTCGCGGCGTTATGCCCTTTAACACTTCCACCCCTGGAGCAACAGCTCTACGACCCCTCTCTGCACGACCAATTAAGGCAATGCAGAGCTGAGAGCCCTGCGAGCCCTCTTGGGTCTCCACCCCGACCAACGAAGACACGTCGGAGATGAGGGCTATGGCTGGCTCTCTGGAACACTTGTATCCGTGGTGTCGTTACTCACTAACAGCTCGCCACAACCTGCCCTGCGGCAGTATTATTAATAGTTCTTATAATGCTAGCGGCTTGCAACTCACTATTTTGGTTCCTACACCGCCTACGTCACTCTAAAATAACCACTTGGCCTTCCTATAATCCTCGTAAATGTCTACCTTTATTTATTATCACATTATTTACCCGAGCGAGCGAAGCGTCTCGAGTTAGTTCTAAGTTTCGAGATTGGCCAAAAATGTTTTTGTCCGTTTGTCAACTTGCCTGTCTGGCTGTTCTTGCCTACGCCCTTTTCTCAACCGATTAATCTCGTGAAATTATGTGAACAGGTTCAAATTGTATACATAATTTTTATAACGATTTAGTTTTTTGAAATTTTCAAAATGGCGGAAATATGAGGGTTGAAAACTTAAAAAATGTCATATTTCAGCCATTTCGAAATATTGACAAAAAGTCATAACATAAAATTTTTTGTTACCCTGATAAAGACGTTACTTTTTTGTCCGAACAAATTTTTTATCCGATTAGTTTCTACGGGTTGGGGGTGACTTGCGAAGGTATACAGGTCACAGAATCATTAGTTAATATTTATTTTAATCTAATATAATGAAATATATTTTTTTAAATTATTTATAGGGACAAGTTACATTTATTGAGCTAGTCCCAAAGTAAGTTCGACACTTGTGTTATGGGATACTATATTTTATAACAAAAATATATACAGATAAACATCCGAGACTCAGGACAATTTGAAACAGGCCATTTTCCAACTTGCCCTGACCGGGAATAGAACCCGGGACCTCTGGGCGGCGGACTAGCATGGTGTCCACTACGCCACGGAAGTCGTCAATAGTCTTTTGCTAGTTGACATTTGCCAGCCAAAAGAGAGAGAGGCAACAAATCTATTTCGAGCTTCCCGTTCTGGCGAGACGTTGATACTTATTGGTCTATCGTAACTATTGTTCTAATTATGTATCTAATTAAATATCATACACATGTAGAAACAATGATGCAGATGGATGGTATACTGCGTTCGCTTGGTTTGATTTGAGATATAAGTAGGGCTGATATGTCTATTAAGATAAAAGCCCTTAAAAATAAAGAGAAAAAAAAATAGGACGTAGGACACTACTGACTCAGAAGACATTCATAATTCCGTAGAAGGTTCCGTAACTCGAAAAGCAGGAGCTGCGTATCCGTTTCGCTTCTCGTCCTGCAGGTATCCCACACCTGTATCATTATTTATGATAAACCTGTCGTTTTTATGGAACGAAGTTCGACGAAGTCCGAAAGGCTAGGCGAAAAAAAGTGTACTTAGGAAAGATTAATCCGTCACTTTTTTTCGTAACGAATTTTTTTCAAACTTCGATCCAACCGAGTTTTCCACGAAACTCACGCATTTTTTAACCAATTCAATATTCTTTCGTTGTCACTCGCCAAGAGTTCCGCGTGGTAATTATTATCAACAAATCTATTTTGATCGCGATATTGACTGCTCTGGCGAGATGTTGGTCTATCTAGACTAGACACTGGCACTTGCTATTGTAATAATTAGATAAATGTGAGACTGGACCAGGGAGAAGAAACGGGTACGAAAAAGGCGCAGGCATAGAGGTAGACCACGGTGTACGAGGTACACGAGGTAGAAAGGACCACGGTGCGAGATGACATGGACGGACGGCTTCATGAAGGAATGGCAGGTTCTTATGGATAAGGATTACCAGCAAAAGAGGAGGCGTTTGCTCAGATGGAGAAAAGGATGCAAGAAATGGGGTTTCCCAACGCTATTCAGAAACACTGTTTATGAAATTATGTTTCCCAGATGATGTTCAACTGATGGTTTAATTTAGAGAATATTGCATTTGTTGACTGGTCATCGACTATACTCACTTTATATATCTAATAACAAATTTCTTGACACGTTTATAACATCATCAAAAAATCGGGTTTTCTAAAATAAATAAAATAAAAATATTGTTTATTTCCATCCACAACAACAAAAAGTTAACTTAATAACTATAGTTAATAAACATTGTGCAAAGCATAACAGTAAAAACAACAAAAACATTAGTAGATACATTACAGATGATGTACAGGGTTGTTGTGGAGGACTGGCGCCTGAACTAGGTATCCTAAGAACCTGTCTTACAGGTCACCAGGCCCCCCCACTCGATACATTTACAAATAGGTATTGGCAAATATAATATAATTACTACCGTAACACTGGGTACTTTATACAAGATACAACTAGATATAGATTTAGTTACATCAATATCACAAAGTTCCTCCCCCGCAACTGGTAAACAGTGTTTGGAAACAATGGTTTAAAGTAAGAAGGAAAAAACATAAACATTAGTTTTATCAAAAAGGCTATACTGATACAGTGAATATAACAATTCGAATTTGACCCCACTGGTAGAATTAGTTACTTTCTTCCAAAAGCATCAAGATGAATATTTTAGTATGAAATGAATGAACAGCACACAGAGACTTCATATTATCTATAAATGTATTTGTTAAAAACATAGCATCGTTGAGTTAGCATCCCAAAACAGAAGTCTCGAACCCACCCCGGGGCCAGCTCAATCAGTGTGATTTGTCTATATTTATTTATTTATTATCTAGAAGTCATTAGTGATCTATTATCAGTTTTTCGACTTAAATAAATATAAAGTGATGTTATGTTGTGACGTTTTATATTATTGTTAAGGAAGACCATTTTGGTTTAGACCAGGGACACATCCGAGGTATAGCAAACATATACAGTTAACATCAGTCATATAACCGTAGGTTACATACATAATATTTTATACATCCACAAGTCCTGTGGCAAGCCCTACGAACAAAATCTTGGGATCGGTTATAATATGGACCATATCATATCATAATCACATGTCACATGTACAGGAGCTGCTTGGAGAAGCCTATTAATTAAATATTAAACTATTAAACTATGGGACGAAGTAGAGTTTCAGTTTCGTCATAGGTAAGGCCTTGAAGCCAGTTCGTTACAGTCTTTTTGCAATTGAATTTGTTAAGTGGAAACATGTTTAGTTTATAGTTAAGGTTTTTATATAAGAATGGACCAAGATACTGGAAAAATCTCTGAAAGAAAACCGTATTGTAATTTGGTACAGAGATATTCAGTCTATTATTACGAAATATAATTTTAGGATCGTACGTCATAAGAGAGTGCTGTTGAAGTATTATCATTAAGATGAATAGTTGCCTAACCGACAGGACCTGTGTAAATTTATACAGATCAATTGTAGGATAACGATATGGTTTAGAATACGCTACTTTAAGTAAGGCTCTTTGGGCTCTTTCAAGTTGGAGCAGGTGTGTTTTCGCCGAGCCACCCCATGAGGTGATACAGTAGGTTATTATTGACTGGCACAGAGCCATGTAGGCAAGTTTTATGATTCTAGACGTAGCGACATGACGTAGTTGCTTGAATACAAAAATAAGCTTTCTAACACGTGAAGATAAAAGTGTAATATGTTGATAAAAGTTAAGGTTTTGGTCAATAGTAACTCCCAAGTACTTAGTTGATTCAACCAAAGTAAGTTTAGGGCATTCACAGCAATTTAGGGTACACTTAGACGAACTATTTTCGTGGGCTACGAGATAATGCTGGATGGGGCAGGGGAGGCTGGGTTTTCTGATACCAAAGTTCATGAAATTAGTTTTCGACACGTTCAGGGATAATAAATTGCTGGATAGCCATGCTCGAACTCGATCAAAACCAATTTGGGCCGAAGCGAAAGTCTCTGTCCAAGTTGCACCTGTGAAAATGAGTGCCGTGTCATCTGCAAAAGAAATAACCCTACCATTCTCCAGTCTCATGTCGCAAAGGTCATTGATGTATGTGAGGAATAGGCTCGGGCCAAGCACGCTACCCTGCGGGACACCAAAACGAGTAGTGAGATCTGTGCTCATGTTTATACCAATTTTAACACATTGGGTTCTGTTCGTAAGATAGTCCTGAAAGAAATTTAATTGGTTACCTCTAATTCCAAGGCACTCTAGTTTGTTTAGAAGCATGGGAATAGAGACCGTATCGAATGCCTTTGCCAAGTCCAAAAAGACAACAACGCACTTTAGTTTCTTGTCAAGGGCGAGGGAAATGTGGTTCACAAGCAAATCAACTGCTTGCGCAGTTGATCTGCCAGCACGAAAGCCATATTGGTTGTCCGATAAGAGGTTATTTTGCTCGAGGAACTTGACAAGTCTTTTGTTCACAAGTCGCTCGAATACCTTAGAAAGCGCAGTCAAGATTGAAATGGGGCGGAAGTTGTCGACACGATCCCTAGTCCCAGCCTTGTGGATTGGATGAATGATTGCTTTTTTAAAGACCGAGGGGAATTTTCCTTTCTCGAGGCAAAGATTAATAATATGTGCAAATAAAGGGGCTATTAATTTCTTGTATGTTTTGAGAAAGGAGGTTGTAATCTCATCCCAACCCGCGGCCTTATCGGAGTTTAAGGAATCAATTAGGGCAATGATTTCATCCTCATCTGTGCTCAGCAATACAAAAGAAAGAGTAGTATTATTTCTAGGTTTGTCCAGATGGGGATTAGGAGGGGGTTGTATAGAACTAGCTAGTTTTTCTCCAACACTAGTAAAATAGTCATTGACAAAATTAACCGACTCAGAGTGCGAGGCTTTTAGGGTAAGAAGTTCTTCAGCGTCAGATTTGGTCTTTTGTGTGTTAGTAGCTCTACGTATGGTTTCCCACATTTTCTTGGGATTTTTTACATTAGTATTAAATTCTAGTTTGGTAAACTGATTTTTCAACTTTTTGATGAGGTTAGTTAAAAAGTTACGATATCTTTTATACGTTATCATAAGAAGTTCATTAGTTGGGTTATTTTTAAGTTTCTTATGCATGTTGTCACGGTGACGCATACAGCGTAATATGCCAACCGTGATCCATGGCTTAATAGTGTTTTTCCGGTATGGAACATGCATAATTTTAGAATTAGCCCGTATGCATCTGTTAATAGAATTAACAAAGTAGTTGGCTGCATATGTAGGGTCATCAGTCGTAAGGATTGGCAGAAAATCGGTCTTTTCCAGATCGGCAGATAAAGCAGCATGGTTAGTGAATAGTTTGGTTTTATGTTTTACGTTTAAAGGGTTATTGGTAGTTAAAGCAATGAGAACCGGGTGATGGTTAGTAACTAAGGTGTCAATGACAAAGGTAGAAGCTGGAAGTTTTGTTTTGAGCATGACATGGTCCAGGCAGGCCGGGGGATCATATTTGGTTATAAGGTTGTGGGCCGCAAGCAGACCATGGAATGCCAGCAATTCCAGGTAGTCTGGACTACGATCGTCAGTGGTATTATTAGCAATGTTGATATTAATATCACCAGTAATGATTATGTTTTTAAACGAGTCAAGCCGATTTAGAAGTGAGTTTAATGATTGCAAAAAGTTTGTAACATTATTATGGGAGGGTGATCTATAAATTGCAATAATTGCAGTGTGGTCAGAGAATTTAATCAATAGACAATTAGCATCAAGAAGTATAGGATACTCCACGGAAAAGCCCGTTAACGACTGTCTAACATAGACCACAACACCCTCACATTTGTTATTGTTATTGGTGGTCTTGAAGCTAGTGTAGCCGTCAACAGTTGGAATTAGGGGATTAACCTCCAGCCAACACTCCGTCAGTACTAGAACGTCCAAATCGTGATCAATCCTACTTAGTAATACCAAGAATTGGGCTATGTTAGCTGAGATACTGCGTATGTTTTGGGTTATGACTGTAATCTTGTTAGACGTTCGGTGTGGTGCATCCATAACAATCTTTTCCGGTACACAGAATGTAGAATTTGATACAGCCAAATTATCTATATTCTCCAATACTTCTTCCATCATATTGAATTGTTTTATATCTATGTGAGTGTAATATTTTACGTAAATTCAGTGTAAACTGAATATAAGCCTTTAAAAATACAAGTACCTAAATGAAATTAATATAAATAAGGCGCTTACAATAGACATTTATACATAGAGAAAAACGTTCCTTATTTATTTATTTATTTTTGTTAATATGACAATCTTAGAAATAAAGATACAAATACCCACTACCAAAGAGAGAAATAAATTACTACCTATAAGAAATATCTATAGCCAGCAAACCAAACAGGAAATCAATAGTTAATTAGTAGGGTGGAGAGCAGAAAGCTGGGCCTCTGAGCTCACTATGATATATTTAGATGAGTCGTCTTTTCGCAGGAAAACTCTGCCACCAGAAGTCCAGCAGTACTTGAATTGTTGTCCTCTTGCAAACTCACGAGCTAGGTAGTGCAAGCGTCGAGCAGTGGGAGTCAGATGCTCAGAGATATAGATTACTTGCCTGGGAACGTTGGCTCCGAGTATACTAGTGTTAAGTCTGTCAGATGGGTTTGACTTATTATAATCCCTGTAGGCCTTCAGGAGATTGTTTTTGGTTATTACTGAATTTAGGGTAATAACGATTGTTTTGTGGTCTGTTTTTGATGGTATATGGTAAATATCATAAAAATCAGGCAGAGACAGACTAACAGGGAGCTTGTTCAGCGTACTGAGCGCAATTTGGGCCAATTCCTCTTGAGATGCGTTAGTTTTGTGAGGAATGTTACGCAACTCAAGGCTAGCTGAGCGGGAGGCGCGGTCGATTTCATCAGTTTTTTCTTCAACCTTCGCTACACGCAAAAGGCAATCTTCAGTTTGGCTTTTGAGGCTGGAGACCTGTGCAGTCAGCTCCTGGTACTGTTCCGTTAGCGTTTCAATAGATTTTTTTATTTCGACATTGGTTGATATTACTTCTGAAATTTGCAGTTGGATGTCTTTCATATAAGTTTTTATTTCTGCTGAATTACTATCGGACTGATTTTTCCATACTGTAAGCGAGTCTATAAACTTATTAAGCTTTGATTCATAGTTGAATTCGCAGTCACAATCGCAACGGCGACGTCTTTTAGACGAACGGAGTGTAACTTGCTCGTCCTCGTAATCGCTCTGATTACTTATATCGGGTGCCGAGCCATAACTAGTACCTTGCTTGTTTACGGGCGAACGCTGCATTGCTTAGATATAAATAGTCTGACTCAATCGCACGTGTGGCAACCTGTTGCGCTAGCGTCCAGATACTGTACCTTGCTAGGCACTACCCGGAGATCATAGGCTGTAAGGGTACTTGAGACACTTGTCAAAGCGAGACATATACCAGTGCGAGCAAGATAGTAATATGTATAGGCCGTAGATTCAGTGCGCACACTACGCAGGAAGGTTCGTGATTCGCAGGCGCTAGCGGTTCTCCCACTCACTCAAGCGAGATAGCATGTGCGCGTGCGCAGGCGTAAAGGCACAAAGAGTAAGCGGGATGATTAGTGTCGCCGCAATCTCAGCGAGAGCACCTCAGCAGCGGGGATATTACTTGTCCAGTGTGAGAAATAGATGGCACGCGAGTTGGCGCGCAACAGAGGTGCAGGCGTAATAAGGACAGAGATAACGTACCAGTAGTGTGGTAGCGTCGTGTGTTCGCACGTTCTCCGATTACTTGTGTTCAGATCAGTGCGGAAAGAAGAACTTCTCGATATTCATGTAGTCCTATTTTTGCACGGTAATTTTATTGAATTAACTTTAAATTAAAATTTGATTACAACGATAAACAGATTCTCAACACGTCTACACCTTAAGGCGGTCCGAGGGGAGTTCTACGCCATTCAGAAACACTATTTATGGAATTATGTTGCCCTGATGACGTTCAACCGATAGTTGACTTCTGGGTAATAATGTATTGCCTTGTAATACCTTGTCAAAGAACAGAATCAGACAATTAGGCAGACGACTAGATATTTTTATATCTTGGGGATATTTCTATCCAACAATTAAGTGGCTCGCTTTTTATGGGTTGTAAATTTGTCTGCTTCTTTTCCTTTCTTTAGCCCACTTTAGATTCAAAGATTCAAATGTTTATTCAGTAATTAGACCTTTACAGGCACTTTTACACGTCAATAAGTATAATTTACGTCACGTGTAAAGTAAATTAAAATATAATTTATTTTTAAAGAAAAGCTACCGATACCAACGCTTTGTAAAGACCACTGCTGAGAAGAAACGCCAAAAGAAACTCATTTTCACAGTATTGGTCCCCTACTCGCCAGAAGGGCTTTGTCATATTATTATTATTGTCTTTTAATTATCTTTATGTGGGTTCGGCACACAATGCATGTCTTTTTTTTAAATTTAGCTTCATAATATTCATCATTTAAATGGCGGACTTAAGACCAGGGGCCTTTTCTACAGTCTACCAACAGGTGATGCTGTGAAAGTAATCTTTTAGGGTAAGTGCAATAGAAACTAACTAGTCATCATCAATTTTCCATTTTACTATAGCCTTCGTTTTCTCTACTATTACCTTTATCTATAATAGCCATATCCTTTGCACACTATATCCTCTTTTACTTTGGCCTCCCTCTATTTCTGAGTCCGTTTGTTCTATAATGTTTAGTACTTTTTTCACCGCGTTGTCTTCTTTATTTAAAGTACATTATGGTGACTGATTGTGTTGCCAACAGTTTCATTAATTCGACTTTATTAAGGCCAGACCCCTCCAGATCCCTTCTTTGGTAAATTGGACTATAGAAATGAGGTAGTCCACCAAGGGATCCCCATAATCTCATCTGTTTATCAGAATTTTCTATAGAACGGCTAAGCGAAGTTCTCAGAGGTTTCAATTGGCAATAAGCAATTGAAAATGACCGTACATGAAATCAAACTCACACGTAAAAGTCGCAAATAGTGAGAATCAAACTCGTCCCTCACGGACGCACGACCAGTGCTTAAACCACATGGTTACCACAGTTTATAAATAAAAACTGGCCAAGTGCGAGTTAAACTCGCGTGGAGAGGGTTCCGTACAATATCAAAGATTTTTCGTAAGTGAACGTATTATATTGAATGTTCCACTTTATTTTCAAAACTTAACATTGGAGTTAAAAAATATGTTCTCCCACACATTCCACCTGCAAATGTAAGTTGGTACGCACAATATTGAGTGATTTACCATGTTATTTTAATATCATGGACTTCTTATAGGTTTTCCTATAATCTATAAGGAGAAAACTAATTTCTGTATTTTTTTCAAAATTTTAGGTTCAGTAGTTTCGGAGATAAGGGGGGGGGAATGGTCAATTTTCGTCTATTTTCTTGAATAACTCGGAAACTATTTATTTTAAAATTACAAAAAAATACATTTAAGATCTTCTCGACAAGACCTTTCATTTGATATGCCACACGATGCAGTTTTCAGAATTTTTTTTTTTTAATTTTCCCCTTTCCCCCCAAAAATGACCCCCCATATACAGATTTCATCTGCTCACGTCACACCTCTGTATTTGGGTCACAGGAATTGATATGTGTACCAAATTTTAACTTAATCGGTCTAATAGATTCGGAGATAATTGACTGTAAGCGACGGACGGACAGACACACGAGTGATCCTATAAGGGTTCCGTTTTTGTATTCAGACGTACGGAACCCTAAAAAATATTAAATAATAAATTTCCAATAGAAATTCATTCAGCTATTTTATTTCTGCTGCACTACATTCAACCTCCTGACAATGTGACTGGGCTCCTGGGTTCAGAAACCATCATTGCCAGTTCATACAAACAATATTAATGCTATCGGGGAGAGATGTTCATTAAACTCGTCATAACGCGTGACTTTGGCAAACTTTACGAGATATAAATAGTCAGTTTATTTACCTAACCCATTTAGATCACAATATTCATAATAGTTGTGTGAGGGAAATGACTTTGATTAGTAACAGACAGTCTCTAGTAAAAGCTTTTTGCAATATCATTGCATAAGATAAGAGTAAATTAAAAAAAGGGAACAGACACGAGAAACCACCAGCCAGCTGGTCAGACGATATCGGGAGTCAGATTGATGGAAAAGCATCTGATCATCCTGGTATAGGACCGTTGACAAAAGGGCGAGAAAGGGTTATGTTTTGTTACTATAACCTAATGTTACTTATTAGTGAACGTAGGTTGAGAACTTGAATGTTTGGCCGTTCATATAGACATAGGTAGATTATGTAGACTCATTTATTCGACCTCCTGGCAATGTAACAGCACCTGGTCATTGCCAGTTCATACAAACAATATTATTGCTGACGGAGAGGAGATGCTGATTATTTTGGTAGTAACTCGTGGCTTTGGCAAACAGTGGGAGATATAAGTAGTCGGTTTATTTACCTAGCCTATTACCATGTTATGTATGAGTGAATGTAAGCAAAAAAAAATAAAGACATTTTTGGATAGTAATATTTGTGTGGGGGAAATGACTTTGATTGTGAATGTAAGCAAAGAAAAAAAAGAAATATTTGGATAATAATATTTGTGTGGGGGAAATGACTTTGATTATTTACAGAGACATTCTCATGTGGAGGCAGAGTAGAATAGGACCACTCCAAGTCTTCCCGTGGATGTCGTAGAAGGCGCCTTAGGAAATACAAGCTTAACAAACTTATAAACATCAATGAGATCACTCCAACCCCTCTAACCAGCGTGGAGGTTGTAAGCTAAGACCTCTGGCTGTTCTGGTCAAGTATGTCTCAAGTAGTACAGAGAGGGTCATGCAGTAAGGATTAAAAAGAGCCGATGATGATTTATGGAGAGTCTGTAGGAAAAAATACATTTGAAGAGGAACAAACTAGAAGGCAGACTACTGACCTGCTGGTTAGACGATATTGGGAGGTTGACGGAAAAACAGCGGATGAGACTGACACAGGACAGTAGACAATGGTGCTAAAAGGTAGTCCTAAGTATGCTATGATGGATGGGGTTGTGAAAATTATAGATGGGCATATGCACCCACAATAGTTGGTGTGTCTACACAGATCAACCTATTGTACTCAATTTGAAAATTATCAAAAGTAATAATTTATAAAGATATATTTGGTCTTTCGATTTTGAAGGGCCATCGAGAGTAGGAGGTATACATATAATTAATTTCATTACATTTTCGTGACGTATATTTACATTCATCATTTCCAAGTCATCAATCAAAACAAACCAATATTTACATAAGCATTAAATAAATGTATGTAGACACCGATTTACTTTATAAGCAACGTGTTTTCAAATTCGTCCTCATTTACTTAACTGGCCTTCAAACACGTGTTTAGAGATAATTAAATTTTATTTATAAGATTTGATAGATGAGATAATTTATATGAGAATGAAATAAAAGAAATAAATAACAAAAATAATAGATATAGAAAAAAAAAATTGAAAGTAAACTCTCACAAGTAGACTAAAGCTGAAACTTTCTTAAGACGACGAATTAATCAACAAGCCAAAAGTACCTTTCCAATAGGCCCAGATCTCCAGTAATTTAAGCTCCTGACTTCACACCACACCGCCACCACAACAACCAGAACATACAACAGTTTCCAAGAGCCCTCACTGTGTTTGAGGATTTTCATCAAGAAATCCTTGATTGCTACATTATCTGAATATCTGAAATGGTGCCAATTGGCGAACGTTTGCGCGTTGGCCGGCGCGGGTGGCCACTGGACGGTTTTGGAGAAAACACTGCTTTTATGATGTGAGAGTTGGCTTTAGGAACGACCTTCAGACAGTTTGATCAGGTTAGTGCCTTTTGGGCTAAATCTGACTAAGCGTCTCTTCAGATTGTAATGGCAGTGGCCGGTAGCGCAATTTCAGTGTCAACTTTTCTCCAAAGATACATTGGAATTTATTTTTTATTTTTAAATCATAACATTGATAACATAACTAGTCTTCCAAGTATTTGCACCCAATTAACAATGACCGCATATAGGTATCTATACTTGCTTTGTTTTCCTTATCAGTTGATGGCATATGATGTTTCTCCGGCGATTGCGAGATTGGTATCAGATGTTCAGCACATGTTTAGATCAGACCAGTGCTTGTTTCTTTTTTTACAAGGGTATCGTTAGAATCCTAACATACATACAAGCGTTATTCAAAGTCCCGAGTTGGCCGAGTGACATCCAGGCTAGAATACGACTACTCCATTTCTTCTTGTAGATGTCGTAAGATGCGACTAAATTACCAAGCCCAAACATCTCGTAAACATAGATGCGGGTGGGTTGAGGCAAGTTGTAAAAATGCATTCCAAAAGAGGGCTGACTTTAGGCAGGTACCAGTAAAACTGATCTTTCAAACTTTGAAATACCCGAGTGACATACTTAATCTTTTTTTGGATAGTTAAGTCGTATTTTTACTCAGAAGATGGTTCAATACAGAGCACAGAAGACATTCGAGTAGCATTCCATGTCGGTGTTTAAAAAAATCATATTATACAGAAATGGTGGAAAACAACCGACCACTTGTAAACATATTGATGTCTGAAGTGCCTGCAAAGGCCTAAGGTAGTTAATTACTTAATAAATATTTGTTTCTTTAATTGTTATTATTTTCTAAATAAGTTCTAAATCTAAGTCTCTACGGGAAGGTACAAAAAATTAAAGTTTGCCTTGGCAACAAGATTAATGTGCATTGTACATTAAATATTGGCTACTGCTCAAGGACATCAGCTTTTTAGATTATACCTATTTATATTAGGTATATCAAATGATAACAGATAACTTTAAATGCATATTGCATCATTTTTGAATTACCTAAACAACATTTTGAGCATTATATTTATAAAAATTCACAACACAAAACAATATGATGGTTATTTTTACAAATATAAACATTAATCGGGACGTACTTTTTTTAAGTCTAATGTTTCGAATAGGAATAGACTGTCTTTATCGAACCTGGATGACCCGGTCACGAATAGGTTCTAGGTACTGAAAATTTTGAACGATCATGAACTGTTATACAACACTTTTCTTGAAAACACGTAACCATTTCCCTTGTCCATCAACATTCCATGACACAGATAGATAAAATTGGATAATGAAGGTTTAATTTCAGATTTTTTATAGAACTTACCATTTTGTTTTAAATAAAAGAGCGGGAAAATCGCGATTTGCGCGGCAACGTCTAAATAGCGCGGGCAATGCGGGCCGACTGCGGTTCTTGCCGCGGTCAAGGCCACGGAAATTGTGCCAGGCAGCCAATAATCGACCTCGCCTGGCGCGGGAAAAATCAGGAGGGCTGGAAAATCTCATACATTGCTAAGGACTTACTTACTTAGTAGACTTTATCGTTTTTATTATACTTAGATATCATCAGGAGATGGTAAAATCTATTCTTTTGCAGAAGATTTGAAGATTAGTTAGTACTATTTCAATATTCCTAGCATTTTTATGATTACAGAATAGTTGAGGCGTGGAACTTTCACGTACCTAACATGGCTTGACGACATCTAGGGATTAAAACTGAGACCAAAAATTATTCAATTATTTTATTTGTCTTGCCGAGCAAGGAGGAGCTCAAGTTAAAACATTACTTACCAGGACCCTTAGCACAACTAAGTTTTGTACGCAAAACTGAATAGCGCCACTATCGTTCGTAAAAGAAACTTTTATTTTTACCTAAACGCATTACAAACTCGAGGAATCGCAGATGTACCTGTAAAAAAGTATTTTTTTTTACATTATCACAATATGTATTTGGTACCTTTAGTATGATATAATAAATAATAACAACTTTATAGTAATAAAAAATGTGCTCATTTATTTTAAATTGTAACAAATGGCTAGTACAAACACAAAGGTAATAGCTAAGTGTTTAATATTTTCTACATTAAACATTACATTTTAAAAAAGTGTTGGGTTATAAAATGTGAATACTTATGTTTTATAAACTATCAATTTTTCCAAAACGCCCGAAGCTTTTTCTGGAGGTAAGAAAAACTTTTCTATTTACCAATAAAACATCCGATTCTTCTATTTAGTCAATATACAATTTAAATAAAAGTAAATTTACCACGCTCTTGTGGGTTTTGCGCTGCTATCTTTTTATTTCGGATCGTCAGACATATAAATCTACCACTACGAAACTACAGCTGTCTCTGTTGTTAACTAAGGACCATAATTCATCAAAATCTGCCTCGCCTTTTTAACCGACTTCAAAATAGGTGGAGGTAATTCCTATTTGGAGGCTCTGTTTGTCAATTCTCTCCATTTCTTACTATCATGTAACCAAATTTGCACTTTGTTCCTTCAGATCTGTCCTCACGCATTATCTCCGCTTCTTTCTCGGCCTTCCTTTTCCTCTACAGCCATCTTCCTCCAGATGGACCATTCTCTTAGCCAAGTGTTCGGCATCCCTTATTAAAAAAGTATTTTCATTTTTAAACTTACCGCACAAGTATTAATTTTAAGTGATTAAATGTAGAAATTGACTTCAAAGAAAAATCTGAAATTTTTACTTTTTTGTTTTTCAGCCCTGAGCTGCACTGCTAAAATGCTCTGTCTACCCCATTAGGGTTAAAGACGTGATATAAATAAGTAAATGTATTATTTTTTTAAGGTAAAATAGTAACGTTAGGGACAAGATCGTTTTTTCTAACATTAGAATACTAGAAAAAGCTTCAAGCGTTCTTAAAATGTTCATCTCTTCCTTATTAATGATAGTAAATTTGTTTTGACTTTATTTGTATTTGTGGGTTAAAAAATATATTTGGAACTGTTAAGGCGGCCCTTCCCGGCCGCTCTGTCGTCAAGGCGAGCATAGTTTGAAAAGCTTGTTATTTCATCCAGGGCACTGCTAGAAAAAAAGGCAAAGCAAAAATGGAGAGATAGCGCCTGAGGGCTCAGTTTACATTCTATTGAATGAAATTATTATTATTATTAACTATCCATTGAACGAATATTTCATTAAATTAGTTCCAGGTGATACGTGTTTTTCAGTAACCCTTACAAGTGTGTGAAATAAATGTTTTTATTTAAATTTTCATTACATTGCAAGGATTCTATCGAAATATTTTTTTTACCTTTACAATTTATGAGTACTTTATAAACGGTCGAAGTTTAAGTAAAATTTGTGCAAAAAAGCAGATTTTTGGGGGCTTAAACCGAATTTGTTTCTCCAAATTTTATTTTTTATTTCAATAGAAACCTAGAAATGACGCACAAGATACGTTTTAGTTTTAAAAAAATTAAGAAAGATCAGTTACAACGTCATAATCACGTACGAGCGTTTGTTTGAAAAGTAAGACGTGAAGGCCGCTCTTAAAAAATATAACGTCACAAAATAATGTTACTTGTCATAATCATATCCATTTTAAAAGTGATGTAAGATTTTTTATTATCATAAGCTATTTGACTCCAAGAAAATATGACGTCATTAACCTATATTTCATACAAATCCCATAGAATATGATTATTTGTTAAAAACGTTTAGAAAAAAATATCTGATATGAGTCGTTGAAAAGTAACCAATTAGGCAACTAGTATTAAAATTTGCATCAATCATAAATTAAAATTTAGTAATGTAATGTATTTTTGACAGGTTTCTGTGTGTAGCACATAATTTTAATCAATTAGAGCTAAAGTTAATTTTTTATCGGTTCCAGACCAATAAACTAAAATAAACATTCTAATATTTTCACAGCTTTGTTTATAGAGCATCTTATACTATTATAGAGTAAAAGGTACATATTCAATATTATATTACATATATATAAAATATTAATGGCTTAAATAACATTTTCGATACAAAAGTTGGTGCTTTATTGAAAGTGATGGTATCTACCTACAATTCTATGACTATACTAAATTGGCCCCTGATTTGTGGTAGTCTAGCTATGTGGTATACTTTCATATTCTACAATATTATCTACGTGTCAATGATGTTATTTTATTACATAACCTAATTTTTATAAAGGAATTCAATACTTCGGCAAATAAATATTTAATTAAAACGTTACCCAGACGACAACTAAGTTATTTCCAAGTAGCTATCTAAAGGAAATTATAATCAAAAGAAAATGTAAATAAATAAAAACGGAAGTACGAAGTATTTAAAAAAATGATTGTCTTTGTCCTTTATTCGGTCCGGAAAAAACAACATCGAGAATAAATCATTAAGGGGATACCCAAATTTTCCGGGGTCACCAAAAATTTTCCGGAGTCCAGTGCTGCCCCTATTTAAATTAAATCATTTGACAGGAAACGGAGACATCATTTAAAATTTTGTATTGACCTAGCACTACATAACCCTTCAAACTATTTTACGAACTACTGTTTATGTTTACAGTTTAAATGAACTACTGTTTACAGTTTAAAAGTGAGAACGTGAAGCTTTTCTACGCACATACGCCAAAAGTGGCCATTTTTCGCAATTGTGAGTAGAAAAACTTCACGTTCTCACTTCGAACTGTAAACAGTAGTTCATAAAATAGTTTAAAGGGTTATCTAATGCCTGGTCAAAACAAAATTTTAAATGATGTCTCCGTTTCCTATCAAATGATTTATTTCAAATGGGGGCAGCATTGGACCTCGGAAAATTCAGGTAGCCCCTTAAGGTTTGGATCTCATTTGTCAGCACGGAGCAGCACTTGTCTGTGCTGCTATCCTTTTCTGTCGCTTAGAACCGTCATTTGCCAGAGCGAGAGCGCAGAATGCTATAGCATGCTATCGCACGGTCGGTGCGATAGCGTTCCGTCGCTCTCTCTCGCTCTGGAAAATGACGGTTCTGAGCGACAGAAAAGGATAGCAGCACAGAAAAGTGCTGTTTCATGCTGACAAATGAGATTCAAACTTAAATAATTTTTCCTCTGATATTGCAATTTTCCATTCTTCAGGAATCTAAAAATATGTAAAACCAAGCTGAGAAGGATCGAATAATGATAAAAATATATATCAAAAACTCAGTTAAATAAGTAGGTATAATAAATTAAATCAATAATTTATAAGTGTAAAGTGCCGAGTTATTAAAAAAAATACTACCATCGTTATGAAATGGCTTGTAACCTTTACCTTTATCCAGTAAACATTTCTATTATTTACCTTATATTTTTACATGTTTTATGTGAAAAGTCCGTAAATATATTATAATTATAAGGCCACATTTTCTTTTGAAAATAATTTTATAAAATAAAAATGAGTATCAATATTTCACAATATTTTGAAACAAGTATGAATTAATAATTTTTATTCACTAGATACCAATAGATACTAATTTGCAATTTGTAAATTTAGTTACAAATAAAAATTATCGTAAAACATACTTATACGTTATATTCAAAATATTATATAAATTAATTTTAAGAAATCTTAATCTAAGGCACTTATTTATGTAAATACTTAAGCACTTATAAGTGTTTATGTGCGTTGTCTTTAAGTAAAAAATATACTTATCTATATTTACCTAACTATATTTAATTTTATTTAAATAGTTTAAACATTCGGTAATTTATAGTTAAATAGTTACATGGTCCTCAATTTTTTTTGACAATGCACCAGGTTTATATCATTTAAGTGTACCTAAATATAGAGATAAATATTAAATAAATTTCATTTTAACTGTTACGATTTATATTTTTATAAGTTATATATTTTGAAATAAAAGCTAAATTCAAATTTAACGAATAATAAATACTTAAATAGGTAACTAATTATGACTAGAATTGGACTTAATTACAATTTTTAAGAGCGCTATGGATTAACAATATCGAAAATAATTAAATTATATTTATTAAGACACATCAAGTTTCTTTCCAACTTCCGAAGAGCCATACAATTTGACAATTTTATTGACCTCTGGAACTTAATGACCAATAAATATAAATTCTATGTTCTTATATTTCTGTTCGATATTTTAATTCTTATCAGAATGATTGCCCCATATATCTTATTTTTATAACTACGACACATTATCATAAATTAATTCCCAGTTTTCTTAGACAATATACTAATAGACCTACAATTATAAATATACTTATTTATTAAATTTAAATTACAAATTTCGGCACGTCAAATTCTCTGGTATCGAATATGGGTGGTAATTTTGGAGACCGACCAATGGGGCGTGACGATGGACTCACTAAGTACTTTTTATGTAATTAGGTTCTTGTAAGTACATATTTTAAAAATACTAAAGTCTGTTCGCCGAGAGTTGATAAATACTATAATTCGTCTCCGACTAGCGACTGTCGCTTAATTATCGCAATCTGTATGGCGGCCGTCGCTTGTCTCCCGCTTTCGCCGTTTGCGTGGTACGAGGCACGCAGTTCATGGCAACCGCGGCCCGACCGGGTGAGCGGACGCGGCGGCGGCCATATATTGCCATTCTGCTCTGGAATGCGCTTCGAATGAGTCTTTGGGTTATACTTAACAGTATAAAGGAGCAAACAACACCAAAACTACATTATTGTAATGAGTTAAGAAGCCCTGAATTTATCAATTCTCCGCGAACTTTAGTATGTTAACGAAAAACAGGTTCTTTCGAAAAAATATTTTTATCCTTATGAATACGATTTTTCCTGTATTTCGGCTTAATTAGTATAAATATGTTTATCGTGAAATAACTTAAATTCAAAAAATACCACTGGCAATAAAGTGGGGTTAGTATAGTACCTGTATTTTTCCTACAAGTAACATAAGTATATCTACATATGAGTGTTCATGGTGATATCCCCACTACTCTGCTCGTACATCCGCCGAACCTCGTCGTGGGTCATTTGGGATACCGTCGGGATCTTCGCCACATTCACTATTGGATTTACCTTTAACAAAAAAAAAAAAAACATTATACTATGTGTCCCGTCATTGGTGTTGGAGCCTTTATGTTACGATATACGGCAAATCACCCATTGAATGTGGTTTTTCATGTATTTATTTATTGTTGTTTACATTATTTATTTACAAATAGAAAAAAATTTACAATTTTTTCTCTGTCAAAAAAATGGAGGCAAATTTTTTATTCACGTTATTGAAATTGTAATAAAACTTTAAAACTATCTCACCGAGAAAAATATTTAATAAAATCACAAAAAAGCTAACTCCTCGTATATTTGTAACAAATATACAAATTTCTGTATTTATAATTTCCACCGGTGGATTATTCACACTCAGGGCATTTTCGCATTCCATGGTAGAAAGGTGCACAATAGAATGTGAAAATGCACTTGAAAGAAAAGAAAGAAAGAAAGAAAGAAAATATCTTTATTTGGCAGAAATAAAACTTAACAACACAATAGAAACTACTACGATGGTTAAATCATATTCCACTAAATATATTTTTTCACTTGTTGTGAAAATCCTATATTTTTTGAAAACCATAAACAGGCTGACTGGTAAATCACGTTACATATTGAAAATGGGCACTCAGAACTCAATTCTCGTTCCAAATATAATTATAAAATAATACGTGCTTAAAAGTTGACCAAGTTATCTAATAAAAACATGAAGTGTGGACACTCGCGGCGCGCGAGATGATACTCGTAAATGGCGGGTTAGATACGTAGGTACCGAGCGCGCGTAGAGCATCCAAACATTCCGAGACTATGCGCACTAATTTAATTAAGTTTTTCTTTGTAATTAAGATGTATTTTGTTGGTTTTATATTTTAGACGTTACGTGTGGCCGTGATTTATTATGTCCTAGACACGTGATTTAGCAGACAGCCTGTATACCTCGCAAGTATCGGCACCTCATTGGTCATCTTTAAGTCACTTTTTTGTAACCCTACTATATCTAAATATATATAACTTAAAGGTGACTGACTGACTGACATAGTGATCTATCAACGCACAGCCCAAACCACTGGACGAATCGGGCTGAAATTTGGCATGCAGGTAGATGTTATGACGTAGGCATCCGCTAAGAAAGGATTTTGATCAATTCTACCCCCAAGGGGATAAAATAGGGGATGAAAGTTTTTATGAAACTTTGTCAATTTTAAACCGATCGGGCTGAGACTTTGCATGCATAAAGCTACTATGTCGTAGGCATCCCCTAAGAAAGGATTTTGATAAATTACACCGCTACACGAGCGAAGCCGCGAGCAAAAGCTAATTAAAACTAAAATTCCTCACCTTGTTATTCGCCATTCCAGTGAAGCCGTTGGCTATCCCACCGTTGGGCATTCCATTAGGCACGTTTCCATTTCTGAGTCCCCCGTTTGCGTAGCCGTTGCCCATCCCACCCCCCATCCTAGACATGGCGTGGGCAAACTGTTGCATCGCTGATAGATCTGAGGAAAATTATTTCTCTTTATTAATGAAATAAGCAAGACGACTGGAAAAATAAATTATGGCCCTTCGGTTAGGTTATTAAAAAAAGATTGTATACGATTTTCTTTCTTTTTTCTGCGAACCAAAAAATTACGAAGATACAGCGCATTTAAATTTCGCATAACGTCACGCTTAAGGGGCTACATGAATTTTCTGGGGTCCAGTGCTGCCCCCATTTAAAATAAATAATTTAAGAGGAAACGGAGATATCATTTAAAATTTGGCCTTGATCAGACCCTAGATAAATCTTTAAACTATTTTATGAACTACTGTTTACAGTTTAAAGTGAGAACGTGAAGTTTTTCTACGCACAATTGCGAAAAACGGCCACTTTTGGCATATGTGCGTACAAAAGCTTCACGTTCTCACTTTAAACTGTAAACAGTAGTTCATAAGATAGTTTAAAGGGTTATCTAAGGTCTGATCAAGGCCAAATTTTAAATGATATCTCCGTTTCCTCTTAAATGATTTATTTCAAATGGGGGCAGCACTGGACCCCGGAAAATTCATGTAGCCCCTTAAGAACGATTTTTACATAGCGGTGATGTCGCAAGCCCCCACTCTGGAACTAAGATGCTCCGTATCGTTGTGAATTTTAACTTTTTTGATCAACTGAAAAATATGGGTCCATTTTTTTAGATAATCTAAAAGGCGGACTAATTAGAATAATACTTTTCTAACCCTATCGTCTCCCCTATACCATATGTAACAAAAACCCTGTCCGATCCTTGTAGGAGCAACTCAGACCATCTATATGAACAACTTTTCCTATGGGACAAACGCTTGTAACTCAAAAAAATCGATATTTTCATACAAAAGTGTTTAGCTGGCCCGGCAGTTTGTATGAAAAAGATTTCAAGCATTTGTCCCATAGGAAAAGTTGTTCATATAGATGGTAAGTTGCTCCTACAAGGATCGGACAGGATTTTTGTTACATATTGTATAGTTAATATGAAGAGTCAGGTTTTACTTTGATGAAAATTCATAGCTTGGTACTTATGTATACTTGTGGCTCTGTGAGCTGTAGGCATCAAGACCCGTTGAAGTTAATTGAATAAAAAAATGTTCAGACAAAAAAGTTGCGTCTTAATAAGAGTAAGTAACAATTAGGATTTATGAAATTTTTGAAAACTGAAATTTGATATTTTTAAAGTTTTCAACCGCCTTATATCCCCCATTTTTTTTAAAAAACTGAATCGACAAAAACTTTGTATATAATTTTCGAAGCTTCTCACAAAATTTTACAAGAATATTTTGAGGAACGCGACCTATAGGCGAGAACAGCCGGATAAAAGCATTTTTGTCAATCACGAAACTAAGACGCTTTGCCCGCTCGGTCAATATTAATAATACATTGCATAAACAAATCGAAGTTAGTGATTTTGTCACGTGTTCTTTCTTAGCAATAAGTTCAAGTTGGCACAATTTAGACACTTTATTGTTTGTTTTGTTTTTTTATTTGGCCTGCACTATATTCGCGTCAGAATTTTCAAGCTGCCTAAAGGCATCTGACGTAGCTTGACGACTGCCATACAATGATGGCAGCCGAGACCAACGGTTTATACGTGCCTTCCGAAGCACGGAGGAGCTCGAGAATTTTTTATGCCACTTGCGGTCATCCATCCTATTGCGGACTATGCCCGGTGTCGCTTTACTTGCGAAAGCGCAGTAATGCGAACTCCCGCTGGACCATGATCAGCGAATCATTGGTCATCTTTCAGCAGGGAGAGTAAACTTTATTACACAGTGTAGTTCCAGAAAGTCAGAAATCTCCTTACCAGTGGGCGGCGTGGTCACCGTCTCAGGTTCCTGCGGTATCTGGGACAGAGCGTCAGCTTTCTCCATCTCCTCGGTGAGTGTCCGAGCGAACTCTTCTTGCACATCCTGCGAGTCTGTGTCGCCGTCCACCTGGAAAATACATTTTATCATTCTTAACTTTGAACTACTTTTAAAAAAAAAATCTTTTGTTTCTTGTTTTTTCTTATATAGTAACCCAACCAGACATGGGTCAGTCCCCGTTTAGGTATCGAAAATATACCTACATTATTATATTACAGACATACATTCCCACATACATTTAAATATATAGAATTAAATATGTATATTTTTATATATTATATGTTTGTATAACTAGTATTGTAAGTAAATATTATGTATTTGTATATCTAAATGTACTTAGTATGGAATTACGATAAGCATTAAGTGTCTAAGCGTGTAAGTATTGTACAATGTTCCGCCCCACTTTTGTCGTTATCTCCTCTGGTTGTAGGGTTGACTGGAAGAGATCCCTGACAGGGATAAGTCCTCCTTTGTACTATTGTGTTTTTTTTAATTGTGACTTTTTATGTACAATAAAGAATTTATCTATCTATCTATCTATCACATAAATACAGACATATCACGTACATATACATTGCTGAAATCATTACCCTTCCTCTTGGCTTTGCCGTAGTCGAGTAAAAATGTGGGAAAACGCACTCTAAGCTACGAAGCTGCTCAACTAAGGATGCAACCGTTAACACGCGAAGATGGAGAAGAAAAGAAAGGGGAGGTACTTACAATGACGAGCCTGTGTTGCTGGTCCAGGTTCTTAAGCATGGGCAGACTGAGTTCCCTGAACACCTCCAGTCGTCTCCGGAACGCCGCCACGGAGTCATCTCGCCGGCCGCGCCCTAGCTGCAGCTTGGAGCAGTCCAGGAGCACCATGCGGGGTTGAACTCGGAACTGGAAGAGATAGAAATTAACGATTAGCAAAATATGTCCTAGGACTCCTACCGTCTTATTATAAAAACAGGACTAACTTTGTTACTAGGTTTAAACCATTATCCGCCCAAAATGAAGTTGACATGGACAGGTGAGACAGTGTGGTATTACTAGATGTCAACTTGATTTGGTCGGATAATGGTTTAAACCTAGAAACAAAGTTAGTCTGGGTTTTATAATAAGACGGCTATTGCTCAGACAAAGAGCTACTCGTGTCAGGCAGGGCAATCTGCGAGGCACCTCGCAGAATTCTAACTTAAGGGCCGAATTCAGGGGATGGCAACCGGGGCTGACTAAGGTCGCTGGAAAGCGCTGGATGCAGGCCGCTCTAGATCGGTAATTTTGGAAATCCTTGGGAGAGGCCTATGTCCTGCAGTGGACGTTATGCGAATGAAATGATGATGAATGATGATGATGATCCGGGGCTACCGCTCCCGGGCCTCCACAACAGAGACATCGAAAAGCGCGGAAGGTTCCGTTCGTTAACGCTAAAATTTAATTTCAGATCATTCTTGTTTCCGATTTTATTGAAAAACTCGACTGAAAATAATGTTAATTTGGAAAATAATTTTAGGCCAGGGGCCTCCACTCCTTTGTTGCCCCGAGGCCTCCAGACCTCTAAATCCGGACCCGTGTACATATCTCGTCTGACTGGGGAACGGGAGGCGGGAAATAAACGCGGAATAAACGCGATATGACACGGAAAGTACATTTTATCGGTATTTAATTAAAAAGGGACAAAAGCAAACTTTGCTATGTCTATATATTTAAAGGGCTTTAATTGAACACTAGAATTAAATGTAAAATATCAGTAGTTAGGTCGTAGTTTTGAAAAAATATTACAAAAAAGGGTACCTTTGGGATTTTTTTTAAATCGAGTAAAGTTTGCTAGATCTAGACTAGATTCTTAACCAAGACATATTTTTTTTCGGATTTTAAAATTTTAAAACAATATTTATATGTATATATATATAACAATATCTTCTAATAATTTATGTCTCAGATGTTTATAAAACTCAAAAACTCGGTCTATCAAGCCTTAAGGGGATACATGATTTTTCGGGGTCCAGTGCTGCCCCCATTTGAAATAAATTTGAACGGAAACGGTGATATCATTTAAAATTTTGTCTTAATCAAGCCCTAGATAACCCTTCAAACTATTTTATGAACTACCGTTTACAGTTTTAACTGATAACGTGAAGCTTTTCTACGCACATTTGCGAAATAGCAAATTTGCGTAGAAAAGTTTCACGGTCAAACAGGCACACAGACATTAGCGTCATACTTATATCAGTCCTCTTTTTGTTGGTGGTCAAAAACATGTAATTAAATAAATAAATAAATTTATAGAGACAAATAACACTGATTGAGCTAGACCCAAAGTAAGTTCGAGACTTGTGTTATGGGGTACTAACTCAACGATACTATTTATATAACTAAT
Organism: Acrobasis suavella; assembly: GCA_943193695.1. Taxonomy (NCBI): domain Eukaryota; kingdom Metazoa; phylum Arthropoda; class Insecta; order Lepidoptera; family Pyralidae; genus Acrobasis; species Acrobasis suavella. Next base: position 3,368,398 of record OW971929.1, read on the forward strand.
ACTATATTGAGATAAACATCCAAGACCGAGGACAATTTGAAAAAGGCCATTTTCCAACTTGCCCTGACCGGGGATCGAACCCGGGACCTCTACGCCACGGAGGTCGTCTTTTCGAATTTCGTCGAATTTGACCTAAAAATACTCACTTCTTTGTGGAACTGCTCCATCTGCTCCAAGTCGCGAGGATACCCGTCCAGCACCAACCCGTGTCCGCTGCGAGCCGCGTCGTTGACCGCCGTCCGCACCAGCCTCATGACCAGTTCGCTGGGGGCCAACTCCCCGCCACTCACTGCCGACCTTGCGAGAGCCCCGTCTGATGTTACGCCGCCGCCGGCGTCGGCGAGGGTCCTAAGGCGTTGGCCTAGGCTGTTGATAGGAAAAGTAGAATAGATTTAGGGCAGGTTACAGTGGTACTTTGTAATCTTTAGTAACCTGTGCTCCTTAATAATAAAAAGTGATTTTACAAGCTTTTGTCTATAAAAATGACCAAAAAAGGTTACAGTGCTCCTCAAGACGAATCAATCTAGTCGTCACTCGGTGGGTTTCTGTTGTTTTATTACAGAGATGCCATGACCACCCTCCAACTCTATCAACAGATCGGCTCCATGTCATCATAAAATTGTGTTGTCACGCGACATACCTAATTACGTATGCGTCCAAAATTTCTGCTTAATCGGAAACCGGGAAGTGGGTTAAATTTTACTTGCAAGGTTTAAATACAGACAGACAAACAACGGGACAGGTGAAACTAAATATATGCTTGTAAAAGATGTTCGATTTGATTTCATTTAATGGCCAAATATAATGTACTGTATTCTCTTGAATCAAAAATAGGGAATATGCATGAAAAAATATGTGATATCTAACCAGTTTATCCATAAATATTCAACAGAATATCAGAATAAAAATTGGTCGAAAAACAAACGAGATATAACGATTTTAAGAAAATATATCTATCTCACTCGCAAAAACGCTATTTTCTATGGCAAATGTATAGATGATATGGACTTTGACGTCACCAGTCCATATCGGAATTCTCTTTCTAATTGAAACTTTAAAGTATCACATGTTCGTCGCTGATTTAAATATTTTATAAATTCTTTCATATTTGTTTACTGTGGTTAATAAGAATTTAATTAAGCAAATAAAAACAATAACCTGCATATTCCCTATTATGTATGACTAATTGTTATTTTTGGTCCAAGAGAAAAGAAAAACGAAGCATGTATCTATACCTTTAGCTACTTATTTTCTCGCTCAGATCGCCGAAGCCGATTGAAAGAATGGGCGAAATTTTCGCAGAATCTGACATGATTAGGTCATGTGGTTAGCACACCGTACCCGTCACTATTTAGATTTCCTTTTCTAAACAGGCTAAGGGCCAGCGCACGACTGCGACGAAACGCAGCATTGTTCACTGTCAAATTATTATCGACACTGTCCTCTTTGAAATAAAATCCAAAATCAATTAACAAAATACTTACGCACATATGGCGAATTTCGACTAGGATATAAGTGTTGTGTTACTTGATTTTAGATATTATTTTTACTATCGAATACCGTGATACATGCCCGCATCTTCATCAGTTCTCTTATTCGCCATACCCTGGCGCCCCTATACCGCGTAGGCGATATCTCATTCAAACAGTTAGTGTAGAGTAACCTACACGCCCACCATCCTGACAGTGGCCTTTGGACAAATATTTAGAGGTTCAGTCAGCCAACGAGATGCCTCCCCCGCCCTTAACTTATATCTCGAATTTTCTCCTAAACTCAAAATAATATTAACATGAAAATGTATATTCAAAAAAATTTTAATGAAGTTTTTCTAAATATACATTTTCATGTTAATATTATTTTGTGTAAAAATCAAGATAAAGGTAGCAGGCTGGCCCAGGTATCTTGTTGGCCCACTGTACTTCTGGATATTTGCCTAAAGGCCACTTTCAGGATGGTGGGCGTGTAGGTTACCCTAACTAAACTAACTGCTTTAATGAGATCTCGCCTGCGCGGTACAGGGGCGCGGGGGTATGGCGAGTAAGAGGACTGAGGCAGGTGCTGTACTTTCTCCCCCTGAAAGGATTTGTGACGACGGCCCTCTTGCTTCGCACCGCACCCCGCGCTGCCCATATAAAAGCGGTAGCGAGCTGGACCCCTTCCTTTTTCCACTACTCGTGAAGCCGGGCAGCAGTACACCAAAGCTGAGTACTTCCTATCATCCTGGATCAACGAATCTCGTGGCCTGCTAACCTACGACCCCTCTCTGTGACTATTTACAGTGTGCATTACCTAAATTGTTAAAATTTGAATTAAAGAGTTTGGTATTCTTAATATTGTTTCTTTTAAATAAATCTTATCGTCACAGGTTATTCACCAGACTGTGTATTTATGTACAAGTGGAACCAACCTGAAATGCGTCCAGCCCTGCCTCTGCACGACGGCCCTTTGGCACAACGTGGCTTTGTTGCTGCCGGGTCCCCCCACCACCCAGACCACGATAGGGCTTGTGACAGCGCCGCGCACTCGGATCACTTCGGGCTGTGGATCGTGAAAATGATTTACGATAATTACGTATAAAGATCGGTGTTTCTGTTAGTGATTGAATTAAAAATGAGGAAATTCGTAGAAGAACAAAAGTTACTGACATAGCCCAGCGGATTAGCTCGTTAAACAACATGAAAATCTATATTGTGAAAGATTTTAATGAAGTCTTTTTAAATATACATTTTCATGTTAATATTTTTTGAATTTAAGAGTCTTACCTTATATAGAATTCAAACGTAGTTTAGCTTTTATTTTGAAACGGCATGACAGAATTGACAGATATTGGCGAAATTATGTAATTTCAAAGAAATTGTATTTATTAAGGCATATAACTAGTTTTCACAATCAAAATATGAACTTAAAAGAGAATATAGTGTATTAACCATCAGTATGGAAAACTTCTACACTCTCATATTTTCTTTCAAGTTCATATTTGACTGTCGAAAACTAGTTATATGCAATTTCTTTAAAATTACAAAATACTGCCGAAATCTCACATATCATTTCAAAATGAAAGGTTAGACTACGTTTGTATGAAAAAGTCTAGGGTAAGGGGATTCTTAATAGAAAATTCGAGATATAGGTAGAGGGCCGGCCCATGTATCTCGTTGGACCACTGTACATTTCAGGAAACTCTAAGATTCAATCCACCAATCAACAGTAAACGCTGTAAGTATTGACAAACCTTCATTGCCACTTCCATGAAATCGTGAAAATATATCGAGCTGTTTGTCAAACGTTTGGTCGGCGTTGTGTTTGTGACGTCACGTTATCAATATTCGTTGGGTGTTAGGTGTAAACTAAACAGGTCGCGGGTCGCCCCGACCTCTATTTCGACGTCTCAGGGTGATATACCCCTTTTGTGTATTTTGGGGTTCATCCTTTAATCTTATAAAGAAATATTTATTCGTTCGTGTTTAATAGATCGCTCCGAACTGTGGACTCGAACATTAATCATCACAGTGATCGGAGTTTGTAGATTGTTTTGGGGTTAATAAACAGAAATGTATATATGTATATAGACATACCTCCGGGATTCCGGGATTTTGTTTGTTACATGTAGGATAAAGGCGCGAAAACCGCGAAGTTAAAATAGAACTGGGCGGGGTATGTATGCCGAATGCGCCCAGAAAGATGGGCCAGATTGTCTTCATTCTGGTTGCCAGATGGACGCAGGGGTAGGGGTAGACCGAGGACCAGATGGCGGGACGACCTTGATAAATTAATGTACGACTGGCAGAAGATCGCTGAAGATAGGGACGTGTGGAAGGATAAGGGGGAGGCCTTTGCCCAGCAGTGGGACATCATACCTACAGACTAGTAAAAAAAATGTAGGATGAAGCATATTAATATGAGCAAGATTTTTTTCACACTTTTAACGTCATTTCAACGGTATAAGTGACTGACCTTCTAAAGCGAAAAAACTATGGCATGGCAAAACTTTGAGAAAAAAATGTATAGCAAGAGAGACAGGATAGAATGTAAACAGAACACACAGTGCCGACTACAAATAAATTGGGAAAAGGGAACCCGAAACAAAATTCCAGAAAAAAATCTTATCCACGTGATGATCACTCAGTTTATGATACATTACAAGTAATACTGATACATTCAATCAATCTATCTACTCCGATCACAGAATTACAAAGAGGAAGGTATTCGATTAACGGTGGACAAACGTTATCTCTTTTTATTAGCACGTTCCCGGTTGCGTCTAGGCACTTTAACACTTCAATAAGTTTAGTATACATTCCGTGTATTATCTTGTCTGATTATACCTATTTAAATTATAATATCTTTGTATTTACACCTATTTTAATCAACTTTTTCATCCATTACAATCTATTTTTTTATCAAATTTACATAATTAGAAATAAAAACTATAAAATTCAATTAGGTACTAAAATATATAAGTATACATTTTTTGCATGCCTCATAAGCGGAGCGTTAAGGTTGTGCATTACTCTCGACATGACAGGGTCAAGCATTTTTTTAAGTATTTTGCCCAACGATGGGATCATGGGACACCACAGGCTTATTAAAAAACCTATTTTAAAAAGAACCTCGGTAGATTTTCTTGTCGTATTGAATATCGGTATATTCGCTCTCTCATTCAATAAATTCTATTCCACTAATCCTCTGACGGAACCTAACCGCACTTTTATTTCGAATCCAGCCAGTCATCGTCTGGTTCATTTAAGGGATCATCAATCCAAACGTGACGCAGGCTTGCACCGACACACTTTTTATTGAATCCAATTCGGTACCAATCACACCAACACATATCGATTAGGAAAAGCAATATTCTTAATTTAGCTGATATATTACCAGAGATCGGAATCACGGGTGCTATTGCTATCAAAGGTATGGATATGACTAAAAGTTCCGGGATTTCTTGAGACTCTAATTGGGTAAGTAAAGAAAACAATCATAATTATGTGATTTGAAGATAAGTATATTTTTTTCGACTACAATATATCCTGAAATAATATAATTATGATTGTTTTATTTATAGATTATATAGTCATATCCATACTTTTGATAGCAATAGCGCCCGTGACTCCGATCTCTGTATATTACGTAAATCAAAGTTGATTGAAGCATTTTGTTAGGCTCAGCGCAAACGCGGCCACTCATTACTTTTCTGTAGTTTTCATACATTTTGTATGGACACGCCGCTCACGGTGACGCCGGTGAAATGGCCAGTCGAAACTGTGGTACATCGATCACATGGAACATCGGCAATCCGGAGGCTCGAGCCAACGGTTTCGGTGAACCAGCCATCGGCACGGCTTTCGAAATTATGCAGTAAACCCGGTGACGGCCACTAAATTAGTAGGAAAGTAGTCGGCGGCGGCGTCCTTTGGTGGCCCGTTTGGGACGAATGAGAACGCCTTAGAAAACGATACGGAAACTCAGTAACCTTCTTTGTCCGTTCATGAAAAAGAATTAGACTGACTTTTGATATACAACGTTAGGGACACACCCATAATAAATCAAACCACGGGCTGTACTAGATCACTAGCATAATGAAATAAAAAAAAAAACAGTCAAAAAGAAAAAATGGGCGGTAAATTTTTAAAATTTATTTTTATATACAATATGCTTTTATTAAGTGTATATCGCATTAGAGACTTTAAAAACTTTCTTCGTATATTTCGATATAGAAAAGAACAAAATTAACAAGTTAGAAAAAGTTGTCCAAAATCGCCCCTTAAAATACTTGTACATATAAAAAAAAAAAAAAAACACCTTGTATGTACATATGATTATTTTAGAGTTTGTAATAGACGAAGTAGTACCTAGTCACAGTTGTTACAAAATAAGTTCTGTAGATAGCACATTATAACAAACAAAAAAAAATGCTATCTCTCTTAGATCCTACTCCAATGTGCGGGTACTGTCAGAGTCACAGAAGAGTGATGAATGATTGCCTCCAATCTTATCTTCAGAATTTTCTCTCTTATCTAGTGTTTTAAGGGGATACCTGAATTTTTGGGGTCCAGAGCTGCCCCCATTTGAAATAAATCATTTGAAAGGAAACGAAGATATCATTTAAAGTTTAATTTAAAGTCTAAAATATAAGATCGTTAGGCTTTTCTTTCTCATATTAGCCAAAAGTGGCCGTTTTTCGCTAATGTGCCTGGAAATGTTTACCATTCTCACTTTGAACTGTACACAGTAGTTTATAAAATAGTTTGATATTTTATGAACTACTATTTAAAATTTGGTCTTGACCAGACCCTAGATAACCCTGGGTCTGGTCAAGACCAAATTTTAAATGATATCTCCGTTTCCTTTCAAATGATTTATTTCAAATGGGGGTAGCACTGGACCTCGGAAAATTCAAGTAGCCCCTTAAGAGCAAAGTTGCAACTGTTGGTATTTAAAAACTTACCTTCGGTGATACGATTCTCTCCATCCGTTCAGGAACAGCCGCCGGCACGACCATGGGGTTAGCTATTGGCAACGCTGTAGGTTCTTCTCTCACTTCTCTCCCTTCTCTATCTCTATCTATTGGCGCCGGCGCCGGTTCCACTCCCACGATCTCTCCTGGTGACAAAAAATAATATTATAAAATTGTATATTAAAAGAATAGCCGGAAAAGTGCGATTCGGACTCACCATTGTCTATAAAAAAATCACGTTTGTTGTATGGGAGCCCCACTGAAATATTATTTTATTCTTTTTAAGTATTGTTGTTATAGCTGCATCAGGAATACATCATATGAAAATTTCTTAATATTTTTACAGATGAGTCTTAGTAAAAAGGTTCCGTTTTTCCCCTATGGGTACGGAACCCTAAAATAATAATTGTCATCATGTTGCATTTAAAGCGCGCATTTTTGTTTTGTTTTAATGATTATTTTTACATATAGTCTTTTTTTCGCCATATACTTATTCAAGTTTTGCACTACCCCTGACATTCTCCGCATCATTCGTCTGGTTGACAGGTAGATAAGGCCTTAGGCTTTAAGTCCGCCATTACACGTATTTGTGTATGAAGTTGAATGTATAAATAAAAATAAAATACTGTCCCACTGCTAAGCAAAGGTCACCCCCATCTCTTTCCAAATAAACTGTTAAAAATTATGTAATTTTACTAAATTAAATTTTACACAAATTTTACACGTATTTGTGTATGAAGTTAATTGTATAAATAAAAATAAAATACTGTCCCACTGCTAAGCAAAGGTCACCCCCATCTCTTTCCAAATACACTGTTAAAAATATGTAATTTTACTAAATTAAATTTTACACAAATTTCGTCAATTTTCAGAAAATTTATGTAAGATTTCATATTTTACCTTAAATTTTCTATATTTTTCGAGATCTTTACAGTTCTATGTAAATTTTTGCATGTAAAACTACATAATTCTTAAGTAAAGTTACTTAATTTTTTTAGAAAAATTACATATCTTTTAATTAAATTATAAAATTTTAACAGTGTATCTCGATGTTGTTACACTTCCAACCATTCCCTCTCAAACTGTCGCAAGTCGCCACACCAACGCTTTCGGGACCTACCTACCTTCGACCATTTTTGGGAGTTCACTTTGTTACCAAAAGGACGGATATAATAGGCATGACGACTGGAAAAATACTTTTAGTCCATCGGTTAGACTATTAGAAAAATATTTTTCTTTTCACTCAGAAGCTAATAACAAAGATACAGCGCATTGAAATTTAGCATGACGTCACGGCTACGTACGATTTTTACATAGAGGTGACGTCGCAAGCCGCCACTCCGGAACTTTAATGCTTCGTATCTTTGTGAATTTTTACTTTTCTGCAATATATATAGGTCCTTATTTTTGCATAATCTAAAAAACGGACTCTTTTCAAGTATACTTTTCTAACCCTATTGCCACCCCTATTGTTTTCTTTTATGCCTGACCAAATTACCTGGTATCCCCCCCGCGCCGACCCCCACCCCGCTGACGCCGTGCACCGTGGTTTCGTCTTCCACGGTACCCAGGATCTGCAGCACAGCCGTCCGGAAGTCCTTGTACACCTCTTCCGGATTGCGTTCGCCGTTTACCTGCAAAGAGATGAATTTATTTCGTATATCTTCTTTTGGAACGGGGGAAACTTGAATTTTTCGGGGTACTTTATTTGAAATAAATTATTTGAAAGGAAACGGAGATATAATTTAAACTTTTGTCTTGCCCAAGCCCTATATAACCCTTCAAACTATTTTATGAACTACTGTTTACAGTTTAAAGTAAGAGCGTGAAGCTTTTCTTCGCACATTGAAAATCTACCATTTCTGTCTAATGTGCGTATAGAAAAGCTTTACGTAAACGTAAGGTAGGGACGCAACTTTTAATAAGTAGATAGAGCCCTGTTATTAATGTATGAGTGAATGAGACCCTGCGGGGACCGCTCTGTAATTATGTTTCATTAGAATCCCAGTTCTCAAACCTACTTAGTACATAAATACCTAATTATAAACTTTAAATACTCCTACGACTGAAGCCATACGTTCATTCTCACTAGTAGGTATAATTGAAATTTATCTTATGGTACTACTGCAACTGTTCTGTTACCGGGGAGCTCAGTGGCCCGGCGGGAGTGCGCATTACTAGCGCTTTCGCAAGTCGAGTGACACTGGGCGTGGTCTGGGATTGGTGACCACAAGTGGCATAAAAATTTCTCGAGCACCTCCGTGCTTCGGAAGGCACGTATAAGCCGTTGGTCCCGGCTGTCATCATTGTATGGCAGTCAAGCTATGTCAAATGCCTTTAGGCAGCTTGAAAAATACTCCTGTTGGCCACTTACACACACGAAAAGCAAAGCAAAAACTGCAACTGTTAAGGTCGCAATAGTACCATTGATATACAATATGTAACAAAAACCCTGTCCGATCCTTGTAGGAGCAATTCAGACCGTCAATATGAACAAATTTTTTTTTGGGACAAATGCTTCAAAATCATAGAAAAAAAATCGTCATTTTCATACAAATTGCCGTGCCGGCCGAACACTTTTGTATGAAAATGCCGATTTTTTTTGAGTTTCAGGCATTGGTCCCAGTTTTTGTTACATATGTATTGTATAGTTTTACTTATAATTGCTTTTAGATGGTTATATTAAAATCCAAGCTGGTCTGGACAAAAGGAAAAAACATAGAATGTACCAGCTGCTTCTTTTCCCGCGCAGATTTTTTAGAATCCGATCCGAATGGGCGAAAATGCGCATCATGTTAATAAGCGATGCCGCTAGCAACCCATCACTCTTGATAAATTTTTCTACCTTCTTGCTCACCATTACGCCAAAACTGCGGCTCTGTCTACCTCATTAGGGATAAATAATACCTACGAACAAATCACACAAGACTGAGCTAGCCCCAAAGTAAGTTCGAGACTTGTGTTATGGGATACTAACTCAACGATACGATATTTTATAACAAATACATATATAGATAAACATCCAAGACCCAGGACAATTTGAAAAAGGCCATTTTCCATCTTGCCCTGACCGGGAATCGAAAGGCGTTCAACCGGCCGTAAAACCGACTTCACCCTCAAACTTCACAACTGATTTTGACATTACTGTGGGACCACTTGGCAAGTGTACCTTTCCAAACAATTTTTTTTCAAATCGCCCCTGGACTTTACGAACGATCGGGGAACATAATCGTACATACCTAATAAAAATCACGACAAATTGATAACCTCCTTCTTTCTTTTTGGAAATCGTTAAAAATACTCATTATGTACTTAAATTCTAAAAAAGTTAACTCTTATGTACTGAAATTTTCTGTATTTGATTATTTGAGAAAGAAGAAATTTTTATCAAAGATAAATTTTCCAAATCAGGGAGAAAGTACAAATGTAAATAATAAGGTATCTACGCAATACATTTTCGTAAAAATTATAAGTTTGTAGGTAAAATCATCGACATATTACTCTTAAAAGATACTAAAAAATATATAGATAACCTGATACCATAGTACAAAACCACATCAGATTCAGCTAACCCCAAAGTTAGTTCAAGACTAATTCTATGGGATAGATACTATAACTCAACGATACTAAGTAGTATATTTTAATAACAAATGCAATAGATAAACATCCAAGACCCAGGTTAATTTGAAAAAAATCATTTTTCATCTTGACCTGACCGGGGATCGAATCCGGGACCTACAGTGTGTCAGCCTGGCAAGATGACGACTACGCCACAGAGGTCGGCAAATCACTATAGGTTACACTTTTAGAAAAAAGTACGAACGAATTAAATAATAAACAAGTATTTTTGTGAGGAATTATTACTTTTAAAAGATATTTTTATCACAATGAGTATTTAAGAATAGTGGGAATTTCTACATACGGCCATATATATCAAGAAAGTCGGAAAAAATAGGTACTTAATTACTCACAGGTTGTCGAAGACAATTTTCTTTATTTAATAATCTATTCATATCAGAACTAACAAAGTAAGCCAAAGAACTAAAACTGGTATGATATTTCACAAGAAATTATATCTATTTGGGTCAAGACACGACTAAGTGACTAAAAATTTATAACCAACTGTGGCCGATCACGCTGCTTCAATGGTGAAATATAGTTTCACTTACTGAGGCTTTACACCAAAAAAAAAAAAAAACAAATAACTCGACTGCCTTTTTATATACCCAGTGTCACTCTCAGAATTAAAACGAATCTAATGACACCTTTCAAGCTTCAAGCTTAAATCCATCGAGCCGTTCAGGCTGCAGAGCGTGCTAAACATTAGAATTTGGCGCCAAAAATCCGCCATTTTGTTTTTTTTATTTTGATATACCCAGTGTCAATCTAACAGTAAATACAAATCTAACGACACCTCTCAAGCCAAAAACCATCGAGCCGTTCGGGCTGCAGAGCGTACCAAACAATTATACAAACATACTCTCGATAAACATAACCCTCCTTCTGGCGCAGTCGGGTTAAAATTCTCTTAAATTTCTCTCTCTCTTCAAAAAGAGAGATCTCATCTTTTAAAAGAATTAAAATTAAAAATCACTCCAGGTGCCTAAAGAAGCACAGAATAAGTACAAGTCTCACTCAGCAAAGAAATTCAAAGAAATATCTACTCCATGTGGTTAGCGATATGGTTTAATTTAGCTCGCGTCAGAACTCAGCACCTTTTCGTTTAGTTGAAATCCATTGCAAGCCAACTTCATTCTTATCACTCTTGACAGACGATTTATATACTTAACTGAATTTCCCACTCCGGAGTGGTCGCCGCGCGCAGTAATAATGTAGGTATATTTTCGATACCTAAACGGGGAGTGGAGTGACGCAGGCCTGACAGAAGTGAAAACTTGGTATCAGTTACGGTAACAGTAACAGTGGCGCGAGTTCAATGGTTTTTTTCCATCTCTAAAAATCATCGTTCATCGTCGCGCCTTATTAAGTTTTCAGTTCAAAATAAGTATCATAATCGGTCCATTTGTTTAGGAGCTACGATACCACAGACAGACACGTCAATCTTATAACACCCTTATTTGAGTCGGCGGTAAAAAAACCGTCGACGGAAAGTATCGTCGTTCTATAACGGTAAAGCAAAATGCCCTAAGTAAATTTTTTTTGCGAAATAGTAAAAAGAAGTACTTTCCACCCAGTAAATTCTTTTCAGATAAGCTGTCGGAAATGTCCCACAACCCTCGACGAAACGAAAATGAATTGCCCTGGTACATCTTAAAATCAGAGTGCATACATTTTGTTACTTATAAAGTGCATTGTGAGCAAGGTTATTTTATAGTACTTTTCAATTTTTTTTTGCAGTAATAAGTAAGTAAGCAGTAACTTTTCATTTATATTTACTATAATATTTGCAGTGTTTAAGCTTTTCTGCGTCTACGCTTTTTTCAGCTATACCACTTGGGATTACCCTGTCTAGTAGTTTGTTCTGAGATCTGTGTATTTTTACACTCTTTTTAGGCTTTAATTGTTTTTAATTTATTTAACTTATACACTGCAGCATATTGGAGAAAATGCTGCAGTGCAGTTTGTTACCGCTTCTTCTGCACTAGCGCTTTGGAGGCGGCAGTAAACTTACAACAATTAGTGTGCAACAACACAAAGTGACGATTATTAAGAGCGGCCTTACTTTTCATACAAACGCTCATACGTGATTAGAGCGTTGTTTCTGATCTTTCTTGAAAACTTTTGAACTCACAGGTATCTTGTGCGCTATTTCTAGGCTTCTATCGAAATAAAAAATTAAAATTTCGAAAAACAAAGTCAGCATATGGCTCCAAAAATCTGCTTTTTAGCACAAAATTTAGCCGAACTTTGACCGTTCATAAAGTACTCATAAATTGTAAACGTAAAGAAAATATTTCGATACAAACCTTTGAATTTGAATACAAAACATTTATTTCACACACTTGTAAGGCTTACCGATAAACACGTATCACCTGGAAAAAGTTTTATGAAATTTCCGCACCCTATGAATAGTTAATATTCGTTAAATGGATAGTTAATAATAATACTAATTTCATTCACTAGAATGCAAACAGTGCCCAAAGGCACTATCTTTCTCTTTTTGGTTTGCCTCTTTTTCTAGCATTGCCCTGGATGAAACAAAGAGCTTTTCAAACTATGCTCGCGTTGACGACAGAGCGGTCGGGAAGGGCCGCCTTAAGAGATATTATAAATATCCAATGATAATAAAAATATATTTGAATTGAATTATTGCACTTAAAATCTTAGGATTATAGTACAATATGGAGTTGTCTACCAGTTGACCTTTGAGACCTAGCAGATGGGGTGCAGATTTAAATACCTCAAAAAAAATTAATTAGGTTGTATTTCATTACATAAAGTATAGTATATAGGAACAACAACAAAATAAACTCAAAATATCTGCATACATTACATTTAATCAAAAGTGTAACCTTATGGGGGAGGGGTTTTGAAATCACAAGATTTTTAGACTTGTTAATAAAAGTTTTTTGGATATAGACAGTATAGACACATACTCAGCTGCCTTAGCCACATGGCCGCGAGGCCACCACCGCTACTGTGATGAAGAAGGCTCACGTCGCGTCGGTCGTCTACTCCTAACTTCGCCTCTGTTTGTCAACATCGTATATAAATACAGAGTGGTTTTTAACCCACCAGCAAAATTTCGGAGCAAGTTTAGTCTACCACTGAACTACTTTCTATAAAAAAAGTTTATTAAAATCGATAACAAATATTCTTTCTTCTATACAAAATCCGTATGGCCGAACGCTGATTTGTGTGGGAAGAAAGAATAAGAATAATTTTATTTGCTCAAATACAGTACATTAGATGTCAATTTTATAATTGGTGTCATGTATTCAACCTAAACTAAAGCATGCAAATATTTATGTAGTCAAATGAATTTAACTTATAAAATATTGTTACATTGGTGGAAGACAACAAATATTTATTAATCAAATAGGTACACAATTTCATCTAAACAAAAAGATTATTATTTACGCTCACAGAAGTTAATATATTCGGCTATGGAGTATAAGCAGTGTTCTAGTAACCATTTTGTGATTTCTTTTTTAAACGCTTTCCTTTTAATAATTTAATGTCAGTCGGTAAAGAATTGAATAAGTAAATACACATATTATAAACGTTCTTTTATACATCTTTATGGCATCTAGGCTGAAACATACTATTCATGATATGTGGCCGAGTTTCCCTCAAAATTACATAGCTTATTTTTGCCAAAATACTAGATGCGATTCTACAAATACACAGATATCACGAATGTAAAGGCAAGGCAATAGTAATATATTTAATATTTTAAACAATAATTTGCAACTGTCGTCAACCCTGCATGGGTTGACGACAGTTGCAGTTAAGAATAACACGAATATTATTTTCGTTTTAAGTTAATTGTTTTTGTGGAAAGTAGTTTTGTATCATGAAAAGGACTTGGCTGGTAGTTGAAGAGTCACCCTGTATACTTACTTACTTACTCCGCTGGCTCAGCGACTCGAAGTGGATCTTGGCCTCCAAAACGAAAGAGCGCCGCAATTTCGTCTTGAGCGATATCTTGCCAGCTGACAACTTCCATCTTCCGCAGATCAGTCTGCCAGACAAGCTGTGTATACTTAGATATATGTCGAAGCAAAAGATGCCCTATGCGGACCTTGCTAAAAATGTGACGATAAGTCAGCGCCCCACCTCGGGCTAATCCATGAGTTTCAACCACATAAGTAAAACCATCTAGCCCACACAGATATTCTACGTCCACCTGGGCTTATCGCCCAGCTAAAACAATCTATCATTACAAGTATAATAAATCAGTTTACTAATCCATATCTATTACAATAATCACAATTGAACAAAAAGGAGTCATTACCAAGCCTAGCACACTAAACAAACGAGTTGTTCACAGTACGGCGGTTTGAACAAGTCAACGCGTTTCCCCCGACGTTAGTACGTCACTGCGACACTAGCGCCAAATACCGGAGCGACAAACTCGCGTGTTGTGGCTCGGTAAAATCAAATCAGTGTCTAGTATTAATCGCGCCGACATATATGGAGATTTCTTAGAAAACGATCTACTTTCAATGAAGTGTACTAAACTACCGGTAATGCACGTGTTTGCTTCATATATTATGCATCAAGCACACTGCAGGCGTCGCCGTATCGATGTAAAAAGAACTTATGATGTTTTATTGAGAGCTGGATCCGATGCCATTAAATTTTCAGGGCGTGTAGCGCGCACGTGTTCCTTCCCACCATGGAATGGACGAGAATAAGGTGTAAAACATATGGCAACTGTTTTAAAGGTACCTTACCTACCTAGATATAGCTTTAGCCTTGATGATTTATGTATATGATGTAGGTATATAATAAAACCGGACAATTGCGAGTCGGTCTCTCGCGCAAAGGGTTCCGCACCATTATCTATAAAAAATCACGTTTATGGTATGGGAGCCCTACTTAAATATTTATTTTAATCTGTTTTTAGAAATTGTTGTAAAAACGGTAACAGAAATACAACACCCATGAAAATTTCAACTGTCTAGCTATTACGGTTCATGAGACAGCCTGTGACAAACAGACAGACGGACAATGGAATCTTAGTAATGGGGTCCCTTTTTTACCCTTTGGGTACGGAACCCCAAAAAAGACTTACCACGAACCTTGGGTCTATAGTTTCGAGATACAGAGCTATTTGAAAAGTAAGTAATACCCATTTATATACATATACCTAGGTTTGTAAATCTTGTGTTCAAAGCGCGTTTAAAAATCCAATACAGCACATGATGTAACGAATGTTCTAAAATAAAAGTTCTGTTTTTACTTGTTTCGAGATAAACGGAGAAACAAACGAAGTTACAGAGGGTCGAAAATGGCCTGAACTGCTTCAAGAAAAGGATGGTACGGCTGTGTCGTTTTTTTTTTACTAGACTTGGCGGGGTTACTGCCGTGCCCCCAGATCAAGGCAATAAGAGTTTATCGGGAGATCCTTATGAATAGCCACTCAATTTGCCCATTTCTACATTCACCTTCTTGTTCATCGTGAAGCTATAAAAAGTACATACAAACATGTATATTATCACGCCTAATTGGGTATTTTCCTAGGTCGAAATTAAATTATTTTGTTATGATAAAAAAATAAAAAATCGCAAAATAATGTCACTTGTCTTTGAACATACCCATTTTGACGCGATTTTAGATTCATTATTGCAGAAAAAACTGGTAATAAGAGCGCTATTTGACTCCAAGAAACTGTGACGTCATTACCCAGTATGTCATACCAATCCCTAAAAAAACTGTTTGTTTTGACGTTTTGAAAAAAGTATCTAATTTGACTTGTTGGAAAATAGCGGAATGCACAGGGGAAGGCAGACACTTTAAAAAATCTTTAAATAGGTTACTAGTATCTATATTGACTACGTCATCATCTCAACCTTGCATTTCGTGGAAGGGAAATTAACGCAAATAGGTGCAATTATTGCTACGCTTTTGCTAGTTCGTGGCTGCTTTGTAAAATTGCCCTACTGTCCTACTGACTGACAACCTAAACTTGACTGTAGGTAGTGGGCACAAGGTTATTACTGTTATTCTCCTTTACTTTTCTTCCAAGCTAGTCTGGGAGATTAGAAAAAAGTAAAAATGTAGGTGTGTAGGTGTAATTGTAGAAGAATGGGCAAGAATTTAGGCGATGGGCTAGCAAGACATCACTGTTTTTTCCCCCTTTTTTAGAGTGTCGTTCCCAAAGGGTAATAACGGGCTGTTGAGGCGATTTCGCCCCACCAGCGAAGCAGCTGCGGGGTCCGGGGGCTGAGGAAGCACCGGACACTGGCCCTCGAATAGTGAGCAAGTATGTTCGGTTGGTGGCAACCGAACATACTTGCTCTCTATTCGAGACCACCGCGGACGTTGTCGTGTCTAATTTGTATATTACGGTGACGAAGTAATAAACCAGCCCTTGAGTTATACAGTCCACCCTTATTTACCATCTCCTAGGACCCCCACACGAACCCTATTAGTAAGACTCCGCTGTCCGTACGTCCGTCCGTCCGTCTATCTGTCTGTCTGTCACAGACTGTATTTCATGAACCGTGACAGCTAGATAGCTGAAATTTTCACAGATGATGTACTTTTGTTACCGCTGTAACAACAAATACTAAAAACAATAAAATTAATATTTAAGGAGGGCTCCCATACAACAAACGTGATTTTTTATAGATAATACGAACCCTTCATACGCGAGTCCGATTTGCCCTTAGCCGATTTTTCTATCTTTACGTCTTTGGTCTTTGGGTTTACAGCTTACTAAGTTCTTATTTAGTTGACTTCTTCGTGGGACAAAAAGCAGCAGAAGCTGCCAGGACGTTTTGGATTCAAAGAAAAAAAAACTTTGTCTTTACATCCATATTCATTTGTACGTGTAATTTCCCACTTTCTGGGCGGAAACCGAAGTGTCGAGAACAATTGTTCGTTCTCATGTCCATTGTTTATTTCAGTGGCGTTTTCAATCAATGTGGGGTAGTAATTAGCTGCTAAGAACAATCAAGCACGATATTTCCGATACAAATATAAGATGTTGCGATCCGCAGATAAATATTAGATAAAATAAACAATATTAAAAACCATAGAAGCGGGGGCCGATATTCGGTAAATTAATTTCTACGTGGCCCTTTTAAGGGGCTTCCTGAATTTTCCGGTGTCCAGTGCTGTCCCATTTGAAATAAATCATTTGATAGGAAACAGAGATGCCATTTAGTAGGAAACAGAGATGCCATAAATCATTTGATACGAAACAGAGATGCCAGACAACATTTTAGTCTTGAAATGTAAGTAAATTTTAAGCCGTTATGTGAATTCTTCGTTAAATCCTACGAATACAATTTTCAACTGAGCTATTCATACACAGTCAGGTCTAATCATGAAGATAGAGGGAAAGGTCCAATCTATGGGTTATTATTCTTTGGGTCCAATAAACTGCTGTTTTTGTATTCAAAATTCAAATGTTTATTCAACAAGTAGACCTTTACAGGCACTTTTACACTAATTATAATTAACATTACGTGTAGTTTATATTGAAATTTAATTTATTTTAAAGAAAAGCTACCGATACCAACGCTTCGTCACGACCACTGCTAAGAAGAAACGCCGAAAGAAACTCATTTTTAAAAAAGGAGGAGGTTATCAATTCGTCGCGATCCTTTAGTTTTTTATGTATGTTCACCAATTATTCAAAGACGCCTGAACCGATTTGGAAAATTCTTTTTTGTTTGAAAGGGTATACTTTCCAAGTGGTACCATGGAAATTTTATCTAAATCGGCTGAGTAGTTTGGGGGTGAAGTAGGTTTTTAGTTTTGAAAAATTACCACATAATTGGTCGCCTACTTGTCAGAGGATATACTGACGGAGCAAACGAACCTGTCAATCAATGGTCCAATGACAACAGTTGATTGGACCTGTCATCACTGTGTTGCCTCCTGGTTTATATTAAGTCTGTGACCTGGTGTCACACATTTTTGAAGACCCTCCTAAGAGGACTCGCACTCATTAATCAATACATATAATGAAACAGTAGGAACCGCGTGTCTGTACATTTGATAAAATTAACAAAAAATGGATGTGAGCGATAAAAAAAGAGTAACAGACCACAAAAAAGATTTTTTGATTTTTTTGTCTGTCTGTCTGTCTGTATGTACTCGCTAATCTTTAAAACTACTGAACAGATTTTTACGCGGTTTTCACTAAAAGATTAAGCTTATCCCTGAGCAACATATAGGCTTTGTTTCATCGAAATCTGATGTCAGATAAAAAAGTTATCGTCATTTAAAGTTTAAAGATATTTTTTCTATGGGCGATTTTATAGTTACATAAAATAGCAACAGATGGTGCCTTGAGGCGCCAGCGCCTTCTGTGGCTATTTTATTTTTTAAAAGCGCTATGGTTACTTTTGTGAAAAAGGATAAATACAAGCTGATTGATTTGCTTAGTACGCAAGACCTTTTGATTCTTTTGTGAATTGGTTAGTTACTGTTGTTAAATTTGTTGATTTATAATTTGACAATTGGCTATGAAAATAAGGACTTTCTGATCTTGCTTTGAGGATTGGTTAGTTAATATTTCGGATAATATTGTTGATTTATAATTTGACACTTGGCTATGAAAATACGGACTTTCTGATCTTGCTTTGTGGATTGGTTAGATATTTCATATATCTTCATAAGCTTCTTAGATTTATAGATTTATTGAACGAAGTTTGACATTTGGCTATAGCAAAACGGATTTTGTGATCTTGCTTTGTGGATTGGTAAGCTATTTCGGATATTATCTTTAAAAAATTCTCGGCTACATAGATTAATTGAATTAAATGTATATATTATTGTTTTTTGTGCTGTGCTTTTAAAAATACTCCGAGAAAGTCAAATCTGTCTCAAAATATTAGACAAGCGAAAAGACAGCGGATAAGTAGATCCCAAGAATCCAATGACAAAAGACAGGCACGACTAAGTGTTAATCGAGAACAAAATTCATTGATTCGCGCC
This sequence comes from Acrobasis suavella, assembly GCA_943193695.1. NCBI lineage: Eukaryota > Metazoa > Arthropoda > Insecta > Lepidoptera > Pyralidae > Acrobasis > Acrobasis suavella. Next base: position 3,387,428 of record OW971929.1, read on the forward strand.
TTGGAGAGTTCCACAATAAAGGGAGTCTTGACTAAGTGCTGATCGTGAACGTCATTCGCTATCTCGCGCCTCGGAGACTTTTATAGATAGGGAGTTACGTTTGACTGCTGATCGAGAACGTCACACACTATCTCGCGCCTCGGAGACTTTTACAGATAGGGAGTTACGTTTGACTGCTGACTTCGTCTGCGTACCTATATATTGATACACAAAGGTTATGATTATTATTGTAAGGGTTCATTATATTCCATTCATAAGTTGTTGTATGAATGAGTAACTGATACCTATACGTCTATAGATCCTTATAAACTTTCACATTTGCAATATTTAAAATATACCGTCACAACAAAAAAATCTAACGTTATTTAAATAAACAAAATTTACAAAAAATTAACTATACAAAAATTTTAAATTTGTCCTGTCATCAACAAGGGTGTGTAAGAAAACTGAATTTCGCGGGCACCAAATACAGACAATAAAGTATATATTCGTGAGCAAGATATATAAGGAGTTACAGAACACTAAAAAGATTTTTAAGATTTTTGTTTGTATGTCAGTGTCTGTATGCACACCCGAATGTCCGAAACTGCTGAACGGATGTTCACGCGGACAAAGTCGCGGGCACAGCTAGTTAGTAAATATACGGGTACATGGGTAGGTATGGGTATACAATATATAACAAAAACCCTGTCCGATTCTTGTAGGAGCAACTCAGACCGTCAATATGAACAACTTTTCCTATGGGACAAATGCTTATAACTCGAAAAAAAATCGATATTTTCATACAAAAATGTTTGGCCGGCCCGGCAATTTGTATAGAAATGTCGATTTTTTCTTCGGGTTTCGAAAAGTTGTTCATGTTGACGGTCTGAGTTGCTCCTACAAGGATCGGACATGGTTTTCGTTACATATTGTATACCAGTGCATATCGGGCACACCCAAGCAAAAAAGCTTGGGTAATTTACCCACATAAATATGCATACATGCCCATCTCTATATAAAATCAGCATAATTTTAGAGCTTAGGTTTTTTTACGGCGAAAGTCAACCCTACAAAAATCCAGTGGCTTTGTGAGCTGCGTCATCGATACTTTTGTCAGAAGTTGTCAAATATTCAAAAGGCACATAATTGGAAACATCAGTGTAACCGTCCGAACGAATTACCACTCAATTACTTTACAGTTAAGGGCTATTATTGTGTGACTTATGTTTTGGATATAATTCTTTCGGATGTTCTGACGATGCCTATTAGGCAAATTAAGCCTGAATGGTGTCTTTGACAAAATGAGGGGTTTATATTGCCGCAGAATGAATAATTAATACAACTTCTGTTTTGACCGGATAGAACAATGGACTCTTTTTGTGCCATGTATTTCAATTCCAACTATGAGTACCTATCTAATAGCGAGCATTCAAACAGAGAGGAAAAATGCTCGAGCAATGCTCGGTCATGTACCCTGTGACCCCCCCCCCCCCCCCCTTCGGACCGCGCCTGCCTACGGGAGATAAATAAAATAGCGTGTTCTTAGCTCCTTAGTAGAAAGTCGAATGAATGATTTATTTACAAAATTTGGGATTATATACATTCGATAAGAGACAAAAATGGCCTTATACGGTTGTGTTCTCGTTCCTGTGCTGTGATTGGTTGAAGCGCGACTGCTCCTGGGTCCTGTTAGATTCCCTAATTTGGTAATGACTGTCGGCGCGGGCGGGTGCTAGTGTTGATGGCCAAAATGGAGATGTATTGTAGCTACGCGATGTATACTGTAGTGTGGCTACAGATGTACTATATTATAAAGTGTATACTGTATAACGTTTTGACAAAATGCTCGCTCGCTTGCGAAACTACTATATACCAATAGTTTAAAGTTTATTTTCGAGTGTCAAAAAAAAAAATCCTCGCTCCTGCGCTCTTCTGCAAATGACCGGGGCCGTAGCCAAAAATACATTAAAAAAAAGCAAAAGATTCCGACGAACTGATAACCTCCGAATTTTTGAAGTCAGTTCAAAATGACGTAAACCAACTTGCTACAACACGTAAGTAATGTACCTTTTGCAACAATCATGACCGAAATGTGTGAAGCGATTGAACACAATTATAATTAGGTAGGTATATTATAAATATTAGGTTGGGGAAAAAGTCTTTTCGCATATGGTATGTATGAACTTGTAATAAAACCACTTTGGCTATACTATTTGTACCTGGCTGGTTTGGTATCATTTAAAAGTTTAAATTTTAAAGAAGATAATTCCAAATTCAAATTAGGAAAATGGGTGATTTTCATCTGTTTTTCTTACCGTCAAGATGAGTGAATCTAATGAAGAAATTAGATACATTTAAAAAATTTACTACAAAAAAGGTGCAAATTTGCAATTTTTATGGACCTAGTGCAGTGTCTGTGAGAGTAGCACAAATTTGGTTTAAGCGTTTTCAATCCGGAAATTTTAATGTCAAAGATGCACGTCGCTCTGGTCGCCATGTTACGGATAAAATGGATGTTATTTTTGAAAAAGTGGAGCAAGATCGGCATATCAGTAGTTACGACGTAGCTGAAGAACTGGGAATTGACCACATAACAGTACGTCACGAGCTCTCTGAAAGAAACCTAATGAACCGTGTACTCATTTGTGATTCTTTATTACGACGTAATTTTTGAAGAAATTGATAACTGGTGATGAAAAGTGGATCACGTACTACAAGAACGTGCGAAAAAGGTCATGGTCAAAGGCCGGTCAGGCTTCACAGACTGTGGCGAAACCCGGGTTAACTCGCAACAAAGTGATGCTGTGTGTGGTGGGATTGGAAGGGCATTATTCATTATGAGCTGTTACCACCAGGCAGGACCATCGATTCAGAACTCTACTGCGAACAACTTATAAGATTAAAGCAAGAAGTTGAGAGAAAGCGGCCGGAATTAATCAACAGAAGGGGTGTGGTTTTTCATCATGATAACGCTAGACCTCACACATCTTTAACCACTCAGCAAAAATTAAGAGAGTTTGGCTGGGAGGTGTTAATGCATCCGCCGTATAGTCCTGACCTGGCACCTTCAGATTTCCACCTGTTTCGGTCTCTTCAGAATTCTTTAGGCAGTGTCAGGTTAAAATCACGAGAGGACTGCCAAAACTACTTGACGCAGTTTTTTGATCAGAAGCCCCAAAATTTCTATAGCAATGGGATCATGTCCCTACCTATAAGATGGCAAAAATTTATCGAACAAAATGGTACCTACATACTTTAGTTAAATTTAAATAAAGTATATTAAAAAATGTTTTGAATTTTCATATAAAATGCGAAAAGACTTTTTCCTCAACCAAGGACGAAAACCAAGAGGCACGCGGGGATGTGCTTTCTGTTTTGTTTTTAACCGCCTGCGCAAGAGGTAAAGTTTTTGGAGTGTTTGTATATAAAAAACGGTATGTACATGCATTATATTTATGTTTACGTATACTGAAATACAAGGCCTCCAGGCATTAAAAACTCTGTATGTGACGTTATATAGTGCATGGTGAATTAATCGAAATAGACATGGGTTGCTATGCTAGTCGCTTTGCCTATTAACACGATTTGCATTTTCGACCATTCCCTTGATCGGCTTTTACGATTTGCGTAGGAAGAGAAACAGCTTTCAAAGTTTATTATTTATCCCTGACAGGATTGAATAGGTATCGTGCGTATGTTATTCTTTTTTCTATAATATTTCATGATTAAAAACCGACTTTAACACCAAACTACACAACCGATTTTGATAAAATTTCCATGAGAACTGGGGGATTACTCCATAAAATAATACGAAAGTCGTCCGATAGTGACGTACAATTCCTATGTCAAGCCAAATGAGAGTTTATCATCATATATTAATGCTCAATGTGGCTTGACACTAAAACGCGGATACTTAGTAACGTCCGTCTTGCGTACCGTTTTTGGTGTACAATATGTAACAAAAACCCTGTCTGATCCTTGTAGGAGCAACTCAAACCGTCAATATGATTAACTTTTCCTATGGGACCAATGTTCAAACCATCGAAAAAAAATCGACATTTTCATACAAAAGTGTTCGGCCGGCCCGGCAATTTGTGTGAAAATGTTGATTTTTTCTTCGAGTTTCCAGCATTGGTCCCATAGGAAAAGTTGTTCATATTGACGGTCTGAGTTGCTCCTACAAGGACCGGACAGGGTTTTTGTTACGTATTATATAATAATATGCCCTAAGAATTTTCCGAATTGGTCCCGGGGCGGCGTCTTCGAGTAATCGGAGAACATTATACAAAAAAATTATATTATGCTTTTAAATTGATAATCTCCTCATGTCTCCTCTTTGAAGTCAGTTAAAAATGAGCAAGACTTGACAAATGTGACATTGCCCGTTGACCGACACACATCGATCGGCCATCATTGATTGTGACAAACAGCCGCTGGCTTGTTTACGACTATTTCCTCCTATATGTCGACCTCCGTGGCGTAGTGGTCACCATGCTATTCCGCCACCCAGAGGTCCCGGGTTCGATTCCCGGTCAGGGCAAGTTGGAAAATGACCTTTTTCAAATTGTCCTGGGTCTTGGGTGTTTATCTATATATGTATTTGTTATAAAATATAGTATCTTTAAGTTAGTATCCCATAACACAAGTCTCGAACTTACTTTGGGGCTAGCTCAATCAGTGTAATTTGTCCGTATGTATTTATTTATTTATTTCCGTTTCCGTTATAGACCGAGAGCTCGAGTCTACCAGACTTAGTAGTGTTAGATATGTACTCCTCAGCGCTTTGGAAGGCACGTATAAGCCGTTGGTCCCGGCTGTCATCATTGAATGGCAGTTGTCAAGCTATGTCAAAAGCTATTAGACAGCCTGAAAAATCTGACACCAGTGTTGGTCACTTACACACACGAACAACAAAAAAATCTACGTTTGTCGTTTCGCTTTAAGATTCCAGAGGTGCTATTTTTTAATGAGATCAGCGAAACACAAAACTTTTAGTTTTCCAATACACCGCTCTCGTTCCGAGACCATTTTTAAACGGTCGATTCAGCGTTAAGGGGCTACCTGAATTTTTCGGGGTCCAGTGCTGCCCCCATTTGAATTAAATCATTTAAAAGGAAAGGAAGATATAGTTTAAAACTTTGTCTTGATCAATTCTCTAGAAAACCCTTCAAACTATTTTATGAACTACTGTTTACAGTTTAAAGTGACGTGAAGCTTTTCTACGCGCAGTTGCGGAAAACGTCCACTTTTGGCGTATGCGCGTAGAAAAGCTTCACTGAAAACTGGAACTTTTTATTGGCTTTCCGATATCCAAATGTTTGTTTTGAAAACAAATCAATAAAATAAAATCAATTAATAACCCGAATTCACTGTGTCGCTATCTGGTGTCACTTATTTTTAAAAACCCTTTGCGTTCGCTAAACATTCGCGTAAATCATTCGTTGTGCGACTTCACATTTCAAAAATGCTTCTCCAGTGCCAATTTATTTGTACAAGGGGCAAACGATTGGTGCAGGGTTATTCCAAGCATGTCTCATTCATGGCCCTTTATCAAATCAAATCAATAACAGTCAAAAAGTTCGATCACCTTACTATTTTATTTACTTTGCGTAAACACCGAGCAAAGCAGTGGGTTGCGTGAAATTATACGGTAATAAACTCGGTTGTTGGACAAATTACCGTACTATGCATACTTTATGACTTAAGCACTAGGTCCGAATGAGAACAATTTAAAAGTAGACAGTGTCGCAAATGTTCCAATAACCGTTTTTCTAGAAATCATAAATAGCTAATTAATAGCTTGTTTTATTTTGCTTTGAGAAAAGCGTCTAAAAATATAAGCGTAACATTACTTACGAGTACATAAGAGAAGTATAGCACGCACTCATCTAAACAAAGAGAGACAATGTTTTTCCACTCCTAAATGTTATCTGATGCTTTGAGAAAAGCGTGTAAAAATATAAGCGTAACATTACTTATGAGTACATAAGAGAAGTATATCACGCACTCATCCACACAAAAACAGAAAATGTTTTTCCACTCCTAAATGTTATCTGATGCTTTGAGAAAAGCGTGTAAAAATATAAGCGTAACATTACTTACGAGTACATAAGAGAAGTATAGCACGCACTCATCTACATAAAGAGAGAAAATGTTTTTCCACTCCTAAATGTTATCTGATGCTTTGAGAAAAGCGTGTAAAAATATAAGCGTAACATTACTTACGAGTACATAAGAGAAGTATAGCACGCACTCATCTACATAAAGAGAGAAAATGTTTTTTCCACTACTAAATATTATCTGATGCTTTGAGAAAAGCGTGTAAAAATATAAGCGTAACATTACTTACAAGTATATAAGAGAAGTATAGCGCGCACTCGTGAGGAGGTTATCAATTCGTCGCGATATTTTTTAAATGTATTTTCACCGATTTTTCGAAGACGCCTGTACTGATTTGGAAAATTCTTTTTTTATTTGAAAGTGTATACTTCCCAAGTGGTCCCATTGAATTTTTATCAAAATTGGTTGTGCAGTTTGGGGGTGAAGTCGGTTTTTAGTTTTGAAAAACTATTAGTATGTTATTTACACATTAAAAGGTTAGGTCTATAGGTTTTCCTTAATCATAATCATAATCATAAATATCTTTATTTGCTAGCTACATGATGATTTTTTTCAAAATGCAAATTTTTATATCAGACCCTAGATAACCCTTCAAACTATTTTATGAACTACTGTTTACAGTTTAAAGTGAGAACGTGAACTTTTTCTACGCACATACGCCAAAAGTGGCTGTTTTTCGCAATTGTGCGTAGAAAAGCTTCACGTTCTCACTTTAAACTGTAAACGATAGTTCATAAAATAGTTTGGAGGGTTATCTAGGGTCTGATCAAGACAAATATTTTAAATATCTCCGTTTTCTTTCAAATCATTTATTACAAATGGGGGCAGCACTGGACCCTTGAAAATTCAGGTAGCCCCTTAAGACTTTAAACTATTTTATGAATAACCTTTGTTAGTTTAGTTTAAAGGTCTTTCTAGACATTTATACAAATCAAATTTTTAATTATCACCATATTTAGTTTTAAACAATTTATTTCAAATGAGGGCGCCACTTTAGCTACCACTTCGTCTTAATACGCTAGTAAATACACCCAGTGGGTAGTAAAAAATATAAATAGGAAAAAATATAATTTATCAGGTCCTTTTAGTATCTAAAGGACAAGTTCAGTTTATGATACCTACTTAGAAATTTGAAAGAATACTTTTATTTTACTTTTTATTGTACCCAGATCACATGGCTTCAATTCAAAAATTAATTTTTGTAACATACTATTTATTATATTAAAAAAAATATATATGGCCCATGAGGGGATCGAACCCGCGACCTTCGCGTTATTAGCACGACGCTCTAACCAACTGAGCTAATGGGCCGATGATGTCACTGTCGAAATAACGGACTGTACTATACGGACATTGAAGATTATAATGCGGATTCACATTATCAAATTAAACCGCTATTGTTTTGATTACCGGTATTGTAAATAACTTTCAATTGTTATCAATAGTAATAAAAATTGATTCATCCACCTTTTTATATAGCAGTCTGTACATGAAAATAAAATATTATGGGTTGCTTTGTCAACGCAATAGAACTCAAAACAATCATGGAAACATTTTTTTCTATTTATGATTGGCTTTACGTTTGTGTGCGGTAATCTCAGAAACAGCTTATACGATTTGCATGTGGTTTTAACTGTGTTTTGGTAAGCATCACTTTAAACGTTGTGTTTAACTTCAATTAAAAAAAAATATACTTGTATAAATTTAAATTAAAGAATCAAGTCGAATATTTAATTGAACGTTCTAATACCACGAGAACTGGACACGAACTGCAGCTAGGATTTATAAATATTGTATTAAAAATCCCCTTACCCTAGTCTTCTCCATATAAACGTAGTCTACCTTTTATTTTGAAATGACATGTGAGAATTCGGCAGTATTTTGAAATTTTAAAGAAATTGCGTATATCTAGGCATATAACTAGTTTTCGACAGTCAATTAAGAACTTGAAAGACAATATGAGAGTGTAGACTTTTTCCTTACTGATGGTCAAATATGATATGATACACTATACTCTCTTTTAAGTTCATACTTTGACTGTAAAAAGTAGTTGTATGCCTTAATATTTGCAATTTCTTTGAAATTACGCAGTTTCGCCAATATCTGACATGCCGCTTTAAAATAAAAGCCAGACCATGTTTGTATGGGAATGTGATTCTGTCTAGAGTAAGGGGACTCTTAATAGCAGTTATTGATTCCTGAGAACAAGTGTGTGAAGTAAATGTTTTTTTTTTTTAATTTTCATTACATTTGCAAGGTTTCCATCGAAATGTTTTTTTTACCTATACAATTTATAAGTACTTTAAAAACGGTCGAAGTTTCAGTAAAATTTGTGCATAAAAGCAGATTTTTGGAGGCTTATACTGGATTTGTTTCTTCAAATTTTAATTTTTTATTTCGGTGGCAACCTAGAAATAGCGCACAAGATACCTGTTAGTTCAACAAATTTCAAGAATTATTTTACAACGTCATAATCGCGTACGAGCGTTTTTTATGAAAAGTAAGACGGGAAGGCCGCACTTAATAGCAGTTATTGATTCCTGAGAAATACTTGAATTTTCAGACTCCAGTGCTGCGGCCATTTGAAATAAATTATTTGAAAGGAAACGGAGATATCATTTAAAATTTTGTCTTGACCAAGCCCGTGATATCCCTTCAAACTATCCCCTCTGAAAGGGTCACGCGGTATGGATACGTTCCCAAACTTGTATAGTTTTTAAAACTAAAAACCAATTTCACCCCCAAAACTACACAAACGATTTTGATAAAATTTGTAGGGACCACCAACCACCTGCCCTTTCAAACAAAGAAAGATTTTTCAAATCGTTCCAAGCGTCTTTGAATATTCAGTGAACATACATAAAATAACCGGCTAAGTGCGAGTGGGACTGGCGCAAGAAGGGTTCCGTACCATTATCTATAAAAAGTCACGTTTGTTGTATAGGAGCCTCCCTTAAATATTTATTTTATTCTGTTTTTAGTATTTGTTGTTAAAGCGGCAACAGAAATACATCATCTGTGATAATTTAAACTGTCTAGTTATCATGGTTTATGAGATACAGTCTGGTGACAGACAGACTGACGGACGGACGGAAAGCGGAGTCTTAGTAATAGGGTCTCGTTTTTATTCTTTGGGTGCTAAACCCTAAAAAAGATTCCAACGAATTGATGTTTATTAAAAGGGGAAAGAAGGCTTCTTGCGGCGGAAATAAAGATATTTCGCAAGATCCTGGGGCCATTAAGAGGAGACGATGGCTTATGGAGCATAATAACCATGCCGAAACAGAAGACCTAGTGGGCTAGCATAACATCATGGGCGAAGTTAAAGCGCACTGGCTTGGACACGCCGAAAGAATGGAAGGGGATTGAGCGGAGAAGTCAGCATACCAGGGCTGGCCGATCGGTCGGAGGCCGGTGGGCCGTCCCAGGTATCGCTGGAGCGACGTGGTGATGGCGTACTTGTGCGAGCTTCAAGGCGACAACTGGCAAGAGCCAGCACAGGACTGAGAGCGCTGGCGTGCTCTTGTGCTGGAGGCCAAGACTCACTTTGGATCGCTGAGCCAGGATAGTAAGTAAGTAAGTAAGTAACGAATTGATGTCTTCCTCCTGATGATAAACAGTTCGCAAAACTTTTGCCAGTGGCAGTGCCTCTACACAAACTATGGAGCACGTACTTACGTGTTTCAGGTATCCAACCACCTGACTTGGGAAGACCTAATGGCTGCCAATGACATAGCCATCGATGGGGAGTGACAGAATATAGTAGTCCCATCGACACGAAAAGAAGAAGATCCTCCTTCTTTGGAAGTCGGTAAAAACTGTTCACTCACCGCAACCAGCATGTTGCTCTGGTCGAAGTAGTCCGCCACGGGCATCACGTTCCGGTAGAAGTTGTTCAGCTCCATGCGGGCCAGGCTCAGCACCACGTGACCCAGCCGAGCCCCGTACTCGATCTGCCGCTCCAGCACCCGCTGCCGCCAGCTGACCAGCACCACGCCGGATATGGTTTGAATCTGCAAGATATGAATCTTTGAATAATGTAAAAAATACTAAGATTTTGGGGAACATAGAAGTGCGAAGGCCATAGAGTATATATAAATATCCTATTCTCTAAACGAGCAATTCTTGTATACAACGTGGAAGGGACACTTTAATATAATGAAATTAAAATAACAACCAAATAACCAATAGTATATTATGCAATTAGTGAATAAAGGACGGATTTACTTCGAGGGCCATAGATGAATCACGAGCAGGTGAAGGATTCTAACGACTGAATCACGACCGTAGGGTTCAATAGTAGTGATTCAAGTGTTAGAATCCTGAGAAATCCGAGTTATTCATGGCCCTCGATGTAAATCCGCTTTATTCAAGAATTGCATATTATACTTTATACCATGACTACGAGAATAAATTTTCAAAACTAAAAACCGACTTCACCACCAAACTACACAATGAGTTTTAATAAAAAAATTATGGGACAACTTGACAGGTATTCTCTTAAAAAAAAAAGAATATTCGAAATTGGTACGAACTTCTTCGAATAAAACGTAAGATTCTGTCGAATTGATAACCTCCTCTTTTGGAAGTCGGTTAAAAAGACTTTAAGCGAAAATAGACATTTAATGAACAAAAAAGAAGGTTAAATTAATTAAAATGGACATTAAAATTAGAACGATTACTAAAAGAGTAAATTGTTCTAAATTCAAAAATAAAAATAGTGAGTAAAAGTGCATTTTATTCACTGTTTTCAGTGAATAAAATAAACTTTTGAGAGGGGGAATGGTATAAAATAATTTTCGACATTCCCATACAAATTGCCCGAGCAGCTGCACACTTTTTAAGGAAATGTCGATTTTTTTTTGTGTTTCGGCTGTTATTTAAATTTCATTACACTATAGTGATTTAGAAGTATTTGAATCATTTACACCCATATATGATGTAAATAATTCAAATACTTCAGGGCGCGAGTATTTTGACTACCTCCGTGGCGTAGTGGTCACCACGCTAGTCAGCCACCCAGAGGTTTCGGGTTCGATCCCCGATCAGGTCAAGTTGAAAAATGGTCTTTTTCGTATCGTTGAGTTAGTATCCCATAACACAAGTCTCGAACTTACTTTGAAGCTAGCTCAATCTCTGTTATTTGTCTATATATATATATATATATATATATTTATTTATTTTTAACTGACTTCCAAAAAGTTGAGGGTTAACAGTTCGTCGCGATAAATTTTTATGTATGTTCGTCGATTTTTCGAAAACCGACTGATTAGATTTTTTCTTGTCTGAAAGTGTTGATTTATTTTGTTCTATTTGCAAAAATCAATCTTTATTTTGGCTAGGACTGGCAATACTAAAGCAACCAAGGTGCTGTTGGCAACCCCTACTTATGTCATCTCTTCGCTCGCGCTCGGCATTGTGATATGTGCCAGATGTAAATACTTCCAAGTAAAAGTGAAACAACATAATGTCATGAAGTTAGGCCTGGTAAAGTAAGGGCGCATAGATCAAGAATCTTGGCTCTACATGAGATCTGACCACTTTTTCATAGATTTTGATTAAGGTGTAGTGTAGAGCTTGTAGGTTTAGAAAGCGTAGTCTTTAGAGCTTGGCTTTATACGAGTTCTGATAACTTTTTTCACAGGGTAAGCTATGTAGACTCGTCTTGGCAACATTTTTACATGAAAATGTTTTTGGTGGGATTTTAATTTAGCCCATACCGAACAGATATTCCAACAGAAAGGATATACTTGTCAGATGGTTCCAAAGAAATTTCATCAAAATCGGTCGGGTTTGGGCGTGAAGTCAGATTGATTTTTGAAAAGTTATAATTAAATCACGAGTGAAATCCGACAATCAATACGATTGTTTTCCAATACGCGTTATTGAAAAAGTTCAAATATTTGTTGTGGCGGCCTTGCTGCTATCGTCTATCTACAAACACGAGTGAATCATTCGTGTAGTTTAGTGGGTACCTATATAGTGTACACTACACCCTTTAAACTTACATAACAGTTTACGAGACATGCGAAGTCGTAAATCAAATATTTTTCTCTTATTTATTTTATTTTGTCAAATTTTATTGTTCCAAAGAACAGATATACTTCTAACAAATGACGGATTTAATGCTTAGAGCATTTTCTCCCAAAACTAAAGGGATAAACTGAGAAAATTATGCGGCACAAAAAAGCAATACAATTTATTTACATTATGAAATATGATTACACAATATAAAATTACATTTTATACCTATTAGATCAGGTTGAATTTCTACTGACACTATACACACATACATTTACCTTTATACTAACAGTAGCTTTTGCCCGCGGCTTCGCTCGCGTAGGGGTGTAATTTATTAAAAATCCTTTCTTAGCGGATGCCTACGTCGTAACATCTACCTGCATGCCAAATTTCAGCCCGATCCGTCCAGTGGTTTGGGCTGTGCGTTGATAGATCACTATGTCAGTCAGTCAGTCACCTTTGAGTTATATATATTTAGATATAAATAACCATGAAGAGGAGAACTAAATAATAAAACTTAATGAGGAAAGGGAGTTTAAAAGGTAGGCGTTAACTTTTCTTTTAAAAGAGGATTTGGTAGAATTGTATCTGATGTCAACGGGTAAACTGTTCCAGAGCGGTGAGGCGTGAAGAGAAAATCTTTTCGGGGTCCAGTGCTGTCCTCATTTAAAATATATCATTTGAAAGGAAATGGAGATATCAATAATTTTCTTATTTTGAACAGATACCCCATCAAACTATTTTATGACTTACAGTCAAAAGTGAGAACGTGAAGCTTTTCTACGCACATAAGCCAAAAATGGCTGTTTTTCGCAAATGTGCGTAGAAAAGCTTCACGAAGAAGTTTGTGGGAAAACTAGGTGTTTGACCAAAAATGGGACACTGCAGGCTTATAAAAAAATACCATATGCTGTCGCGTTGTAACGATGTTACAATAAACCTCATCCTTCATGTTCCAGTTTACCCCCTTTTCCGTTTTCTAAAAAATAATTTAATTTTAAAATTTTTGATTCCTTCCTCATCATTCTACATTCATTCCACTACCATCTCTCGAGCTGATTACATCTATATCAGTATTGTAAAGTTGTAATAAATAAAATAACTCTCTGCTATTTCACTCAAGCTCCAACTGCCCCAGCTTGTCCGCGGCTACCTACCTACTAGGAGTTCCTAAAGCGTGCTTTTCAAATCTGCTAGTTCCTAACAAGTCAAACCAGAGAATTTTTTTCTGTAACTAAAAACAAACATTGTCATGTCGTGACGTTATAGTTTCTTGAAGTGAAATAGCGATCCTATTGAGTATCAGTTTTTTTTAATGCATCAATATTTAAATCTAAAATCTTGCTGAATATGAATAATAACAAGTGACATGCACTGGTTCGGAGCCAACTGGAAACGGGTTCTATGTTCTGGAATCTGAGGCGGAGTATAGTCTCATGTTGGAAAAAGTTCAAGATAAAGTTAGATATCCATATATGAGACTATATGGAGTGTAACCTTTCTACCCCTTAATGTATCCAACCCTATTTGTTTTAGGTATGGTTGGGTACAACGAATTAAAGGTACACGGATTAAGCTGCAGTAAAGCAGCGGGTCGTTTTCCTCGGCACTACATGCTAAACGAGGTGATCCGGCGAGCTTTGGTGTCTGTTGGCGTGCCGTGCACTCTTGAGCCCCCTGGTTTGTGCCGGTCAGATGGTAAGAGGCCAGACGGCCTAACCCTTATTCCATGGGAGAGAGGTCGGTGTTTAGTATGGGACGCCAACGACTTTCGTGACCTCTCATCTGTCGCGTACAACCCGTGCGGCTGGTGCGGCCGCGGAGTGGGCAGCTACGCAGAAACACACCAAATATGCCCCACTTAAGACATCCTATGTTTTTATTCCCTTCGCGGTTAAAGTGAGCGGGGTATGGAGTGCTGAGGCCAAGGAGTTTGTGCGGGAGCTGGGAAGGCGGTTAAGGAATAACGGCAGTGACCACCGCGCTGAGTCGTATCTGATGAACGCATATCGCTTGCGGGGAAATGCCGCAAGCGTCATGGGCACATTTGCATCAGGTACGATTCGGGGCGGATTGTTTGACTGACGTACTCAACGTCAAAATTGATTGACATGTATAAAAAATAATTTGTGACTTTGTTTTCTAATTTATAACTATTATTCGATTGGGTATGTATAACATTAAAGGTTAGAAGACACCTGGCTATAATATCATATGCTTTTAAAGAGATAAGGGGCAAGCAAAAAGAAGCACCACTGACACAAGCGCTGCACACACTTAATTTTGTAGCCAATAAAATCGACTTGTTTAATACTACTCTGATATAAATGAATGACATCATTAATGATTTGTTATGGTAATATAATATCGCATAAGGTGTCGAACTGAAATGAAATGTACCATTATATTGATAAATAAATTTAAAAAAAGTGACATTGTAGTCTCTTGTCATTACAAAATAATTTAGTTTGGACTCTGGGAACAACCCTACTAGGTTAGCCGTGTTCAACAATGTCTGAAATGATCGAAAAATATCATTAATGACTACTTGGAGTTCAATGAAACGCCAGGTCATAGTCATAGCCTGATTGAGGAGGCATCGGAAAATGACTTTGCAGAAACATTATCTATGAATATCTATGTTTTTTTTTCTATTAATTGTGTTGTGAACTTGTGACGCATACAGTATAACCTACGTCAGCTTGTTTTCTGTCGGCTAAATAACACCAGACTACCTTCTCCAAGGATTAATGTTTCTTCAGAAAACTGTATGTCTATCAGTCATGGTTACAGAAACTTAGACTCACCACAATTGCTTTTTATTAAATATTTTTTTCACACAGTAAAGGTGAACTATGAATCACGATATCATAATAGGATTTTTTAGGTACGCATGAGTGGTTTCATTTCTTTGGCTTATATTTCACGAATTAAAGGTATTTCGAACGTAACATTTAGTTACCTAACTACTAATAATGTTATAATGTAACCATAGTACTTATACTTACTTATTTAAAAAAAAAAGTTTAGGCATAATGATGGCTTTGGGTGAATTTAATAATTTTTCAGCGCGGTCCGAACGAGTAAGCGGACGTGGCACCATATTATATTGCCATTTCGTTCTGGAATACGCTTCGAATGAGTGAATGAGAGTTTGAGAGTTTGTGTGCTTTTTTTTCTGTGTTATGCGGTTATTTTTTTTATTTATATTTGCCTACTAGCCCCGCGGTGTTACCCGCGGAAAAGTAGCCTATGAGTCAATCCAGGGTGTCAGCTACCTACATACCAAATTTTATCAAAATTGGTCCAGCCGTTTGCGCGAAGAAGTCACAAACATGCACACACAAACTTTCGCCTTTATAATATTAGTGTGATACAGTCTCACTGCTGGGCAAAGGCCACCCCTCTAGTACTCTACTGATCTCTATCTTGCGCGATGGATTTCCAAGTCTTGTCACAAAGCGCTAGATCATCACACCACCTTGATGCAGTTAATTTATTTGCTGCATTTCGTAGACCTACTACGATGACTCGTAGCGCCCGAGATCTACGAATTCTAAGATTGTTCGTCCGTTCGTAAGTTTCGTAACACGAGCTACGAACCGTAGAGCCTACACATTGTCGTAGAGCTTTAGCAATTTTTAATGATAGCACCTTGTTTCATTGGCCTTCATCCAGCGCTTTCTGGCGACCTTGATCAAGTCGTCTGACCACCTTGTGGGTATGTGTCCTACGCTTCGCTTGCCAGTACGCGGTCGCCTTTCGAGAAACTTTTTGCCCTATCGGCCATCAGTTCATCGCGCTATGTGTCCCGCCCACTGCCACTTCAGCGAGCGTAACAAGACGTAATCTGGTTGTCTAAGCAAAACACCAGACACAATAGTAAAACAATGCATGTCGACCGGATTCCGGTCTGCCCACAGATGAGAGGTTTATATAAGTAGTTCTAATAAATGTAACTCCACCCAAATGTTGGCTGAAAGAGATTTCTAGCTATAAAAAGTCAGCCTTTGTGTCTATATGGTTTTTTGTAGTTTTGTAATTTTTGTGTATTTATTATGGCGTAACAAAGTTAAGTTGTTTTAACCGACTTCCAAAAATCTGAGGAGGTTATAAATTCGTCGTAAATGGGGCAAGAAAGTTTTCGAATGGCGATCACGTACTGGTAAGCTAAGCGTAGGACACCCACCCACAAGGTGGTCTGACGACCTGAATAAGGTCGCTGGAAAGCGCTGGATGCAGGCCGCTCTAGATCAGTCATTTTGAAAATCCTTGGGAGAGGCCTATGTCCTGCAGTGGACGTTATGAGGCTAAAATGATGATGATGATTATTTTTTTTATGTATGTTCACCGATTATTTGAAGAATCCTGGACCGATTAGAAAAATAATTCTTTTTTCGTTTGAAAGGGTATATTTGTCAGGTAGTCCCATATAAATTTTATCAATATTGGTTGTGTAGCTTGGCTGAAGACGGTTTTTAGTTTTGAAAAATGATGTATTGTTCTCTTGTTTTGCTTAACCTTTAAGAGGTTGGTGTTTTGCTGAAGTCCCGCTCTAAAACCTTCAGGGAGAGGGATTTTCAGTGTTAACACCGTGTGAGTCCCCCATAAGTATTGCTAGTATTCTGGTGGTATGAACGGCTGCTTGTTATTGCATGACTGTTACACAATACAATACCCTTTTTGCACAAAATAAATAAATACAGGACATAATTATCTTAAAAACTAGGAAATACGCAAAAAGCGGCCTTATCGCTAAGCAATTTCTTCCAGGCACCTTCTTATATAGAAATAATTGACCAAGTGCGTGTCGGGCCACGCGCAGTGTAGGGTTCCGTAGTTACGAATGTCCACTTTAAGTTTACGCCACTAAAAACATATTGAAACTAATTTTCTATTGAATTTGTGTGAAATTTTCATTTTGCAAGTACATTTTATAAGTTGATCGCCTGTAACTTTTTAAATTGTAAACGCTGCTTAGCTTTGATAGCTTTCCTTTAAAGTTCGTTATACATACTATAGCTGTGAATTTTTCACGTGGTTATATATAACCGTTTAGTAGATAGAGAGGGGGGGACACATGACTCAAATAAAATTTTCACTTTAAAACCAAATATTTCAGAAATTCTTATCAGAAAATCTTTTAAATCTAAAAACGGTGTTCACAACCTCATAATATTTTTGATAGATCTATTTAACGATATCTAACATGACTGGTTAATCGGGAAAAAAATTGCCTTTCTCTTTACGGGTATGGGAGCTATCCAAAAAAACATTTTTTTTTCAATATTTTATTGTTCCTCTTTTTCCACCTAATTAATATACATATCCATGCCAAATCACAGCTTTCTAGTACTAATAGTCGCTGAGTAAAACCGCGGACGGACAGACAGACAGACATGGCGAAACTATAAAGGTTCCTTGTTTACTACGGAACCCTAAAAAAGGGAAACAAGTAGTCATTAATTTAAAAAAAAACCTGACTGCCTTTTTTATACCCTGTGTCA
This sequence comes from Acrobasis suavella, assembly GCA_943193695.1. Taxonomy (NCBI): domain Eukaryota; kingdom Metazoa; phylum Arthropoda; class Insecta; order Lepidoptera; family Pyralidae; genus Acrobasis; species Acrobasis suavella. The sequence goes on from OW971929.1 coordinate 3,405,058, forward strand.
CTTTCACAGTAAATACGAATCTAACATCACCTCTCAGTCTATAACCCATCGAGCCGTTCAGGCTGCAGAGCGTGCTAAGCATTTGAATTTGGCGCCAAAAATCCGCCATTTTGTTTTTTATTTATTTTGATATACCCAGTGTCACTCTCACAGTAAATACGAATCTAACGACACCTCTCAAGCTAAAATCCATCGAGCAGTTCAGGCTGCAGAGCGTGCTAAACATTTGAATTTGGCGCCAAAAATCCGCCATTTTGTTTTTTATTTATTTTGATATACTCAGTGTCACTCTCACAGAAAATACGAATCTAACGACACCTCTCAAGCTAAAATCCATCGAGCAGTTCAGGCTGCAGAGCGTGCTAAACATTTGAATTTGGCGCCAAAAATCCGCCATTTTGTTTTTTATTTATTTTGATATACTCAGTGTCACTCTCACAGTAAATACGAATCTAACGACACCTCTCAAGCTAAAATCCATCGAGCCGTTCAGGCTGCAAAGCGTGCCTAACAATTATACATACATACATACTCTCGAAAAACATAACTCTGCTTCTGGCGCAGTCGGGTAGCAAGGGAAGGATTTGTCTATGTGAGTGACTAATATTGTGTTGTACCAGACGGATATTTGTAGTTACCATGCCATAAAACGCAGTCTAGTCTACCAGTGACATTTGCGTTTACCCCCATTACCAAGAAACGAGTAGTAATGTTCTAGTGACCACGAGCTAGGGCTCCGGGGACCATTTGTTAGGACACTATCACTCGTCTCTGTCGAGAGCAATTAGCAAGAATGGGAGTAGCCTGCTGAGTTATACGTATTAGACTCAAACATACATATATTATCACTTCTTTATTAGTAACGGGACAGACAAGGCTTACTTTGAAAATTGGGTCTTGCGGTTCTGTCCGCCATTGTATACCTACATGTTAATAATACATATTAAATAAATAAAAGTACACTCTCGTCTTCTCAAGTAATGTATCGCCTTTTATTTTTCACCATCATTATTCGATGTTTATACAATATTTAACAAAAACCCTGTCCGATCCTTGTAGGAGCAACTCAGACCGTCAATATGAACAACTTTTACTATGGGATGTGACGTTAAATTTATTTAAAGGAAACAATATTAAGGAAACCAAACTCTTTATTTCGAATTTTAACAATTTAGGTAGGTACCGAAATAAGAAAAATGCCACAGATAGGGGTCGTAGGTTCGAAAGGCACGAGATTCGTTGATTCAGGGAAATGGAAGTACTCAGCTTTGGTGCACAGCCCGGCTTCCGAATAGCGGAAAGAGAACGAGGTCCATTTTTTTTTATTGACATACATAGTTTGCCTCGGACGGCATTTCCTACTTCACCCGGACAAGGTTTGAGGAACGGGCCAGAGGCCCGGCATCCTATATATACTACTAGCAGCAGCGCAAAGTGCTCCCAAGGGGGAAACCTCGGCTTTGGGCGCGCTAGGGATTATGGCAAATTTTGGGGTGCTGCAACACCCATGTTTTGCCGGAAGGGCCGGAGCTACGGTGCCAGAAGGCCTACTTAGGACGCAAATCCTCCAGGTACCGCCGGGCGGTACCTAGTAAACGAGCTAATGTTCCTACGCCTACGTATTCGATTACGACGAATGCGGGGGGGTCGGACCGCGTAAAGAGAACGAGGTCCAGCTCGCTGCCACTTTTATATGGTTAGCGCGGGGTGCGGTGCGATGAGGTGCGGCGCGGAGCAGGAAGGTCGTCGTCACAGGGACCAATGCTTGAAACCCGAAAAAAAAAATCGACATTTTCAGAACAAAAGTGTTCGGCCGGCCCAGTAATTTAAATAAAAATGTCGATTTTTTCTTCGAGTTTCAAGCATTGGTCCCATTGGAAAAGTTTTTCGTATTGACGGTCTGAGTTGCTCCTACAAGGATCGGACAGGGTTTTTGTTACATATTGTATATTATAGATTGTTTGTATATACATTTAAAAAATGTAGGTATATTTATTAGGTACGTGTTGGATTTATAAGGGTTATTATTTTGCACTGCAACAAAATCTCTGTTTATCGTTTGGTTGACTGGGAGAGAACGCTTTTAGTATGGATCAATAAAGATTTTACAATTTTATAATATTATAAATTGTTCGGTGGTGTTATTGCTCCAAATATATTATCACGTCTTTATCCCTGACGGGTTAGACAGGCCCCATTAGGGCTGTAAACCCCAAAGGCCACGTTCAACGTGATGGTGAGCGTTAAGATTGTAACGATGTTACAATAAACCTCATCCTTCATGTTCCCGTTTACCTCCTATTCCGTTTTCTAAAAATGATTTCATTTTCAAATTCAATTTTTAAATTTTAGATTCCTTCCTCATCATTCTGATCCCTTCCACTACCATCTCTCGAGCTGATTTCATCTATATTAGTATTGTAAATTTATATATATCAGTATTGTAAAGTTATAATAAATAAAATAACTCTTTGCTATTTCTATCAAGCTCTCCACTACGTATCTTACCTACCTCTTCATGTAGGAGCTCCAACTGCCCCAGCTAGTGCGCGGCTACCTACCTACTAGGAGCTCCTAGAAGATTAAGTCCTGAAGCTAAAAGCCTCATTAGTGAGATAGGGCGCCGTTTACGGGACCGCGGATATGACCAACAATACAATACAAAGAACTTTATTGCACCAAAAAACATTTACATAATTGGAATACTTACAAAATAAGGGTAACATAATGTAATGAGGTACAAGAGGTAACAACGTTGGGAATGATACCTGTTTCAAAGGATATCCATTGCTATTCAGAGAGGCAATGCAGTTAGCGCAATGGGTACCTTTGAACTGGGGACAATCCGGGGCGGGATATTTGATTAATATATCTTTTTTTTTTTAAATTATAATTTGTATCACTGATCTGTTTGCTTATTACATTATTTATGTTTATGAATAAATGAGTAAATTATAGTACTAACAACACATGACATAACTAATGGATGGAAGTTACAATTTCATATCGTAATGATAATAGTATGTGATTATGTGTAAATACTATAGTTGAAAGTGCTCGCCCCACTATTCGGTTTACGCTTACAAGAAAAATAGGTGCTTATTTGTTAATTTTGGAGCGGTAGTGGACCAGTGTTGTAGACTTCAGACACTGGCTCTGCCTCTGTGAGCTTCGAGTTCGATCCTTATTAGGCGCGACTTCTGAGTTTGTACTTATCACGGAAAAAACTAGTGGAAGTGCTATTTGAATAAATTAGTAGGGAAACCGTTGTCATGAAACTCATACAAATAAACCACTAATCACATTTGCATTACATAGCTACAAACGATTCGTTTAATTGGTCATTTTTATTTACTTCAATATTTTTTAAGTTTTTTATAAGATTTATTATGCTACGATTCAAAAAGTACTTACGATGATTTGCAATCTGTAGTTTAACTTAATAACTTTACGAAAAAATTCCGAAGAAGCATAAACTTAAGTTCGATTACCATCTCATCAGTAGATCTTAATTTGCGACAAAATATAGATATTGTGGGGATTGAGCACAGTTGAGCTTAATTATGGCGCACGCCACGCACACTTGGCACTTCCACCTTTTTCTCTTCCGTGATACTCATGTGCTACCATTTTCAACTGCGACCACTTGCTTCGTTTAAAGAAAACCTTTTGAACCTGCACGTAAATTCATTATTGTGTAATAATGATTGCTTTGGCTAGGTGACAGTCATTGAGCTACGTCAGATGCCTTTAGTCAGCTCGAAAAATCTGACACCAGAGTCATAGTACCTATGTATTTTCAATTGTAAAACTCCCATTTTATGTTTTTTTTTGTATTGGTGCAAACAAGAGTTTTTCATTCATTCATTCAGTAATACCACACTCAATAAAAAGTCAGCATTGCCAAACTGCCATTTGACATAATCGCGAGTTATTGCAAACAATACGAACCAACTGCGACATTATGTTATTATCTTCACCAATTACTTTCTTTTCAGAAATACAAATAATTTATAGGTGCCTAATATTTTGTTAAGAAGGTGAGATTTATTTGGATCATTAGTTGATATAGGGCGAGGCTCCAGCTGCCCTTGACACAAACAGTATTTTCCGAATGTCTTCGGAATCGATTAATATCGAGTCCGAATAGTAACTTGGACTAATGATTTAACTGAAGAAAAGGCCATTTTCGTCGGTCAACAATAAAATAATAAATAATGTTATTTAAATATGTAGTCTTATAGTAATTTCATCATTTCAGCCGCATAACGTCCACTGCTGGACATAGGCCTCTCCCAAAGATTTCCAAAACGACCGATCAAGAGCGGCCTGCATCCAGCGCTTTCCAGCGACCTTGGTCAGGTCATCTGACAACCTTGTGCCGTTCGAGAACCTTTTTGCCCCATCGGCCATCGGTTCTTCGCGCTATGTGTCCCGCCCACTGCCACTTCAACGAACTAATCCGCTGGGCTATGTCAGTAACTTTTGTTCTACGAATTTCCTCATTTCTTATTCGATCACGAAGGGAAACACCGAGCATAGCCCTCTCCATAGCGCGCTGAATGACCTTGAGCCTTCTTATGAGACCCATAGTAAGGGACCACGTTTCAGAGCCATAAGTCATCACTGGTAACACACATTGATTAAACACTTTCGTCTTGAGGCACTGAGGTATTTTGGACGAGGTAGCTTCCCGAACGATGCTCAGCCAAAACGGATTCGTCGAAAGACCTCTACCTCGAAGCTGGAACTTCCTGCCTGGATCAATTGACCCAAGTAGATATACTGGTCTACAACTTCGAGAGTGGAGCTCCCAACACAAAAAGGTAGAGGCGCAATATGCATTTTAGTAATTTATATTTAATGAATATATTATTAACTAGCTGATGCCCGCGACTTCGTTCGCGTGGACTTTATGACTCCGGCGTATAAATATAAATAAAAACCAATGAGAGAGAGAGAGAGAGAGAGACAGAGAGAGAGAGAGAGAGAGAGAGAGAGAGAGAGAGAGAGAGAGAGAGAGAGAGACAGAGACAGAGGGAGAAAGTACTTTTAACAGTGTTAGGAGTTAAAAGTCAATATTATTTTAATTCTTTCCTTCGGGAGCCAATATGAAAAGAGCTGAAGTGTTACTAACCCTGGAGAAAGCCACAATAAGTAGGCCATGCGAAAAACCAGTCCTTAGATCGACATCAGCAGCTTTAAGCCTCTAAAACTGTGACTTATTTTCATAGCAAAGCAAGTTAACATATGGAACTGTGTATTTTCAAAAGGAAAATTGTTGGGGATGAGTGGCATACGCGGAATAAATACCGTTTCACTGGCATCACTCACTTACTGTGAGCTTTAAGTGTCTCAGCAGACTATGCCGAAGTTTAGTGGCTAAAGTTCAGTGTCTAAAGTTCGGTGGGGATGACACACTAAATAAGCTGAAGCGGAAACGCCGGACAGTAGTAATGTGCCGATATGAGAATTTAACCTTCCGTCTTTGGCGCGTCTGCGGCGAACGGAAACGGGAGCGGAAGAGGGAACGGAAGTGGAAGAGGGAACGGGAACGGGAACGGGAGCGGAACCGGAAGCGGGAGCGGGAGCGGGAGCGGAAGCGGCAGCGGTGGCGGCAGCAGCGGCGGCGGCGGCGGCGGCGGCGGTGGCGGCGGCGGCGGCGGCGGCGTCAGCGGCGTCGGCGGTGGCGGAGGCGTCGGCAGCGGCGGCGGAGGAGTCGGCGGCGGTGGCGGCGGCAGCGGCGGCGTCGGCGGCGGCGGCGGAAGCGGCGGCGGCGACGTCGGCGGAAGCGGTGGCGGCGGCAGCGGCGGCGGCGGCGGCAGCGGTGGCGGCGGCGGCGGCGGAAGCGGTGGCGGCGGCGGCGGCGGCGGCGGCGGCGGCGGCGGCGGAAGCGGCGGCGGCGGCGTCGGCGGAAGCGGTGGCGGCGGCGTCGGCGGCGGCGGGAGCGGGAGAGGGAGCGGGAGCGGGAGCAGGAGTGGGAGCGGAAGTGGGAGCGGGAGCGGTACGGGTACGGGTACGGGTACAGGTACGGGTACGGGTACGGGTACGGGTACGGGTACGGGTACGGGTACGGGTACGGGTACGGGTACGGGTACGGGTACGGGTACGGGTACGGGTACGGGTACGGGTACGGGTACGGGTACGGGTACGGGTACGGGTACGGGTACGGGTACGGGTACGGGTACGGATACGGGTACGGGTACGGGTACGGGTACGAGTCCGATTCAGGCAAAAGCATCGGAAGTTCGGCGTTATGTGTTGCTAGTAATGCAAATAACATTGCAGGCATGCATTGGCTGAAATTCAGCCGCTGAACTTCGGCATACAGTGCTGAGACATTAAGTTGGGTTCCGTTACACAGTTTCGGCGGAGTCAAATTTCGCATCAGCATTATTGGCCCTCCGACATTAAGACTTATTTTGTGAGCCGTGAGTCCATTTGCTGCAAGTGAATTAAGAAACTCAACTGGATAATTAGTGGCGTCGTCAACAACACTATCCAAGAAATCTAAATATATATCTAAATATATATAACTCAAAGGTGACTGACTGACTGACATAGTGATCTATCAACGCACAGCCCAAACCACTGGACGGATCGGGCTGAAATTTGGCATGCAGGTAGATGTTATGACGTAGGCATCCGCTAAGAAAGGATTTTGATCAATTCTACCCCCAAGGGGATAAAATAGGGGATGAAAGTTTGTATGAAACTTTGTCAATTTTAAACCGATCGGGCTGAGACTTTGCATGCATAAAGCTACTATGACGTAGGCATCCCCTAAGAAAGGATTTTGATAAATTACACCCCTACGCGAGCGAAGCCGCGGGCACAAGCTAGTTAACAATAATTTGCGTCATAAGTTCTTTATTAATTGATTTTAATTTTTTTGGTGTCAATATGGCGCGTTCACATAACCAAGAATTTTCTGGTGTGTTATGCTCTGAAGGTCCGCAAATACTGAACTTATAAGTTTTACTTAGGACGAAACCACTTTTTTTTTGAAAAAATTTCAATGTACAGACACATTTTTTTTACTCTTTTATTACATTACATACAACATACATTTAGTATGTTTTTGTTAAGCGGCAACAAAAAACATCATCTATAAAAATTTCAACTGTCTAGCTATAATGGTTCATGAGATAAAGCCTGGTGACAGACAGACAGACAAACAGTCGGACGGTCTAAGTTATAGGGTCCCGTTTCTACCCTACCCTATGGAACCCTAAAAATCGAATAAAATAAGTATTGATGGGGGGCTCCCATACTACAAACGTGATTTTTCATAGATTATGGTACGGAACCCTTCGCGAGCGTCCGACTCGCGCTTGGCCAGTTGTATTATAACTCAACAAAAAGTTCTCATCAGACTTAACAACTTTTGCTAAGGCGGCATTTTAATATTTCTTATAGTTTAGCTGGACCATTATAGTTCTGCATCATGTGTTCCATTTTCCAAAATCAATTATAGCCTATATGTTGCCCAGGCTTCACAGCTATATAACAAAAAAAGTTTCATTCGAATCCGTCCAGTATTTCCAGAGATTAGCGTGTACAAACAGACAAACAGACAAACAGACAAACAGACAGACATTTTTTTTTATTTTCTTACTCTATTACTATATCTCCATCGCCCCAAATATTTTTTTTTGAAAAATTTTCAATGTACAGACACATTTTTTTTACTCTTTTATTATAGTATAGATTTATTTAATACACCACATGAGAGGCAATCACAGACCAAATGTCGGAACACCGCCTTAGATGGTACGGGCACGTAAAAAGACGAATCGAGGACCACGTAGTGAAAATTGCAATAGCCATGCCAGAACTAAAGAAAGGCAGAGGCCGTCCACCGTCAACCTGGTGGTCAAATATAGAAAGAGACCTTAGGAAAGCCCAATTGCCAGAACAGACAAGACAAGACAGAGGAGACCCAACCCCAAATAACGGGAGCAGGGATGGACAAAGAAAATTAATTGAAAACACGACACCTGGCAAATTTTTGAAGTAAGCAAAGGAAATAAAAGTTTCAACCTCCCATACAAATCAGCGCTCAGCCGAACGGATTTTTTTTTGGTACGACGAATATTTTTTTCGGTTTTCAGAAATATTTATATGAAAAGTAATTTATCATGCACTGAACTTTTTCCAAATATTTGGCTGTTGATTTAAACGTTCATGATTTATATTTGATTTAAACGATCAAGGATCTGACAGGGTTTTTGTTACATATTGTATAGAGTACTTATATAAGGTGTATATAAGTACTCTATACAATATGTAACAAAAACCCTGTCAGATCCTTGTAGGAGCAACTCAGACCATCAATATGAACAACTTTTTGTATGGAACCAATGCTTCAAACTCGAAGAAAAAACTTTTGTATGAAAATGACGTTTTTTTTTCGAGTTACAAGCATTGTTCCCATAGGAAATGATGTTAATATTTACGGTCTGAGCTGCTCCTACAAGGATCTGACAGGGTTTTTATTATATATTGTAAAGATAACATATATTATTACAACTTACCTTATCTGAGTATTCGGCGACGTCCCTCATTGACCTAGGATACCCGGAGACCAGGTAGGTCTTGGCTGTGGGCGCCATCTTCATTTCCAACATCAGAACCTCAGTCACCGTCTTGCTAGACAGCGTGCCGAAGTCTTGCATATCTGGGAAGAGGAGAAAGAGATGAATAAACAATCAAACGATCTTCTTGAATATGTAGGTATATGTTATGGACGAAGTGATAATTTAGACAGTAAGTACAATAAATTTCCGAGCAGTGTAAAAATACCCAAAATGAGGGGGCAATGTGATAAAAACTTTTTAAATTATTAAATTGTCCGGGCATTATCATTATACTTATTACCTATGGGGCAGAATCCTTAACACAGCATCACTTTTTACGCCCATCAATATGAATTCGCTTTTAATTTCAATGAAAATTTGAAAGCCTAGTCACAGAATGAATAAAGTCTAGTGCTGACGGTGTTGACACTCCATAGTCCACTATCGATAGACTGTCGCCGAGAGGCAGCGACAATCGGACATTCTGGCGCAGCGACAGTCAGTGACAGTCCGCTACGTGGACTGCCAATAAAACAATGTCGTCAATGTTTTATCAATGTGTCGTCAACGTTGTCAATTTGTCAACGTTTTGTCAATCTGTCGTCAACATCGTCAATATGTCATCAACATTGTCAATATTTCGTCGTGTCGTTAATGTGCCGACGCTTTGACGACACATTGACGATACATGGACGAAGTTAATGACACATTGACATATTTTATTCGTGGCCTGACACCGTTGCAACAGAATGCGCACGACAGCGACTGTCGCTGCCTCTCAGCGACAGTCCACGACATCGATGACGATACTATTGAAATAAAAGGTAACAATTGATCGTTTAAAACTATTGATAGGTCTTTTTATTTGAGTTTTTTTAGGGCTCTGAATACAAGTCCTTTCGTCTATTTTTTGTTCAGCCGCGCGTATGTCACGCGTTCATTCTGAGTATTATCAGATTGCCCGAAAGCCCCATGACGTAGTTTAGCATTATTCATAATGCCCGGGCATTATGAAAATTGCCCCCATTTATCACTTCGTCCACAACATATATGTATATATTTTATATATGATACTGAACGTCTTTCCTCAAGGATAGTCAAGTAGCCTAAAAGTTTCGGGTTGGCAGCACCAGTTCGCACCTTCGCCTCGTTGTTCACGAGAAAGACGAACAAAAAAAGACGAACCACGTTCCTATTTATTAAATAAGGTTTTTGAAAATTTTCATTTTTTGTACTAGTGTATATTATGAGGCCATAGTACTTATTATGTTGTTTAATCACTGAGTTCTGTCGAATATCTCCCGGCTCTCCATAATATCGCATTGTCATCTGACTTACACAAGTAAGCAAAATTTCAGCCTAAATGGTTGAGGATAACTGGATGAAAAATTAATAACAAGATTTTACCTAAACAAACATTCATACATAGTTACAAACAAGATACATTGCAAAATAAATAAAAACTTGTAACAAGTATTAAAAAAAAAACAAAAACAGGTTTATAAATAAAAAAATAAATTCATTATTCAAAAAAAAAATTAAAGCAAGCTTTATCTAAAGTGATTCTCAAGACGAATCAAACGAGCCCAAACTTGATTGAGTGGCGTCGTTTCATTACAGAGTTCCTATGGCCACCTTTCAGCTCCATCATCAGATTAGCTCTATATCATCATAATATTGCATTGTCACGCGATACACGTATGCATGCAAAATTTCAGCTCAATCGGAAACCGGGAATTGGGCCAAATTTAACTCGCAAGATTTGATTACAGGCAGACATACAGACAACAAAACTAAATAAAAGCTGGTAAAACATATTGATTCCTCTATTGATTGAGAGGTAACAACGTGAACTGACCGCCCCAAAAGGGACACGCCGAATCGGACGACATTTATTTATTCTCAGAACATATGTTATTAATAAAACACAAGCCACGCGAAGAAAAGCGCTATTACACAGAAATAAAGTATAAATTTCGTCGCAATCGATATCAGTTACAAATTCAGAGCCTTGAGACCGCACATGTGTTTTCTCATGGAGAAGTCTCCCAGGCTTGATTACAACTGGTAGTACAGAACCTGTAATTTGTCTTTCGATGCCACCCCACAAAGGTACCACTTAGGTGCATAGGGAATTAATCTGTTTGTTTAATTTTAATGCAAGTTGCAACTATGAAGTATAATTATATATTTATTAAGGATTTCGTTCTGTTTAGTTTTAATATTTTACAGTTGTTTTGTTTTTCGTGTTTGTAAGTGGCCAATACTGGTGTCAGGAGTTTTCAGGCTGCCTTAAGGGATCTGACATAGCTTGACGACAGCCATACAATGATGACCAACGGCTTATACGCTACCTAAGAACGGAGGAGCTTGAGATATTTTTATGCCATTTGTGTACACCCATCTAAGTGCGGACCACGCCGGTGTCGCTAATAATGCGTAATCATTTTCATACGAATTGCCGGACCGGCCGAGCACTTTTGTATGAAAATGTCGATTTTTTTTCGAGTTTCAAGCTTTGGTCCCATAGGCAAAGTTGTTCATATTGACGGTCTGAGTTGTTCCTACAAGGATCGGACAGGGTTTTTGTTACATATTGTATTTAAGAATCCCCTTTAGACTTTTCCATACAAACGTAGTCTACGTTTTATTTTGATACAAAATGTCAGATTTCGGTAAAAATTTGTAATTATAAAAATTGTAATTATCTAGGGTTATAATTGGTTTCCGACAGTAAAATTATGAACTGAAAAGAAAATTTAAGGATGTAGAAGTTTTCCGTACTGATGGTAAAATATGATATACCTAAAACACTACGAGTATATTCTCTTTTAAATTCATAATTTTATCTCCGGAAACCAATTATAACCCTAGATAGTTGCAATTTCTTTACAATTACATAATTTTGCCCACATCTGACATGTCATTGCAAAATAAAACGTAGACTACGTTTGTATGAGAAAATCAGATTCTGTCCAGGGTTAGGAGAATCTTAAGGGGTCATCCACACATTTTGTCACATTACGGGTAATGGTGGTCGACAAGATATAAAAAAACCGGCCAAACACGGTGCGAGTCGGACTCCCGCACGCAGTGTTCCGTACCATATTCTATCAAAAATCACGTCTGTTGTATGGGAGCCCCCCATAAATATTTTTTATTCTGTTTTCAACCGATTTCATTGGTATTTGTTGTTATAGCTGCAACATAAATACATCTGTGAACATTTCAACTGTCTAACTACCACGGTTCATGAGATACAGCCTGGTGACAAGAGTTTGTATCAGTTGTCGTGCTCCCAGCGCGAAGCATAGTGAATCGAAAATAAATACCTACAACCAAGGGATGTGGATAATTAAGTTATGTGCATTACGAGCAGTGGTTTTTGTCGGAAATATCCGACGCTCGCGAAATAGGCACGAAAATGTTTGTTAAATAAATCCGACGTTCGCGGTGAAAAGGTTAAACTTTTTCTCTTTTTTGATCATAGTAGAAAATAACAGACGAGTTTTTGTCATGAATTTAGTGATCATATAAAATTTTCAGGTGCGAAAAGTCAAGTCAAGTGGTCGCTGAGATTTGGGGTTGTAAATGAGTCGAGTTTACAGTTTGACCGAACTACTAGCACTAAAACAACACTGAAATACAACCTTCAGTGTGCAACTTTATAAAATGCAAATTTATGAAACAAAAAGTTTCACTACAGCTGAATTAAGACCATTCCAACATGGCCGACGCTGTTTCCGTGTCCACTTGCTTTATTGTATGGTGTAATCGCATGATAACCACTGTTTTATGTTAAACAGGCTAATGGGCAGCGAAATGCAATAACTATGTAATACATACCGAGTAATGTTTGTCGCCAAGGCTTTCAATTCGTTTGGAAATAATTGTAGCGAGTGAAAAACTTCCTTCTTAGAAAGTATATAAGTCATAAGTAATTTATTCGCAACATGTAAGCAAAAAGTTAACAATACCTATATTGTGCAGATCAACATGTACCCAGTTTGGGTGTAGCAAAAACAAATAGGAAACAATATTATTATTTGGATATATTCACGTTTTTGAATTAATTTATTTTATACCTACTTATTTTTTCCGTGGACGTGAGATTGAAGTAACACGCTACAAATTAATTTATTTATTAAACTTGTCGTTTAAGAATTCATCTACAGAATAATAGGCCTTAGAGATCAGTAATAATTTTAAGCGTGATCTGAATTTTGTGTCTTTTTGTTTGTTATAGATCTAACCGATCAAGCGGGAAGCGTTTCAACTTAGGCAAAAATGCTTTCGCATGTTTCTTCGGCTATCGGGTAGTTCTTCACTAGACGCTGCATTTCATAAAATTTAGTTTCTTATACCTATATTTTCTTTTCTCTGCGAAAAAAACATTACAATGATACAGCGCATTGAAATTTCGCATGATGTCACGACTACGTACTATTTTTACATAGAGGTGACGTCGCAAGCCCTACTCCGAAACTTTACTTCCTATTTTTGTAAATTATATGGTAGAAAAATATGGGTCCATTATTTTTGAATAATCTTAAAGATGGACTTATTACAATCATATTTGTCTGTGCCGGTCATCACCCCAATTGTAGCGAGAAAAAACCTTCCTGTAAGTAGGTATATTTAACCGAACGAGCGAGTAGCGTCTCCGTTTCAGCTAAAGCAAAAGTGCTTTCGTCGTTCCCCACTACAGGCCGCATTTCATAAAACTTTGTGAGTAAGTTCGATAATATATACTGAATTCTTTTGTGATTTCGTTTTTGGATTTTTTTCTGATTGGCGGAGACATATTAAACCCGAAAAATATTAGACAGACTCGCAGTCTACAATTCAGAGCCACTAGTAGTACCTATACATCAATAGGTACGTCCAGTAGCGTTGTTTACATGTTTTGTATCACGAACCGAGCACGGAATCGATCAACACGTGACATTGACGGTGAGGCTGGTGGTCATGACACTGATTTACTTAACATAATGTGGTACGGTATTGTATGTACATTACTTATCATTAGGCAATAAGGAGCCTATGTCCAACAGTAGACGTCTTGTGGTTGATATGATGTTGATTTATAAATGAGTTAACACCCAATGATGTTGACGACTAGAAAATGACAAAAAAAATACATTTGAGAGACAGAGATAGAGAGAGAAAAGTATGCACCGTTGCCAATGCTGAACAAACCACTGCCGAACGCGTATTGTAACACGACAGACCTCCTGTAGGAGGTCTGTCGTCAGATGAGGACGACCCCCTCTCCGTTATATATTTTTTTATTTATTTATTTAACTTTATTACAAATGTAATAGGCGGACTTAAAGCCATAGGCTTTATCTACCAGTCAACCTACTGGTGATGCCGAAATTAAGAAGTCTTTTAAAATAAAGATATATTAATAATAATATAAGATATAAGAATATATTAATTAAAATAACAATATATATCAATAAACTTACATTTAAAAATATACATAGATATAAGATATAATAACCAATACGTATACTACATATATATTATTTATATTCTATCTGACAGTTCCCGAAGATAATGTGCACGCGATGCACTTTTAAACGCCAGTCATGTACGAGCCTTCTGGATATTGATTGGTAGGGCGTTCCAAAGCTTTGCCGCTTGAACAGCAAACGAACGTTCGAAGAACCCACTTCGGTGAAATGGTATATCAAGACGGAGATTGCTAGAAGAGCGAAGATTTTTTCCATGAGTATCACCAAAAAAAGTGAATTTTGATTTGAGATATGACGGAGTTTTAGGGTCAAAAAGAATTGAAAAGAGGGTTGTGAGAATATGCAACTGACGACGCTGACGAATAGGCAACCAGTTTAGTTGAGTACGGTAAGCAGACACATGGTCGTACTTACGAAGGCTATATATAAATCGAAGACAGTTATTTTGAAGTCTGTCGAGTTTATTTAGGAGATCATAATTCAAGTCCAAGTTACTGCATCAGGTTACAGTGTTTCATCTATATCGATAGTGTAACTAAACTGCAGATCTAAAGTGCATCCATTGAGAGGTTATGATGTAGGTACCGTTGCCGATGGCGTATTTCTGTAGAATTCTGTTGATGTGGTCAACGCCCCTCCGTTACTGCATCAGGTTACAATGTTTCATCTATATCGTTAGTGTAACTAAATTACAAATCTAAAGTGCATCCATTGAGAACTTATGATGTTCCGCTGCCGGTGGCGTATTTCTGTAGGATTCTATTGATGTGGACAGCCCCCTCCGTCACTGCATCAGGTTTCAATAATTCATCTATATCGATAGTGTAACTAAACTGCAGATCTAAAGTGCATCCATTGAGAGCTTATGATGTACCGTTGCCGATGGCGTATTTCTGTAAGATTCTGTTGATGTGGTCAATCTCCCTTCGTTTCTGCATCAGTTTACAATGTTTTATCCAAAGGTCAACAGCTAGGTTAGTGGGCCTGAGCCTGAGATGATGGCGCCACCGGTTGTTTGTTTTTTGTTTTCATCTATGCTTAGGTAGGTCCTATGAAAGTTTTTAGCCTTTCTTATACATATATAATAATGTAACTACAGATATAAACCATCGAGGGCTAACGATGTACCGTTGCCGATGGCGTATTCATGCAAGAGGTCTGTCATGTTGATGTGTACCCCCCTTGTACCTTTGCCGATAGTGTATTACTGCAGGAGATCTGTCATGTGTGAACTACGCCCTCCTCCTCCCCCCTTCATTCCTCTACCAGGTTATAAAATGCTACATCCACTTATACATAGAGTAAAACTACAGGACTAAAGTACAAACCGTTGAAAGCTAGTGATGTACCGTTGCCGATGGCGTATTGCTGCAGGTCTATTATGTTGATCCGCCTGTTCACTCCTTCATCAGGTTATAATGCTACATTCACTTATAACTAGCGTAACTACAGATCTAAAGATCAAACCATTAAGAGCTAGTGTTTTACCGTTGCCGATGGCGTATTGCCGCAGGTATATCATGTTGATCCGCCTGTTCACTCCTTCATCAGGTTATAATTCTATGTCCACGTAAACATAGTGTCACTACAGATCTAAAGTGCAAACAATTGAGAGCTAGTGATGTACCGGCGCCGATAGCGTATTGCTGCAGGAGGTCGGTCTGTCAATGTATACTAACCACCCCTTTCCCTTCTGTATTAGATTACTACATCTTTTTATAGATAGTGTAACTACAGATCTAAAGTGCAAACCATTGAGAGCTAGTGATGTACCGTTGCCGATGGCGTATTGCTGCAGGAGGTCTGTCATGTTGATGTGGACGACCCCCCTCCGCTCCTGCATCAGGTTGTCGCAATGTGTCACCTTGCCGCTGCCTGGACCACCTGCAACAAAGTGCTGTTTTATGAAATCAGAAATATAATTCTTCTATGCTGGTCTGGGAGAAGAGAACCACCAGAATGTACTAGCTGCTTCTTTTAGATTGTAAATGGAATGGGTGAAAATGCGAATCGTGTTTTTAATATGATTCTTGTTGATTTATATTATTTTAAACGCAATAATAAAAAGTAAAAAAACTAAAACCCAACTACGACAAAAACGACGCTGAAAAAGTATAAAACAAGATTTTCACAATACTGAACTGAACAAAGTTGCTAATGTAGTTGCAAGTAAATGGACACAGTTGACTCTACCAAGATGCCTTCGTTGTAAATTGACAATAATGTCATACAATACTATTCTGACGTATGCAATATTCACTATGTAGAGATAAATTTTCATGTTTGGAAAGGCGTAGTCACACGTTACATATACCTACCTACCGTAGCACTTTGACAACGTGTGACTACGCCTTTCCAAACATGAAAATTTATCTCTACATAGTGAATATTGCATACGTCAGAATAGTATTATATGACATTATTGTCAATTTACAACGAAGGCATCTTGGTAGAGTCTACTGTGTCCATTTACTTGCAACTACATTAGCAACTTTGTTCAGTTCAGTATTCTGAAAATCTTGTTTTATACTTTTTCAGCGTCGTTTTTTGCCGTAGTTGGGTTTTAGTTTTTTTACTTTTTATTATTTGAACTATTTTGGTGTTAAAGTGTATTTGTGGCGCATAATATTAACAAAAGTTAAATTGATGAATTAATAACAGTATATCGAAGTAGGATGGCTGTGGTTGCTTCCCTGCGTTACCGGGTACACAACGACACAACGAATAGGCAGATAGATACACACGCACATATAACAACATAAGCCCGAAGGCATATAGTGCAGAGGACATTTTTATGGGAGTTTTAGCCAGTTATCAAACTGTTTCCGCCTTCACCGCCTTCACCGCGTGGAGGTACTCCCAGCTTATGTCGTTTTCATTAGTGCATTATATATTCTATTAACGTTCACACTGCTCTACATTGCATAAAGCGATTCACAGTTCCCGTGATCTGCGCTTTACTCTTATCGCTCATATTTAACATCATTAAAGCATTCTTGTAATTATGTACAAGCATAAAGTACTCGTGAAGCTCTTTCAAGTGATACCAAACACGGTATATTTATTTTAATTTTATATTAACATAGAACTTTTTGTCCGCTAGAGGGCGCAATACTAAATTTGGTGACAAGCTTTATAACTCATAACCAATAGAATATCAAGGCCATTCTAATGGTACTGCAGTGGTCTTATTCTGATAAGTAGTAAAGAAGCTATGAATGAAAAGATGTGAATTATATGCAATCAGCCCATAAATACAGGTAAAGTCACAAGCAAATGCTAGTAATATATATATATTCAAAATGTACAAGTAAAGCGCTTTCAAATGATACCAAACACGGCATATTTATCTTAACTTTATTTTTTTACTCTGTATGTTTTGTCCGCTAGAGGGCGCTACATTAGATTTTGTGAAACCCTATATAGCCTATAACCAGCGGACAATTAAGACGCTTCTAATGATATGGCATTTGTCGAATTTGCCGTAGTCGGGTCAAAATCTATCTTTATTTTTGTACTACGGCTGGCAATACTATGGTGCTGGCAAACCCCCACTTATGTCATCTCTCTTCTCTATGCTGTGTGCTTGGTGTCAGACATATATTCTTCCAAGTAAAAGTTAAAACACTATAATTTCATACTTCACCAGTTAAATTGTATTTTTATTTGGCCCATACTGAACAGATATTTCAACAATTCCTTTTTGGACGCTGAAGATGTAGCCTTCTAGTTTCTTTGATAACTTATTATTATGTTACGAATACAGGGGTGTAAATATACAGTCGAAGGCAGATAAAAGTGACCGGCTTTTAAAGTACGTATCGTACGGCCTTTGAGGTTTGGGCGAAAGTATGGTTCCGTTGTGCTTTGGTTTGGTTTATTTATTTAAATTACCTTTTGCCGGCAAAGGCTGTAGGACTAAGGCACTGGACACACTGAAAAGACGTAAGACGTGGACGGGGCGCAGACATATGTCAAACATATGTCAGAAGCGTCGCAAAGCAAAACACTCAGAAAAGACGGGCGTCCAATCTTTTCTGTGTTCTGCTTAGCGACACTTTACCTGTATCTTACGTAGGTCATCTACAATGCAACGCTACGACTTTTCGTAGCACCTCTACAAGTTGTCGTAGCTGTCTACGAAGCATGTTGTCTTTCGGATCAAATCGAATGCGCCTATTTAAGACGACTCACTAGACGCAACTACTGCCTCAGAGCTTATACTCATGTACGGTCATTTTCAACTATCACCACTTGCTTCTGGAAATCTGCACACTAGTTCATTAGTGTGTAATAAAGAACAATATTTTGTCCCTAGATGACAGTTATTGAGCTACGTCAGATGCCCTTAGGCGGCTCGAAAAATCTGAAACCAGTATTACCTCTTAAGAGCAGCCTTCCCGTCTTACTTTTCATGCAAACACTCGTACGTAATTATGGCATTGTAAGTAATCTTTCTTGAAAACTTTTGAACTAACAGATATCTTGTGCACTATTTCTAGGTTTCTATCGAAAAAAATTAAAAATTTGCATTTTTGAACAAATTTTACCTGAACTTCGACTGTTCATACAGTACTCATAAATTATAAAAGTAAAAAAAAAAATCGATAGAAACTTCGCAAATGGATTGAAAATTTTAAACAAAACACATTTACTTCACACACTTGTAATGCTAACTGAAAAAAACGTATATCTTGCAACAAGTTTTATAAAATTTCCGCACCCTATGAATAGTTAATATTTGTTCAATGGATAGTTAATAATAATACTAATTTCATTCAATATAATGCAAACCGTGCCCAAAGGCGATATCTGTCTCTTTTTGGTTTGCCTTTTTTTTCTAGCACTGCCCTGGATGAAAAAACAAGCTTTTCAAACTACGCGCGCGTTGACGACAGAGCGGCCGGGAAGGGCCGCCTTAATACACTCGATAACAGGCTCAATAGGCACACAAGGCGATTTGAATTAGACGTAGATTATGTTTTGCTTGAGAAAGGCGACATTAGGCCGCGTCGCTAGTGCTTATATAGTGGCTCAAGGCAAAAACTATTTTATTTTATTTTATTTTATTGGGAAGACCAACAACTATTCTATTTTATATATAGATAACGCTATGGATACAAAAAGTCCATTACAGGTCCTCACTGATAAAAAAAATTGTATTTTTAAAAGATTACGATCTCTAAACATCACGTTATCACTTACAATCTGCTCACAAAGCTGCAACTTTAAATCATAAGCTCAGCATACTCAGTCCTTAATTTATGTTCAATATGATAGTAGTTTGTGGGATTACTTATAAAGAAGTAAATACATAAGTTACTTACATTGCATTTAAGTGTTGATCGTCGTTAACTACATCGCTTGGGAAAAAGAAATCAGTTAGAAGGCGTTTCAGTCTAGGTATACTACTAGAAAATATGTCGATATCAACCTCAGACGAAACCTGATTGTAGCTATTGCCTGCCCTCCAAAGAAATGAATTTTGTCTGTAGTTGGAGTTTACTGAAGGGGTAAAAAACAAAGAGTTATTACGCAATACTCTGCATGGGGCCATGAAACCTATCTTAGCAAGCAAGTCCGGGCAATCCACTACACCATTAACAATTTTTGAAAATAAAACCAAATCAGCTATATTTCTCCTCTTATCTAGTGGTACAAGGTGTTGCTTCGAGCACATTATATTGTATAAATCGGAACTATAGGTAATATGCAGTCGATAGCACAAATACCGGACAAACTTTTTTTGAATTGCCTCTATTCTTGATATATATGTATCGTATCTGGGATTCCAGACCTGACAAGCGTACTCTAAATGACTCCTTACATAAGTACAGTATAAGATTTTAAAGGTTTTAGCTTGATTGAAATTTTTTGAATTGCGCATCAAAAAACCTAAAGATTTGGAAGCTTTTTTTATTATTTTATCAATATGAATATCAAAAATCAATTTAGAGTCATGGAATACACCCAGATCCCGAATACCAGATTGTCTATTTAGTTCTGTTCTTTTAAGATAATATATAGCGACAATTGGTTTGGTCTTACGAGTAAATATAACAACTGCACACTTATCCGGATTTAAATCTAATCGATTACGAGTGCAATAGTTAGCAAGTCTATTTAAGTCTTGTTGTAAAAGCTCAACATCAGCATTAGATGATACGGAACTAAATACTTTCATGTCATCTGCATAACACAGAAGTTTAGATGATTTAAAACAACTACCTATATCATTGACAAATACTGTAAAAAGTAACGGCCCCAGCAACGATCCCTGTGGAACGCCACTAGGAACCGGAACCCAGCTAGAAATATAATTACTGATCACCACCGCCTGTGTTCTATTCTCAAGATATGACGCGAACCATCTTAGAAGATCACCTCGTATGCCCATACTATATAACCGATTGATTAGAAGATTATTACTGATTCTATCGAAAGCCTTGCTGTAGTCAGTGTAAACTACATCTACCTGAAAACCCTTATCCATTGAATCAGTAACAAAATCATTGAGAAGAATTAAGTTAGACGTAGTAGATCGTCCTTTAAGAAATCCGTGCTGTTCATCGCTGATCGATTGTTTAAGAGCAGGAAATACACGATTATAAGTCAATCGTTCTAATAGTTTAACAATTATGCATATTTTTGAAATCGGCCTAAAATTAGTAACCTCAGTTTTTGAGCCCTTTTTCGGAATTGGAGTTATATAAGCTGACTTCCAGATGGCAGGCACACAATGCTCCTTAAATGATTTATTGAAAAGTAGTGAGATAGGTCTGGCAATGACTTTGGCGCAACCCAGGAGAAAGCGAGCAGGTAAGTTGTCTGGCCCAGCCGACTTAGAAACGTCCAATTGAAGGATTAAATCATACACCTCAGACTCATCAAAATCTATGGCTAGAACTTGGCGCAGGTTCCTCTCAAAGATTCTTCCTCCAAAAAATGTCGTAGTTTGGCTACCTACATTTGGTACATACGTTTAGAAATTGACATATTTTAAATTTTATTCCTAATTGAAAATAGTCCAAAGATAAATAAAAAAATAGATATATACAGACAAATCACACAGATTGAGCTAGCCCCAAAGTAAGACCGAGACTTGTGTTATGGGATACTAACTCAACGATAGTATATTTTATAACAAATACAAATACATATATAGATAAACATCCAAAACCCAGGTCAATCTGAAAACAATCATTTTCCCTCTTGATCTGACTGGGGATCGAACCCGGGATCTCTAGAGTGACAGCGTGGCATAATGACCACTAGGCCACAGAGGTCGACAATAAATAATTTTAAATTAAAAAAATATTTCAAAAATCAATGATTTGGATGATTTTGACTTTAAATCACCCAGGATGAATATGACAGGCACATTGGGCGGTTCGAATTTGACATGGATTGAGTTCTGTATAGGAAAGGCGACGATATTCTATATGGCTTGGTAAATACTACGCAATATATGCAAAGCACTTACCCAAGACGAATATAACAAGCACTAAGGCGGTTCGAATTTGACATGGCTTGAGTTCTGCATAGGAAAGGCGACAATATTTCCGTGGCTTTGTAAATACCAGGCAATATATGCAAAGCACTCACCCAGGACGAATATAAGAAGCACTAAGGTGGTTCGAATTTGACATCAATTGAGTTCTGCATAGAAAAGGCAACGATATTCCCCGTGGCTTTGTAAATACTAAGCAATATATACAAAGCTCTCACGTAGGACGAATATAACAGGCACATTGGGTGGTTTGAATTTGACATAGCTTGAGTTCTGCATAGGAAAGGCGACAATATTCCTCGTGGCTTTGTAAATATTAGGGAATATATGCAAAGCACTCACCCAGGACGAATATGACAGGCACGTTGGGCGGTTCGAATTTGACATGGCTCGAGTTCTGCATGGGGAAGGCGGCGGTGGGTGGCGTGGCTCGGCCCAACCAGGCACTGTCGCGGCGGCTGCGGTCTCCGCCTGTGGTCTCCAGCTCTTCATTGTTTTGTTCTGTGAAACATCAACACCTTTTTATTATTTCGATTAAACTTACGTGGGATAGTCATGGTTGACCGAGCGAGCGGAGTCTTAGTTTCGAGATTGGGCATTGCTTACCGCTATGTTTGTCTGCGTTCTCACCCACGGCATACGGGTCGCATTTCGCAACCGATTCCCGGGAAACTTAGTGAGCAGGTTCGATAATTAAGTATAAGATGTTCATGTCCAATCAGTTTTCCGAAATTTACAAAATGGCGGAAATATGGGGGTTGAAAACTTAAAAATCATCATATTTCAGCCATTACATTTTTTTATCGAAAATGTTATAAAATTTTAACTTTTTTGTCCAAACAACTTTTTCATCCGATAAACTACAACGGATTGGCGGTGACTCGCGAGGCTACAGCTCATAAAGCTACTAGTTAATATAATTAAACAGACAACTCACGTAATTTTGTCAGAAAGGCAGAAATTTACGGCTATAACTATAATTGCAATACATAATACTGTGTTTTATAATCGTCTATAATTGGACCATAAAGGCAGGTCTTGGAATCTTTATAATGATACAACATACAATATTTTTATTTAGAATACCACGTTGGGCGCCAATTTACTACACGTATAATAAGTACTACCAAGTCATGTGACATTTATTCAAAAATACAGATACAAATTCATTCATCATCATCATCATCATGAGGTCTTTTTAATCGACCCTCTCTGCACTACCAGTGTCATACTTGGCCAGAGCAGCCAGAGGATTTGGCTTACACTCTCCATACCGGCCTACCAGTCTGGCCGGTATGGAGAGTGTAAGCCAAATCCTCTGGCTGCTCTGGCCAAGTATGAGGTCTCATTGATGTTATAAATAAATTAATGTCCGGCAGTCGGAATCGCGCATGACGGGTTCCGTACCATTATCTATTAAAAAAAACACGTTTCTTGTTTAGGAGCCCTATTTAAATATTAATTTTATTTTGTTTTTAGTACTTATGTGTTGTTATAGCGGCAACAGAAATACATCATCTGTGAAAATTTCAACTGTCTAGGAATCACGTTTCATGAGGTGTTCTTCAGAGGGACAGACGGACAGTAATAGGGTCCTGTTTTTACACTTTGGGTACCGGAACCCTAAAAAATCATTTACTTCTATACAAAGATCACAGTAGGTTACGCTCAGTTGACTATCTAACCTCCCTCGTACAAAGGAAGACTTGGAGTGGTCCCATGCTACTCTCCAAACGGCGAATGCATTATCGAGCATTTCTACCATACAGGATAGACTGATATTAGGGCAGTTTTATAAGTGAATATTGAAAAAAATCGCTTATTTTTAGGATCTGCCCGGGAAGAAAGCAGCTAAGTAAATTCTATACTAAATTTTTTGTTTTCTTCCAACACCGCCAGGAAAAATCTTAATTTACTTTTGGGATAATTAAGAGAATTCTTCCATATCATTAAATTTTTTTTTCGTTACTGCCAAAATAACCAAAAACGTGGTAACTTTCGAAGCTTTGATATTTCATATCTCGCATGTTACATACCAATAAAAAGTACACGATCTACTAACCCTTTCACTTGACGTCTGAATTAATTCATTAATTTACATTTTATCGTCGTATTGGGTCATAAAGCTAGTTAATGTTTCTCTGTTCAGAAAAATCAAGCTGCCTAAAGTCTTCTGCTACATAGCTTGACAACTGCTATACAATGATGACAGCCGGGACCAACGAGTTAACGTGCCTGCAAAAACACGGAGCACCTGGCGAATGTAAATGCAACTTGCGATCACCCATCCATGTGTGGACCAAACCCCGTATTACTTAACTTACGAAAGAGCTAATAATGTATATTCATACCGGGCCACCAAGCACCCTAATGTCAATCAAAACGCCTAATTTTAACCCCCGACGCTAAAGAAAGGTGCTTTAAGTTTGACGTATCTGTGTGTCTATCTGTGGCATCGTAGCTCCTAAACGAATGGACTGATTTCAATGCGGTTTTTTTAAATTTATGTCTGTCGAGATGTTTCTTAGCTATGTTTGACTAAAATCGCTTGAGCCGTTCAAAAGTTATTGGGGTTAAACGCTTGAAATTCGAGTATTTTTTTTTCTTTGCCACGCATATACATGGTTAATTTTTAAACACTAGTAACAATTTATGAGCAAGGTAAGTCCATGATATTAAACTATTATGTAAAAAAAATGGTAAAAAATACAAACCGAAAATTGGCTGAGGGCTAATTTGCATGAATAGTCGTTTTTTTTACAAGCTTTTACGAGTATTTAGTTCCACCTGTCTCGTTGTCTGTCGGTCTGTCTGTCTGTAATGAAATCCTGCAAGTTAAATTTGACCCACCACCCGGTTTCAGATTGAGCTGAAATTTTGCATGCGTACGTATATCGCGTGACAATATTGCGATAACATGGAGCTGATCTGATGATGGAGCTGAAAGGTGGCCATAGGAACTCTGTAATGAAACGACGCAACCCCATTGAGTATGGGCTCGTTTGATTCGTCTTGAGGAGCACTTTCAACTTTTATGTTTATTGTTTTAGATAAAAGCTTGCCATTTTTTTTTATAATTACTTGCTTAATTTTTCGATAATTGTTTTTATGGAATGTATCTCAGTATTATGGACTAACTTGCTCCGTAAATCGTCGTATAATAAACTTGTTATATCCAAACCGTTTTAGTCCTGAAAGTTATTGTTTTTAAATTATTGTCTGTTGAGATGGTTCCTATCTATGTCTGATGGATATTTTTTTTTATTTGCCTGGCTTATATTTTAATAAACTTGTTCCGTCTTATTATAAAAACAGGACTAACTTTGTTACTTGGTTTAAACCATTATCCGCCCAAAATGAAGTTGACATTGACAGGTGAGATAGTGTGATATTACTAGATGTCAACTTGATTTGGGCGGATAATGGTTTAAACCTAGTAACAAAGTTAGTCTGGGATTTATAATAAGACGGGTTATATCTAACTGGCTTCAGTCTCCGAAGCCTTAGGCTTTATTTCCTAGCAGAACCAACGGCTTGTCCATGAGCTATAAATCAGGCCGATCACTTGTTAACCTTGCGTATTGACACACACCCATTGTCCGACCGCCGCCACTCGATTGCCAAGGCTCTAACATATTTTCTTTTCTATAAAACATGGAAATATTGCCTTGTAACTAGATTCTAGGTTTATTTGTGTCTTTTTTCGATTTCGTTTATTTATTCCATTGGTACCATTCGCCTATTACTTGCAAAAGTCAATTCGTGGTAATTTTTCCTTATTTATTTATTCTTCATAGCTATTTGTGTTAGTATAGGTAGGTATATATGTAAGTATGTATAAGTAGATATTTATTCTGAAATTCATATGTAATATGTATATAATGTAATTGTATATTATATAGTAATATTTTATAATGTAAGTATATATGTATTGCATTTTTGCCGCAAATTTTTTTCTGTATATCTTTATGGTTGACTGGGAGAAAATGCTCTTAGCATTAAGACCGCCATTTGTTGAAAGTATATTTGTACTTTGGAACAATAAAGTTTGATAAAATAAAATAAATAATAAAACTCTGATATAATTAATGCTAAAGTGGACGTTGACGGATGGTTGGGACCAATTATTGAGTAGCAGATAATATGGTCGTGGGCACTAAAATATTGAGTAGAGACACCGGAGAAAAGTTGGGAAACCAATAAGTAGACTGATGACATTTATGTAAAATGTTGGGCAAGGCTAGGCTGTAAGATTTGTCCTAGTTTAGAGGGCATCCGGGGAGCGGCCGGGTGGGATTTCCTTTGTATTCGCTTTCTTTTTTTTTTCTTGAATTGAGCCTCGGACAATCTATGTACTTCTAAGGTTTTTGTTTAAAAATTTGATAGAATTTTGTTAGGTTTATTATTTTAATAAGGTTTTGTTTTCATAACAGAGGAAATCAATAATTTGTGTTTCATTAAAAAAAAAACTAACTAATTATTAAAACAATTTGTAACGAACTGTAATAAGATTCTGTTCTGGTAAATTAAAATGACGATAAAAGACGTCAAAATTTAATTTTTATGTCTGAAAATAAACAAAAAGTTGATTTATGACGTTTCAACTGGTTTTTATTACACTTAAATAAATAAATAAATATATATGGACAAATTACACTGATTGAGCTAGCCCCAAAGTAAGTTCGAGACTTGTGTTATGGGATACTAATGCAACAATACTATATTTTACAACATATACATATATTAGATAAACATCCAAGACCCAGGACAATTTGAAAAAGACCATTTTCCAACTTGCCCTGACCGGGAATCGAACCCGGGACCTCTGGGTGGCGGACTAGCATGGTGACCACTACGCCACGGAGGTCGTTAAAACTTGCTATGTTAAAAAAAAAACCTGTGGACATGTCCGGGTTCTGGGTTGCCAAATTTTAGAGATGGCAACCCTAGGCAAGGCCCGTATGCAGCGGAAAACAATAATGACGGACCAAACGTATTACCGGGCTAAAATGGCTGAAGAAGTACCTAAAGTAGTTCTGGTATTCTGTAGGTACATATGTAGTACTTAGTCTTGTAACACAGACGGCCTCTAAGCCTAGTGGTTAACCTGCCAGGATGCCATACTAGAGGTTTAGGTTCGATCCCTGATCAGGTCAAGATGGAAAATGATCTTTTACAGATTGAGTTGGGTCTTGGATGTTTATCTATATACGTTTTTGTTATAAAATATAGTGTTGTTGAGTTAATATCTCATAACACAATTCTTAAACTTACTTTAGGGGTAGCTTAATCTGTTGGATTTGTCCGTATATATTAATTATTATTCGTTGGGCCAAAGCCAACATGAAGAGGCCTTTTAGTACCTTTTTATCTAAAAAGTGAGATGGCTACATGTATGGAGGTCTATTATTAATATGGATTTAACTTAGTTAAATCCATATTTATAATCCTAATTAATAAGATCTATGGATTTAACTTAGTTTAAACTAACGAATCACGCGTTGTTCATAACGCATGCGACGAATTTGTGAATTGGCGCCCAACGTGTTACTCAAATGTTAACTTGTATTTATTGAAACATATTTATTAACGTATTTATAAAAATAAAGTAGAATGCATTTTCAATAGTAAATTGCGTGTATATTAGAACTTACCAGTGTCTAAACAGATGCCCATATTCCATGAAGATACGAATTTTGCAAATCTCTTCGGCGGGAAACTGATGACACTTTAAAACCTTACAGCTAAGTTTTGGTTGGCACTTATAGAAAAAATATATATCGAAAACACGCGTCCACCGCAGTTGTCTAGCGGCCACGGGCAATCACACGCTGTCGCAATTAATAGTTTATCGATTGAAGGACGCGACCTTCGAAAACATACCTCAAAACAAACTAAACAAAAATCTTTCGAATACAAATTATAATTTATCTCATCATTTTTATTTTAACTGATCAACTTGTCTTTAGTTATTCGGAAGTTGTGCCTTCGCGATAGCATTTCTGCTAGCGGTTTGAACCTAATTATCATCGCGGGCCAACCGCTTTCCTTCGCGCCTAACACACAACTGAAAATTATACGTTCGCTTCCAAGCGTTACCTTCGAAAACACTGCTTTGCTCGCTTATACATATTGACAAATATAGAGTTAGAAAAGGATGGAGAATCGATTGAATAATTAAAGCGGCGTCTCGCTGAATGAAACGCGTAATTACCTTACAAAATGCACGTCTTGCAAGAAATGCCTCCGAGGCCAACGGTGACTGATGAGATATTTGCTCACAATAAAAAACTGGTTAACTGAAGTCATTAGGGTCATGACAATTTTTCAGTTCGACAGGCGAGGCGAGGGACATATATTTTATTCATATCCGTTACACTTTCGATAATTGGTACGTTTAAAACTTAAAGACAAAGTTCTTAGAAGTATGACACACGTAATTATAGGCTCGTACAATTACATATTAGACAGATATGTAGGCCTACTGTGTACACATGTATGTAGCCACTTATTTCTGAGAAGTAGTTTAAAGTGTATAATTACCTTATGTTAAAATTGGGATGATCTCATTTCAAACTAAAGTAAATCATTAAGAAAATTGGGGATAATCCGGTTCGAAGGACCAAATAAAAACTAACTTACTTATTCTGCTGGCTAAACGACCCGAGGTGGATCTTGGCCTCCAAGACGAAAGAGCGCCACAATTTTCTGTTCTCAGCGATATCTTGCCAGCTAACAACTTCCACCAAATAAAAAATACATAGGTTTATAAATAAAATATTTCTTCCAACGAACCACATCGAGGCAACGTACTC
The DNA here is from genome assembly GCA_943193695.1 of Acrobasis suavella. Taxonomy (NCBI): domain Eukaryota; kingdom Metazoa; phylum Arthropoda; class Insecta; order Lepidoptera; family Pyralidae; genus Acrobasis; species Acrobasis suavella. The sequence goes on from OW971929.1 coordinate 3,433,442, forward strand.
AATATGCTGATAGCATTCCCTCGTCGAATAGCGAGACTCATTCGCTGAGCATTTGCGTAGATTTGTTGTCATTTTAATCTCGTCGTGATTCTGGTCACCTAGGTGACCTCTTGGTTGTCTTGCTCATCTGCCAACTGGATTTTCTGGGTTCAACTATAGGTTAGTATATTTCTACGGTTCTAGGTGTATTTTGCCTGTCTCTGTGTTTGTGTCATTCGGACCCAAGACACAAGCTTAGTAAATTGTGTATGTATTTGTGTGAATTGAATGCATGCCAAGGGTAAAGTGTTGATCATTTATTGATTCTAAATCCAAAACACGGAACACTGCGTGGATTTTCTTATCGGTACTAAGATGTGTTTATATTGTCATTGGTATAGTGTACCTACTTATATAAAGGATTCTGGTTATTGCAATGCCACGTCTCTCAAATTTGGCGCCCAACTTGGTACTGGACGCAAAATGTAGATCCGTTACACGCAACACCACGTTGGGCGCCAAAATTAGATCCCGTTTTTCGAGTTTTATTTTATGCAGTGATTAAATTGAATATATGAATTGAAATAAAATGCGGCCCTAAATAACCCTTTAAACTATTTTATGAATGATGCGTGAAGCTTTTCTTAGTATTTTAATAAAAATTGTCACTTTTGGCATTTTTGGGATAAACGGCAACTTTTTTGCAAAAATGCTCAGAAAAGCTTCACGTTCTTACTTTAAACTCAAATGGAGGCAGCATTGGACCCTGAAAAATTCATGGGGATACATGATTGACTTTGGATCTTGCATCTTTTTATTGATGGCTTCACTACCAAGACGAAAGTGGCCCGGATATTATCACTGTCATATTAACACTGACTTGATCACCAAAGTTGTATTTGTTCAAAATCGGTTCAGCCGTTTACAAGATACAGCCGTCACAAAGTTTAAGACGAGGATTTAAAGTTTTTCAATTGCCTATACCAAAATTGAAAAAACCTAAGTGATATTTATTTTTATCACTCAAGTTAAATTACTTATCACTAAAAATGTTCCATGTTGTTTGGTAGCCACGTAGTTTGTTTGGCTAGTTATATAAAATAATTAAAATAAGTACCTATCTAGTTTTTAACAAATGGAAATGAAACTAGTAAACACGACAGTGTATGGAAATAATTGACAACCGATGAGTCGTTACGACGAAGTTGCAATTTGGCGCATGCAATCGTGACGTAGAAATGCTAATGCATAGGGTTTAATAACAAATACATTGTCACGTCTTTATGCCTGACGGGGAAGACAGAGCCCAAGGCTGTAGGACCCAAAGGCCGAGCAAGGAAACCCTTGAGGTTTTACGGCCTTGGGTGGGCTCTGAGTAGCTCGTATGGCCTGGCGGGAGTGCGCATTACTAGCGCTTTCGCAAGTAAAGCGACACCGGGCGTGGTCCGCACTTGGATGGGCATATAAATTTTTCGAGCTCCTCAGTGCTTCGGAAGCAAGGTATAAGCCATTGGTCCCGGCTGTCATCATTGTATGGCAGTCGTCAAGCTATGTCAGATGCCTTTGGGCAGCCTGAAAAATCTGACACCAGTGTTCGCCACTTGCACACACGAAAAAGCCACGTCACCTATTAACATGATTCAAATCCCGCGATCGGCTTAAGGAGTCTCCATAAGTATACAATGTGGAAGTTACATACCCGTAATAAATCGAACCACAGGCTATATGCTAGATCACTATAGTACCTATGATGAAATTAAAGTAAAAAGCAAAAAAAAATCGTCATTCCCATACAAAATGCCCAGGCAGATGTACACTTTTTTATGAAAATGCCGAAAAAAACACGCCTAGCCTAGTGTGGGATCAATCACTGTTTTACTATGGCATGTTACCTCTTATGATCAATAAAGATTTATTTATTGGAAAGAAGTTCCTTGTCGCGCGTTGCGAAAGGGAGCTAGACGGAAAAAATTAAGACCAAAAGTTGTAACGACACTTTTTGTTTATTCAAATTTATGAAGATAATAAAAACTTGATTTTAGAACGCAGAAAAGAGTTTGAATGTAGTTTAGACTTATTTATATTTTACTTCGTTCCATCCGGGTGTCCCTTGACACGTCTCAGGTTTTTTATTTATTTATAGTGATCTAATCTAGTATAGCCCGTGATTCGATTTATAATGGGTACGTATATACCTTCTATGTTGTATAATAGTATAGCCTCAATACTTAATTCAAAACAGTACCATAAAATTAGTTATTATTGTGAAACGCCCAGCACATGTTGATAAGGTATCCTAGCGTTCAAATACATTGAAATATTGATGACAACAGGTGCGTGGGAACGAGACAGCTGTATGTATCACGCGATGGCCGACCAATCAGAGCGCTAGAAAATTTCGATACATTTCAAATGTTAACATTTTAATAGCTACTGTAGTAAAATAAGCGGTCAAGTGCGAATCGGAATCGCGCATGAAGGGTTCCGTACATTATCTATAAAAAAACCACGTTTGTTGAATGGGAGCCACACTTAAATATTTTTTTATTGTTTTAGTATTTGTGACAGACAGACAAACAGGACAGGACAAATACATATATAAGTATATGTATTTATCATAAAATATAATATCGTTGAGTTAGTATCCCATAGTACAATCTTGAACTTATTTTTCCCTATATATTTCTTTATTTATATGGTTTAAGATCTTTATTTATTCTCATAAAGAAATACTACATTTCACTTACTGAGAATAATAATTCTTATACAATAAAGTACTTACAAAATTTTGATTGCAAAATGATCTTCTGTGAGCATACACGACATTGATTAACATTGTTAAAATACGCACTTAACACAAACACTTGCCAAATTTTGGTTATGTTTTGTTTGTTAACATTGTTTAAATAGGATACATACAAACATAAAAAGATTATTATTTATCATTCGGGTATTTTAACAATTCTCGTCTTTCGACGGAGCGACTTAGCTGCATCACCAGGCAAACATGGATGTAAGGCGCTCGGAGCGTGCGTTGTTCTAGATGTGTCATAAAAACATGTAAGTTTTGATAACATTACCAATAGGCAATATAGGCCTAGGACAATAATTAGTATTTATAGAAAAATTATCGAATTATTTATACAAAATCCCTTTCGCCGAGCGCTGGAATACGTTTTTTCGTTAATTGTTTTCATGGAAAGTAATTCAGTATTATAAACACAACTTGCTCTAAAAATTTGGCTGATGGGTACAGAAGTCTTGCTCAGAAAATAAATTCAAAGAAATATCTACTTTATGTGGTTAGCGCTATGGTTTAATTTGGCTCGGGCCAGAACTCCTCTTCGTTTAGATGCCTAGACATACATTCTTACTACTCTGGACAAACGATTCATGTTACTGGATTTTGCCCTCCGAAGTGGTGGGTAATGTAGGTATATTTTCGATGCCTAAACGGGAGTGACACAGGCCTGACAAAGCCTAGGGCCGCAAGGCTCAAAGGCTTTTAGCGTGATGGCGAGCGAAAGTGGAAAGTTTTTCGAATAACAAGAAAGGTTTCCGGAGCCCTCCCTCCCCTCCCTTCTCTCCCTATATCTTCCTGAAAGGCCGGCAACGTTTCTGTTACACCCCTGGTGTTGCAGTTGTCCATGGGCAGCGGCGATCACTTACCATCAGGTGACCCGCTTGTTCGTTTGTCGCCCTATGACATAAAAAATAATAATAGTTATAGGTTGGGGAAAAAGTCTTTTCGCAATTTATTTGAAAATACAAAACATTTTTTAATATAGTTTATTTACATTTAACTAAAGTATGTAGGTACCATTTTGTTCGATAACTTTTTAGGATGGTAGGGACATGATCCCATTGCTATAGAAATTTTGGGACTTCTGATCAAAAAACTGCGTCAAGTAGTTTTGGCAGTCTTTTCGTGATGTTAACCTGACACTGCCTAAAAAAATCTGAAGAGACCGAAACAGGTGGAAATCTGAAGGTGCCAGGTCAGGACTATACGTTGGATGCATTAACACCTCCCAGCCAAACTCTCTTAATTTTTGCTGAGTGGTTAAAGATGTGTGAGGTCTAGCGTTATCATGATGATAAACCACACCCCTTCTGTTGATTAATTCCGGCCGCTTTCTCTCAACTTCTTGCTTTAATCTTATCAGTTGTTCGCAGTAGAGTTCTGAATCGATGGTCCTGCCTGGTGGTAACAGCTCATAGTGAATAATGCCCTTCCAATCCACCACACACACAGCATCACCTTGTTGCGAGTTAACCCGGGTTTCGCCACAGTCTGTGAAGCCTGACCGGCCTTTGACCATGACCTTTTTCGCACGTTCTTATCGTACGTGATCCACTTTTCATCACCAGTTATCAATTTCTTCAAAAATGGTTCGGTCTCATTACGTCGTAATAAAGAATCACAAATGAGTACATACACGCGTCATTAGGTTTCTTTCAGAAAGCTCGTGAGGTACCCAAATATCGAGCTTTTTGTGTACCCATTTTTTTTCAAATGCGTCAAAACTGTTCTTCAGCTACGTCGTAACTACTGATATGACGATCTTGCTCCACTTTTTCAAAAATAGCATCCATTTTATCCGTAACAGGGCGACCAGAGCGACGTGCATCTTTGACATCAAAATTTCCGGATTGAAAACGCTTAAACCAAATTTGTGCTACTCTCACAAACACTGCACTAGGTCCATAAACATCGCAAATTTTTTTCGCGGCTTGCGTTGCATTTTTACCTTTTTGGTAGTAAAATTTTAAAATGTATCTAATTTCTTCATTAGATTCACTCATCTTGACGGTAAGAAAAACAAATGAAAATCACGCATTTTCCTAATTTGAATTTGGAATTATCTTCTTTAAAATTTAAACTTTTAAATGATACCAAAACCAGCCAGGTACAAATAGTATAGCCAAAGTTGTTTTATTACAAGTTCGTACACACTATATGCGAAAAGACTTTTTCCCCAACCTAATATAATAAGAATGTAACTTAGGTACACTAACGGCCCGCGGGACATAACAAATCCAGGAGCGATTTCAAATAAAACTATTTTGAACTGTGAAAGGTTTTATTTACCTCTTTAAATGTCATTTATAAAGACCATGCATTGCACAAGTGTATCAGACTCCATGATTTCCAAATTTGCTATACAAATAAAAAGTACTATAAAAAGCACAACATAATTTATACGAACAACAAAATATATTGACAGTTGAAACGCTAACGAGTGCTGGATGGATTTAAAATATCACAAGATTAAGTTATGAACGCATTCAGCTTAATATTAAGAATTCTAAGTACCTACTACCCGCCCCACATTAAGTCTAAACCTCTGGTCAAGTCTAGTGCTTAGATAGATAAGATATAAATCTTTATTGTGTGCGTATCTTTCTATACAACAACATCAACAAGCGTGAAGAAAAAGTATAGTATCTTAGCGGTAATTTGAGGAGCTTGAGGCTAATTGCACTGCCCCCCCCCCCCTTTTTCGTAGTGTTTTTTAATGTTAAGTAGAAACGTTGGTTAGGGGTGGCAAAATATGAATGACCTCTTACAGCAGATGCGTAACTACGAATAACTTAAAGTTGGGTACATTGAAAATTCTAATTTATAGATATACCTCTAGATACATAAATGACGAAGTTGGTTTATTACTGTGTCAAGCTCCAGCAGCAAAAACAGTTTTTTTTCTTACAAAATACATTCAACAACAAACCCTAAACGAAAAGGATAACTCTAGTTTACTCTATGGTAACAAATGTTCCAATCAATACCTAGTATCTCTATAAATTTTTGCATTGCTTCCATTTTTTTCTAGAATTATTAACCAATCCGCCACTAGCAAAAGTACGTCGCCTAAGTAAAAAAAAATGGTTGTCTGTAAAGTCGGTTTACTGACGATAGCTGATCGTGACAACGATGAGGCCGATTGTGCCTCTTTGTCGCTCGTTGCGCGCTCTCGCTTGCACTCCAAGACTTAAATGGAACGCCTCAGAGCGAGTGCGTGCAGCCGGCTCCATCGAATTATAAGACGTTGTCACGTCAAAACCATAAAGTTGTCTTATATGCATAACTATATTGTTAACTAAAATATAATATAACGCATTCTTTTGATATGACACAAAAGCAATAAAAATATCTTTAAAAAAATATACAGCAAAAATAAAATGTACACTGGTTTTAATATAATATCACGTTTTAACTTTTCGTGCGCAGTTTAGAAATAATATTTTTATGTAGACTTACTAAATTATCGATACAAAAATCGTTCGATTAGAGACTCTACGATTTAAATAAGACAATACTCATACGCAACACAGTATCGATAAATAAAAGAATATTATAATAAGCGTGCGCGTCAAAATGACGTATCCCAGCGAACTATAATACCATGGAAGAATAAGAGTTGGATCTCACTAGTCAGCACGGAACAGCACTTTTCTATGCTGCTATCTTTTTCTGTCGCTCAGAACCGTCATTTGCCAGAGCGAGAGAGCGACGAGACGCTTCAGCACCGGCCGTGCTATAGCGTTCCATCGCTCTCTCTCGCTCTGGCAAAAGATGGTTTTGAGCGGAAAATTCATGTATCCCCTTAATAGGTTCCCTGTCCCATGTATCATATATGATTAATGACCGACATCTGTCTTAACAAGTTTCCTGTCTCATGTATCATATATGATTCATGAACAATGTTTTACTATTGTCTTTTATTTATGGACAGCGAATATTAAAGTGATGCTTCCAGTGCCAAGTCAGCGCAATGGGCCAAGCCTTATATTTATAAAAATTAAATACCGTTTGCTAAACCAATTTAAGTTAAAGCATGTTTTATAACTTTCCTTCTTTTCAATATCACCAATGAAAGAACGAACCAAAACAGTTTTAAATAAGGGGTGCAGAAAAGGTTTGTAATTTTTTAAATAATACTTTACTAAATATAACAAATTAATGAAATAATTAAATTTAATGTAAATAGCATGGATATGTATGTTCAGGGTATTCTGAGCAACCCTGTTTCTAATGCAGCCCGGCACTTGTGTAGTTTAGTGGAGTACCACCAGTTTAGTACACAGGTACTAGAGCTTCCATGTAATATACGGCTTGTTTTAAGGTTAATGTGTCAGCAAATTTAAGTTTTGCCTCGATGAAGCTGACATGTCTTAAGACAAAAGCACAAAAAAAAAATAAAGATTAAAAAAAATGGTATCATAGTCGACAGTGAAGTATTCTCATATAAATATCACACTTACTGAGCCAAATAACATTTACTAACCGTAAAGAAGACACTGAAACATAACAATGCACCACAATAGTTAAGTGAATACGTAATCCAATTTAATTAACATAGAACTATAGCTGTTATCAGATTCTACCTTTAGAGGGAAGTTATAGCACGCACTCCGTCCATACAAAAATAGCATATGAAGAAAACGCTAAACTTTTACAAAAAAAATTTTTTTAGTTATAGCAAATTTTGGAAAACCTATAAACGTATTCTTTTAGTTTGTAAATACATACTAAAAATCATTGGTATCAGATAACATTAAGGAGTGGAAAAACGTTTTCGCTGTTTGTATGGACGAGTCTTGCTTTACTTCGCTCTTACAATGCGACACAAGGGGAGAGACGAGTAGACAGACGTGGTCGTAGTCAACAGCCTGACCTTTTCCACGTGGATCGTGGCCATACCATAGCGCGCGCGATGTCACCTTTGGTACGTCCTCTGAGCCATCTCAATGCACTTCGGAGCACCAACACTGATTTAGATTTTTTCTTTGACAACTGGTCTACCATTATTAAGTCACTCCTAAAGTACTCTGAAAATCATGACCAATGTAATATTCGCGACTATGAAAGTGACGAAAGTGAATAATGACAATATTTAAAATTAAATGTCTTATAATTAAAATTATTATCTTTGTTATTAATTCTGCAATTATTATTCTATTTTTGTAAAAATGCATGTGTGATAAATGTAATAGATATAAGTCGTTTTTATCACAATAAACAATTGAAAATTAAAAAAAAAAATTAAAAAAAGTAAGTTGAACAAAAATGGCGAACTTCAAAGCATTCTTGTACAAATTCCCGGCACGTAGGTTAAATCAAAATGGCGGTTATTGGCGCCGGCGCAGGTATAAATAATGCGCCGACGACCGCCATTTTGTTTTAATTTACGTGTCGGGAATTTGTACAAAAATGGTTTGAAGTCCGCCATTTTTGTTTAACTTATTTGTGTCGTATTGTAAGCTTTTCGAAAAGCGCAAACCATGAACGTCCTTTAATTCATTAAACAATATATAAGGCCCGGAATAAGTGCACCCGCACAAGGGCCACCGATCACTTTCCTGTAGTTTTGTGTCACGGAAGATAAAAAACTAGTGGAAGTGCTACTTGAATAAATTAGTATCAGAACCGCTGTCGCCAAACTCACACAAATAAACAACTAATCACATTTGCATTATATAAACCATTCGTTTAATTGGTCGTTTTTATTTAATTCAGCTTTTTTGCTACGCTTCAAAAGGTACTTACGATGTTTTGCAATTTGTATTATAACTTTACGAAATAAATCTAGTACCTTACCATAGATGGCATTATTTTTCAAAGAAGCAATTATAAACTTAAGTACGATTAACATAAGGTCTTTACGTCAAAATATGTTGTCGGGATTGAGTGCAGTTGAGCTTAATTAGGACACGCCCGCCACGCCCACTTGGCACTTTCACTTCCACTTTTTTTTCTCTTCCGTGTTGGGTAGATCCCCGCACACGGTGACGCCTGTGACGGCCAAATTAGAATGAAAGTCGGTCGGTGGCCGTGTTTTGTGGAGGTCCGTTTGCGCCAAGCCTAAAGGTTTTAAATATAAGGAGATATTTTTAACCTAGAACGCATTTAGACAGTGCAATTTTCTTGCCTGTTGTATACAATAAAATCAATAGATGGTAGTGACGTGCACAAATATTTTTGACATGGTAGGCACTTATCTTACCTAAGTTACGAGAGCGGCTGCATAGACCAATAGACCAATTCTATGTGTCTGTATGAAATGCACGCTACTGATAGATGGCTATACAGGGTGGCCAAAAAGTCGTGGATCAAACGAAACAGGGAGATAAAGGAGGTAATTTCCAACCAAAAAATCTTTCCCCAGCATGGCCATAACTTCATTGCAAATAAGTGCTCTTAAAGTGAGAAGTAATTTTTTGTAACGCTTTAAAATTTACGGAAAAAAAATCATTGCTCGTTAAGTTTGATACCAAGAGCTGCAATACAATTTTTGTAGTATTGATACATTATCGACTCATAATACAACACCTTTTGTTTTATTGTTTTTAATCAATTTAATTTTTTACTGATTAAATTGTAAAAAAACTCGGTAGTTTCATTGAAAAAACTAAAATAATTCATATCTTTTCGTGCAATGAAGTTATGGCCATGCTGGGGAAAGATTTTTTGTTGGAAATTACCTCCTTTATCTCCCTGTTTCGTTTGATCCACGACTTTTTGGCCATCCTGTATAATATATATAAAACATCAACCATCATACAAATAATTTATTTCTTCAATACTTAGCTTGACTGATGAGATGAGTGTCAAAAATATTATTTTGCTAAGTTCTTCAGTTAAATTATATAAAAATAATGAACATTTACGTTACGAGTCACCCAATTAGTAAAAAGCTTATACAATATATTTTTTAAATCCGTCTGAAGACCCGCTTAAAATTTTTCAGTTATAATGCCTATTAAAAAGACAGAGTATTACACTATATACATTTTTAAAAAGTGTCTAAATTAGATTCCATGGTGCTAATAAACCACTTCAAATACACATTTTTATCGATAAGTACCATAAAAATGCATATAAATTGTAAATTTTCTCATGCGTACATTGCCGAAAACATTGAAGCAGTGGACGCCAAATTGCTCTATGGTCGTGACGTCAGATATGTATGTAAACAAATGTATGCATTTTGACAGTGACACTGTTTAGTTTACACAGGCGTATGACGTAACAACATGGCGGTTATTGTGTGTTTAAAAACAGATTACAAAGGCTGAAAACTTTCACTTTTAAAATGTGTTGGTATTTTATGAACGAAAACTAACATTTTCCGATTGTTTTTAGCCTAAGCTATCTCAAGAATATTTTTTAGATTTCTTTCTCATATGGACAAAAATACCGTATTGTATGGAACAGGCAACAGGCAAAAATCTTTCACTGTCAAAATGGACGTTAATTGTAGGGCGAAGGCTTTAGATACAATTTATAACGGTCATGATTTTCCCTACACCGAATCGTAGACATTTCCACAATATTGTACTACAGTTTTATGGGGTTAAAGATTATAGTTTCCCTGAAATATACTAGCAATAGCACAGGTACCCAGTTTTTAACATAGAGTGGTCACATCACACTACAATGTAGAATTACTAATAGTGTTATTTTGTAAAACAGATATTTAAAAAGAAATATTTTCTTCGTTCATACTTGAAGGGAGAACATAAGTAATTATAATCATTAAGGTACATTATTTGTACACTGATGTAACTGTCTTCTGTATAATTTATACATAATGATATAAATATTCTGTCTTAATAACCTTGTTTTATAACATAATTAAAGATATTAACCGAAAAATGCATACCGTCAATCTTTCAATTAAATGTCAATGCGCCCGCCACCGCGCAGCTTTACTTTGTACGCGCGGCGGGCGGAAACCGCGCGTACAATAATTAAGTCAGTAGCCAATTATTCGATTTCTTTTTACTAAAAATAAGTATTTTTCTGATTCCAAGATAATATAGCTAGAGGAGCGAAATCAACCAGTATTTTTCACGATTTTTTTTCTGCACTTACATACAAAATATATGTAACGTTTCGAAAAATAATGGCTGTAGATAAAACAATGTAAAAGTAATAAAATAGTAAAAAATAATAATGCATATTATTATTTAACGACCAAATTTAAAACAATAGAGTCGTATCTCTATTATTAGTGATGACGAGGTCAAAACTGATTATATGTATATTAATATACATGAAGTATAAATTTCTACAATAAAACTACTAACCTATAAATATTTGAGTTCATACATACTAGAATAAATTAATATTTTATTTAAAGCCATGTTATCATGTTTCTCCTAAGGCCTAGTCATTAAGGGGCTACCTGAATTTTCCGGCGTCAATTGCTGCCCCAATTGGAAATAAATCAATTGAAAGGAAACGGAGATATCATTGAAAATTTGTCTTGATGAAGCCCTAGATAACCCTTTAAACTATTTCATTAACTACTGTTTACGGTGTTAAAATGAGAACGTGAAGCTTTTCTACGCACTTTAGCCAAAGTGGCAGTTTTTCGCTAATGTGCGTAGAAAAACTGAACAGAAATAGTCGTAAAATAGTTTGAAACGTTATCTACAACAACATTTTAAATGATATCTGCGTTTCCTTTCAAATGGGGGCAGCACTGGACCCAGAAAAAGTCAGATAGGTAAGGCTCAATTCAGACTGAAGTGGCAACGACCGGCAGCGCACATTTTACTGACAAACCATATTCAACTTTATTTCTATTCACAAAATGCCTATAAGGAGTCTTTCTATTTTTCTACATGTGGAGACATTTACGCCATTAGACACGGAAACAGTTCACAAGAAGCATACTCAATGGCGCTGACAAGCTGACATATCCTACATCTCGATATCAGAGTTAATGTGATTGTTCGCATATGTATATACAATTTTCGGCAGTACATATCTACGTGACGCCCAAAGTACAGGTTCGTTCCCACTCTGTGGGAGCCCTTTGCGCTATCACTTTGCCGGTGTAAACAACATTTGCCATTTTCAACCGCCACAAAGGGAAGATCTTCCCGCCAGGCATGGTATTGCGCCTGGGGAACCGCGGCTCAAACGGTGTATCGTCGGAAGTTGCATATATGCAGCGAATTGGGCGAACTCAGATCGAGATGTAGGATACTGCTGGCGCCATCTCGTATGCTTCTTTTGAACTTTATTTTCGGTTGTCTCTAGATTGGTTTGTAGTTGTAGTTTCTCGTAGTGGCCGTAGAGGTCGGCACATGGCAAATGTTGGTCCCGCCTTTAAAATTCGTATCGCCAGCATACAGAGTAAATCATCGTTCGAAAAAAATCGACAGTACACCGTCGAAGCCGGGGTTCCTCGCGCAACGCCATGCCTGGCGGGAAGATCTTCCCTTTGTGGCGGTCGAGCAACATCGCTACCACTACTATGTATTTTGAAGACGAAGTGGTAGCTAAAGTGGCGCCCTCATTAGAAATAAATTGTTTAAAACTAAATATGGTGATAATAAAAAATTTGATTTGTATAAATGTCTAGAAAGACCTTTTAACTATTTTATGAATAACCTTTGAAAGTAATTTTCGCCAAAAGTGGCCACTTTTGGCGAAAAACAGTTTTGAAACTAGACGGACTATTAGTAATAATTTCAAAGGTTATTTTTCGAGACATTTATACAAATCAAATTTTTAATTATTACCATATTTAGTTTTAAATAATTTATTTTAAATGAGGGCGCCACTTTAGCTACCACTTCGTCTGAAGATAGAAATAAAGTTGACTATGGTATAGTGCGCTGCCAGCTGCTGCTACTTCAGTCTGAATCAAGCCTTAAACGTCCAGTGGTCATATTAAATGTTTATATTAACGAGTGGAGTTTTAAGACCGTGTAACATTTACAATTAAGTATATTATAATATTATTTGATCGAGCCAGAAATTATAGCAATTTTAAATAGAATTACATGCATGACGTTTACCAACACCAAAATGACACTATTGCACATGTTAAGTGTCAGGCCCGCTTTCTTAAATTCAGACAACTTTGTAATACAATATGTAACAAAAATCCTGTCCAAACCTTGTAGGTGCAACTCAGACCGTCAATATGAACAACTTTTCCTATGGGACCAATGCTTGAAATTTGAAAAAAAAATCGATATTTTTATACAAATTGCTGGGTCGGCCGAACACTTTAGTATAAAAATGACTTTTTTTTTTCGAGTTTCAAGCATTGGTCCCATAGGAAAAGTTGTTCATATTGACGGTCTGTGTTGCTTCTACGAGGATTGGACAGGGTTTCTGAGTTGCTCCTTCAAGGATTTGACAGGGTTTTTATAGTGTAATACACTGCCCATTTTGTTTTAAATATTAGATTGACTAAGGTATACAATGTGGAAGGGACATAGCTGTGATAAATCGAACCACAAGCTTTACTAGATCAGTATAGTATATTGAAACAGAAATAACAGCCAAAAAACCAAAAAAATAATAGACTCTCCCATTCAAATCGCCCGGGCGGCTGCAAACTTTGTGTGGAAACGCCAAATTTTTTTTTTATTATGATTGTTATTTTTATTTCAATATACCATATTGATCTAGTATAGCCCGTGGTTTGATTTATTACGGGTATGTCCCTTTCACGTTGTAACAAACATTCAGTGAATATAAAATCAGCATAATGAGGTCTATTTGAGTTCAGCATATTTTAACCCCTTCACCGGGAACGTCGGATTTATCCGACAAACACTTTCGTGCCCATTTCGCGAGCAACGGATACTTCCGACCAAAAACCACAGCTCTCTATGTTGCTATACTGTCTATGAAATCATTTGCCTAGCTCTCTTCTGATCTATATCGCAGTAGGTCCAACTAATTATATGTCTACTTCGCATTATGACTAGTCATATCGCGACTTTGTTCATCTAAGCATTAGGTACACCGATTTGAAAGGGTATTGCACATAACTTAAGTATCCACATCCCTTTTTGGTTGAAGGTATTTACTTTCGATTTACTATGCCTCGCGCTAGGAGCACGACAATTGATATAAAGTCTTGCGGTAAACGAGTTAAATATTAGTTTTCACTAATATCTTATTTTTAGTTCTATTCATTTTGACAGAGTCATTTGTGGCAATACCCAAAGGCCATGCTTAGTAGTACAATATTTAAAACAAGCTATAATCTCCCGCCTGATCAGTGAACAATTTCCTATCTACGGAATGATTAGATACAAAAATACAACAATAGCCTACAACTATACCTCTCATTTAGGCCTGATCTTCTCGTAGAAATACGTCTGCGCTAAACCATTGTTCTCTCTCACCAACATTTTCTTTTTCACAAACTTAAAGTGTTCTAAAGCAAACTCGTATAACTCGTTCTCCATCTTCCATATTGAAGATTGCTGTATCCGTTCTATTGTTAAAGGGTTTGGCTCTATTTTGGAGCTGGTTTGTCTTAAATGAGACTTGTTGCTGTTTAGGTAGTGCTCCGTGGCTCCCTTGAAGAACCGAGGTAATGTGGCCTCGAGCACGGTAATGAAGTCTAGCATTTCTTCCGTAACACCTACTAGTAAGAAGTGGTTGACTAGGTTGCGTTTCGCTTGCTCTAACGCCCAGTGGTTGCCGGGTTTCCTGAAAAAATTGAGAAAATCATATGTAGGGAATAATAAATGGAAGAGCGAGACAATGTTTTTTTAATCTATTATTTTACCGAGGCTCACGTGGTGGGACTATTCCAGCCTCATGGGGGACTTCAATTAACGTCCCCCATTAAGATTAAATCATATGTAGGGAATAATAACTGAAAAAGCGAGCCAATGTTTACTTTATGTGTCCTTAAAAAAATACATTTGTATAGGTGGTTTCAGGCTGCTTTTCAATTGAAATTTTTGGGCTGGGCGGAGAGTTAAGTGATGCTCGAATTGACCAATAACAATGCTGCCCTGCCCAGTGCTTTACATATTATATTCAACATAAATCTCTACAAAATATTTATGAAAACCATAAAGTTAAAATATACGTACCAACACTGGGCTGAGTGTCCACAGAAGAATGGCACCTGCAACCACATATTTGCGGGGTCACAATCTGGCTGGCTTCTCTCTACACACTCATCGAACGTCTGGAAATAATAAGAGAATAATTTAAAATTGTATAATCATATTTCCGCAATGATCGCATGTCAGAAAAGGCCTACGGCCTTCCGCCGATTACAGTTTCATGTAATAAACTCTAGATTTTACACTTTAACTATTTTGGTCAAGTAGTGGCTACATTATATAATACAATACAAAAAACTAAATTGCAACATAGACATTTACAATTTAAATACTTATAAAATAAGGACAACATATAATGAGGTACAACAGGGTAAAGCCATAGATGGTAGAGCCAGCTCAGATCAAGAAATATACACATCAGCAGAGCCATTTAGAGTTTCTTACCAAATAATATATGCAATACCTAAATCACGTATAAGTATTTCTAATCTCATTTGCATCTGATAAATGACTTACTTACTTATTAGGATGGTGCAGCAACCCAAAGTGAGTTTTGACCTCCGATAATTACGTTTAATGAAACAGGCCAAAATGATACTAATTTCGATCACTTATTAGTTATCCCTCGCATATAAATTTACACTATTTCAAGAACTAACCATTTTATCTCCATGTTTCTTTCTGACCAAATGGGGCCTGAAGTTGTCTCCGTTCCTCAGAAAATAGTAATAGGAGATGAGCCGATCCAGCGGCCTCCGGATCAAGTTGATGAATATTGGCTTTGATGATGTCCCCAGCCTGAAATTAATGGTTGTTTTCTCAGTTAAATAACAGATTTTATTATTAACTGTAACTGATTGTTAAAATAATTGTTTTAATTATATTAAACAGGGAATGTTCTTAGGTTAGCAGATAGGTAAATAATTTATCTAGAGGTTATTGCAGGCAGTAGTTTACCGGGAGGTGGATTATTAGCTTTTTGCTTTTTCTATATTTGATAAAGAAAGAAAGAAAGGAAAATATAAAAAAAAATATAAAAAATTGCCTTCATAAGAAAAATAATATCTAATCTAAGTAAATACTTATTGCATTATTTATTTTAAACTGTTCAAAACGTCCATATTGTTAGAAAACACAGGTCTGGATAGGTTAATGACATTGGGCCTAAAGCGTATGGCCTGGTAAAGGATAGTGATATGAATATACTCATGATACCTGGCCCTCTAAAATGTACTTAGTAAGGTCTTTAAAGAATAAACTAGATAATTAAAAAGACTCACAAATTATAATGTCTTCATTATCATTAATAAATTTAAAGACTATCTTCTTGTCGGTGGAGAATATTCTCTGTCTCTAATGTCTCTTAGTTTCTTTTGAACTTAAACTTCTCTTGTCATTAGATGTTGAACAAAAACATTTTTCTATTTTATTTAAAAAAGTGAAGTCAATAACTAATTCACTGGTTAATGTTATCACTTGTTGGCTACATCCAATTAGTTACTACAAATATGTACAAAGAT
This sequence comes from Acrobasis suavella, assembly GCA_943193695.1. Taxonomy (NCBI): domain Eukaryota; kingdom Metazoa; phylum Arthropoda; class Insecta; order Lepidoptera; family Pyralidae; genus Acrobasis; species Acrobasis suavella. The sequence continues at coordinate 3,449,785 of OW971929.1, forward strand.
AAGCAATGGTAGGTATAAATATTTGGTAAACATAATGATAATAATAGTTTATTAAATAAACCTCAATATGATAGAAGTAGTTAACCATGAAATATTGTGTATTATTATCTTTTGCGTATCAGGCATAATGGATGAATTAAAGAAAATAGTAAAAAATAATAAAAAAAACACATTTTCAATTTTTTTCTTTTCTTTTTAACTAGGAAACATTTATTCAATAAAACAATATGTAATGGATTTATTAAAAAAAATAGTTGAAATATGTAAAAATTTTTAGATTTTTTAATCTTTTTTCTATAAATAAGGAGACATTTATTCAATAAAGCATGTATGTACCTACTGAAGCAATCATTTTTATTTTTAGGTATATATTAAATGTATTACATAAACATACTTAAATAATTTTTATTTTGGTTATGTATTTATATTTTACATAGAGCAGGGTTTCTTATTGACACATCTCCAAGTCTCAAAAGAGATTAGATAAGTGTAGCCCTCATCATCTTCATCATAACAGCCACACAAAGTCCACAGCTGGACATAGGCCCCCCCTATAGCCCTAACTTCACACAATTTTGCAGTTATTAAGTTTATCTTAATGAAGGCAGTTAGAGCTGAGTGAAAATGTAGAGTAGTGCTTTAGATTTAAAAAATAATATTCTCACCTCTCAAAGTTCAAGAACGCCATATGTCCATGGTAGAGCGCCGGCTTCACCTCATGCCATTTAGTAACATTTTGAGCAAATTTGTATTGATTATCTAGCGTCATCACATGCATATTCGCTGTTATGTTGATGTGCAGCACTTTAAAGTGGTTTTTCTTGCACAGATCGTACGCTACGCCCACGAAACTTGTGGAGCCCGTCTTAGGCACCCTGTTATAGATCACTACCAAGTCATCCTCGTCTTTCACCACCGGTTTCGGAAAAAACTGCCGAGATTCCGAGTGCGATTGAGCCAATCTGTACTCTAAAAAAAAGAGAAAGTTTAGAAGATGTCTTCGAAGATATTTATTTAAGAATAGTTACTAGATTGCTCCTTACCTATTTTACGATAGCTATCCTCCAAACGTGCTATCTCCGAGAGAAAATACAGAGCTGTTAAAACAATAACACAGAGACACGAGAAAAGCGACAATTTATGAACGTTCAACATATTAAACCAGAGTTTGCTCTGCTTTACGCTTAAACGGCCACTGCACTGACACAATTATCATTCATAATTTATAAATAAACATTCCATCCCACTATTATGTGCTCAAGAAAACAGAAATAACACAGACACAAGAGCAGGCGCCATACGCCAGAAATGACAACTGGTTGCGTTACATTTTGACAGAGCTGCTAGACTTGTTCGCAAATGGAACAGACACGGACTTATTGTGTGGCTTTTTCTGACGAGTAGGTAATCGCTAACGTAAAAAGTGGGATTTGTTAAACAATGGAACGCAGACACTTGAACTTGCGTTTTGTAACTTCAAAGAATTTTGAATTTTTATTTCTTACCTGCTTTTTTATAATCTAGGGATTAGGGTTTTTGGAGACATTACCTATCAAAGATTGCCTCTATGGTTTATAATTTTATAGTACCTATTTATCAACTCACTCTATTGTTGTCATCTATTTATGAAAAGTGCGATTTCTGAAACGCGGAGTCACCTAAACGTATGGTTTTTGTATGGGAAAACCATTCGTTTAGGTGACTTCGCGTTTCAGAAATCGCACTTCAAGGCACGTTCAATACGCCTACCTTCGTTTTAATCTCTCATCTCTATCTCAGTACTGTTATTATAATTTATAAAGACCGGTGCAGTAGATACCTACCTACACCTAATACGTGACTGTCTTTTAGGATCTGTAAAAAATTATAGGGTTTTGTCACAAGTCACAACTAAAAAGTTTAGTATAACTAGCAGTCACTGGAATACCTACCTACCTGCCTTTAAAAGGTACATGCAAGTGTTATTCCGTTACCGTACCTACCATCTTATGTCCTAATTTACCTGATGTTGATTTATTTAAATGGTGACATTGTTGTAAAACAAAACGTTAAAAGAAAACCTGACATGTAATAAATCTATTTAGCCTCCAAACACATTACGACAGAATTCGGCCAACGAGACCACAGTCCATGCGAAACAATAAACGTAAACGCTAATCCGGAACACAATAAAGCCGTTCTACAAACCGCAGTTCCGTCTCTATATAAATAAAGGTTCACGCTTGCCGTTAAACGTAAATAAAGGTATCACGCTTGGCGTAAACTAGCCTTAAATAAATCGATACGAGTCGGTCACGCGTGCGACTAATTAGATTCGACGAATCAAGGACAGTAGCTAGGTACTACTTTTATTTATTATCTAGGTACTAGCTGGTGCACACGACTTCGTTCGCGTGAAATTTAAAATGAAGACTTTTTTCCTGAAATCAGATTTTAATGAAGCAAGCCTATTTGTTGCTCCGAGCTAAGCTTATCTATTACTGAAAACTGCATAAATATATATAGTTTCGAAGATTAGCGTGAACATACATACAGACAAACAAAATTTTCTCTTTTTTGTGTTTAATTAGGTACTTTTTTGTATCGCCTACACCAGGCATGTGTCACTTCCCGTTTAGGTATCGCAAATATAACTAGTGGCGTAGTGGTCACCATGCTAGTCCGCCACCCAGAGGTTCCGGGTTCGATCCCCGGTCAGGGCAAGTTGGAAAAATGGCCTTTTTCAAATTGTCCTGGGTTTTGGATGTTTATCTATATATGTATATGTTATAAAATATAGTATCGTTGAGTTAGTATCCCATAACACAAGTCTAAAACTTACTTTGGGGCTAGCTCAATCAGTGTTATTTGTCCCTATATATTTATATTTATTTATTTATTATTATTTATTATTACTTTGCGCGCGACCACTTCGAAGGGGAAAATTCAGTCACATGAATCGTTTGCCCAGGGTAATAAGAATGAAATTGGCTTGTAATAGTTGTAATGGATGTCTAGGTATCTAAATGAAGAGGCGAGGAGTTATGACCCGAGCTAATTAAACCAAAGCGCCAACCACATTAAGTAGATATTTCTGTGAATTTCTTTTCTGAGTAAGACTTCTGTACGTGAGTACTAGTACTTATTCTGTGCCTACACTCATTTTTTCATAAATTTATTAATGAATTTATTAAATATACAAACACGCGATTTTTACTGTTTTAATATATGCATTGTTATTGATGTATGTAAGTATTAAACTAGGTAGGTACTTCCTTTTAGAAGTCTATGTAAGTAGGTACATATGTGTGTATGTTGGTTCTTCTATGTAGGTCTAGTAAAAACAAAACAAGAGAAAGGATGTCGTATGGTACACCCGGTGAGAACGAAGTTATTAACTGCTTTATCGAACACTTTAGAAACACTTAATCAAATTTCATTTCAATGATGCTTTGTAAAAAACAACCAGATTCCATATTGGATTCCAAAAAAGTTTAAATTCGGATTCCGTGACCCAGAAAACCCTAGATGGAATAAAAACCATTGTTTTTAGGGTTCCGTACCCAAAGGATAAAACGGGACCCTATTACTAAGACTCCGCTGTCCGTCCGTTTGTGCGTCTATCTGTCAGTCACTAGGCTGTATCTAAAGAACCGCGATAGCTAGACAGTTGAAATTTTCACAGATTATGTATTTCTGTTGCCGCTATAACAACATAATGAAGTAAATATTAAATTAGGGCTCCCATACAAAAAACGTGTTTTTTATACTTAATTGTACGGAACCATTCGTGCGCGAGTCCGACTCGTACTTGGCCGTGTTCTTTTTAATATATTTTATGGGAAATGCGTAAAATAGCCGAAAAAGGTAATGTTATTAAAGATAGATTAATAATAAAATAATGTTATTAAAGGCGATGAGACTAGCAACCTATCACTATTTTGGCTCCGTTTTCCACCTTCTCGCCTACATCACGCTCAAAGTGGCCTTCAAGTCTTGCGCCCTGGGCTCTACTTAGAACCGTAAGGCTTCAAAATGCTCTGTGTGCCCATTAGGGATAAAGACATGATAGGTATGTATGTACCATGTATGTATGTAATGCAACCAAAAACATGCCCGTTAAAAGGAGGCCAAGTTCCTATCGGCTAGTTGTTCGCCTAAAAAAGGGTTGAAATCCAATCCAATGCCAAGTTTAGATGCACTTTAAAATCGATCATAATCATCTTCATCAACAGCCTGTTCCACTGGTAAACATTTGCCATTCCCAAGATTCGCCATCACACCCAGTCCTCCGCCTTCCGCATCCAGCCACTACCACCTTATCCACGTCAACGGTCCATCTGGCCGAAATTCACTTAAAATGTGGTATAGTTGTGAAAATACGTAGGTACTTGGTTAAAAATATCTAAAATTATAATACTTCTAAATTTGAACTTGGCAGGTTTTCGTGCTGTACGTAACAATTGATTAATTGTATAATTATGTATACCATGTTTGTATGGAATAGAATAGAAAAATAAATATTCAGGTAGATAAGGAAAAATGTACTTACATCTGCTTCTTTAAGCGAACCTAGAGTTTAAAAATAGTAGAGGCGGCTTATCTTTTCATAGACGCAACTCTTGAACAAAAGATAATAGATACCTACTTAAATACCCATTTAGTACACCTGTAAAGTATGTACCTACAATAGAGTTAATGAGGGTCTGCCGGCGCCTATTGCATGTACTCTAACTTGTCAAATGAAGTCATTACATAGTCATCCCTAATGAACCTGCTGTGACAAAACCAGCTGCCTATTGAGGTTGACAAATATAAATAGTTGGGATTGTATACATTATTGTTGTGTACTTAAGTTATGTTGCTAATTGCCACTGTTTAGCTCCCGCTTGAAAAAGCTAAACAGTGGCAAGTGTTATGATCACGCTGCCTAGAAATCGAAACGTCTATGACGACCTCCGTGTCGTATTGGTCACCATGTTAATCTGCCACCCAGAGGTCCCGGGTTCGATCCCCGGTCAGGGCAAGTTGGAAAATGGTCTTTTTCAAATTGTCCTGAGTCTTGGATGTTTAGCTGTATATGTTATAAGATATAGTATCGTTGAGTTAGTATCCCATTATAACACAAGTCTCGAACTTACTTTGGGGCTAGCTCAATCAGTGTTATTTGTCCCTATTTATTTATTTATTTTAATTTCACCTAAGAGTTGTATTGACTAGGAAGCAAAAAGTCTACCTTGCAATATGACTTTGCAGTACCTGCGCAGAGGCGGGTATGAACATCATCTACACGTGACAATAAAATTAACAAGTTGTTTTACAAAGCTTGATTTATTGAGGTAGGTTCCTATCACCCCAATAAATCGATTGATATTTCATTATAATTTTTACTTTGTATTCCAATAAGTATTATATCGATTGTAGGGTTATGACATTGCTCGGCCCTGTTTTAACTCCCTACCGAAAAAGAGGGTGTTATAAGCACCGAAGCGGATTGACACCATCTACACGTGACAATAAAACTATACAAGAGGTTTTAAAAAGTTTGATTTAATTAGGTAGGTTCCTATTATCCCAATAAATTCAATGACATTTCATTATATTTTTAACTTTGTATTCCAATAAGTATTATATCGATTGTAGGTAAGGTCTAGAATGTAGTTCTTTGAGATCCCATAGAGATTTGCTACACTAGAGCAAAGGTCTAGTAGACAGTAATTTATTTTCGTCATAAATAAACTACAAAGTCTACGAGGCCTGAAAATCCATTGTCCTCGAGATTATAATAGGTATAGGGCTTAATATAATATGGAGCAACCCAAAATCAGAATTTGGCGCCTTTTTAAATCTTTTCCTGCTTGGCCAACCACACAGCGGCATTATGACACAGAGAAATTTCCATACATTTAGGCACTGAAATTATAAGTTATTGTAAACATGCAATATATTGTCTTCAAATAGCCATAACACAAGTTTCAAGGTGGATCCTTCCGCTTGCAATCAGTTTCGAGCTGGCCCCGCGCCGGCCGGCTGCGCGCGGAAAATAGCACTGACATTAGTTTTGCCGCCAAAACTGGGTCGTCGCGCTAGATCTCGAAAAAAGTGTGATAATGTCTATTTGTCAATATGTCCACGTCCATTTTTGATTTTTAAATATGATGAATATTTTTGGTAAACAGTAAGTGTAAAAAAAATAGAAACAGTAGGATAAAGAAATCTAATATATATATACTATCTGCGCCCCGCGGTGTTACTCGCGGAAAAAGTAGCCTATGTGTTAATCCGGCCGTTTGCGCGTGAAGAAGTAGCAAACATACACACACACACACAAACTTTCGCAATTGTAACAATTATAAGTGTGATAAGTGTGATACATACAAATAAAACTTTGTTATTATACATACGAATAAACAAAACATATTTTTAAGTAAAGTAGGTAAGTACATAGGTCACGATAATAACGCATTTAAAAAAATAGTTACCTACTTTCAGAACAAAAGTTTGTCCAGTTTTGTATTTTTAGTTTTGCCGCCAAAACTAGGTCACTGCGCTAAATCTCGAAAAAAGTGTGATAATATGTCTATTTGTCAATATGTCTACGTCCATTTTTGATTAGTGAAAGATGAATACGGTTTTTACTAAGCAGTAAGTATTAGAAATAAGTTCAATATATATACTATAAATTGGCCTACTTGGTTCAGTTATTCAATTTAGCATAATTGAGCTCTAAGCAAAATGATTAAGGAAATAGATAGGTACATGAATTTCTCGGGGTCCAGTGCTGCCCCCATTTGAAAAATTATTTGAAAGGAAACGGAGATATCATTCTAGAGATAAGAGATGGGTTATAATTCTATGTATCATTCACAAATGTGTCTTGACATAGCCCTAGATAACCCTTGAAACTATTATATGAACTACTGTTTATAGTTTAAGGAGAGAATATAAGCTTTTGTTCGCATAATAATCATAAGTGGCCATTTATCGCAAATGTGGGTAGAAAAGCTTCATGTTCTTGAAGCTACAGTAGTTCATAAAATAGTTTGAAGGGTTATCTATGGCTTGATCTGGGACAAAAACCTAAACGATATCACCGTTTCCTTTTAATTAAAATTTATTCCAAATGGCGGCAGCGCTGGACCCGCAGTGAGGCCACCAGTCCGTAGGGAGAAAATCATGGTATTCCCTTGAATATAGAGTACCTACTCGTAAAAAGATAAACTTATGACGTTATTGAAACTCGTACACAATTACTTATTTCATGGCCGATACGATATATACGATACAATACACTTCTATCCATCATTACATGTCTTAATCCCTAAAGAAGCGGACAGAGTATTTGCGTCTTGCGACTCTAAGCTTCATATCATAGCTGGACGACTTTAAAAAGACTTTAGGGCTGATCTGGACCCTGGACGAGAGATGGGTTTACGATCGGCATATTGCATAAATGCCGAATTAATGTCGGTATATGCCGAGTAAAGTCCTTTGCCAGGGCAAAAACAATCACAGAACTTTTATTCACTTTTTCATTCAAATAGCTACTCGTACATGTGAGTAGGCATGCACAAATAGTATATTATGCAATTAGTGAATAAAGGACGGATTTACTTAGAGGGCCATAGATGAATCATGAGCAGGTGAAGGATTCTAACGACTGAATCACGACCGTAGGGAGTGATTCATGATGATTGAATGACGAGCGTAGCGAGTGATTCAAGTGTTAGAATCCTGAGCAATGCGAGTGATTCATGGCCCTCGATGTAAATCCGCTTTATTCAAGAATTGCATACTATACTTTATATCATGACAACGAGAATTAGGTAATATTCAAAACTAAAATCTGACTTCACCACCAAACTACACAACCGGCTTTAATAAAAAATTATGGGACCACCTGACAGGTATTCCCTTTAAAAAAAAAGAATATTTTAAATCGGTACAAACGTCTTCGAATAAATCGATCAACATTTATATAAAACATAAGATTCCGACGAATTGATAACCTCCTCTTTTGGAATTCGGTTAAAAATTTAAGCGAAAATAGACATTTAATGAAGAAAAAATAAGGTTAAATTAATTAAAGTGGACATTTAAATCGGAAAAATTACAAAAATTAAGTGTAAATTGTTCTAAATTCAAACATCAAAATAGTGAGTAAAAGTGCATTTTATTCACTGTTTTCAGTGAATAAAATAAACTTTTGAGAGGAGGAATGGAATAAACATAATTAAATTACGACTAAAAAATTGACAATGAAAAACCCGGACAAGTGCGAGTAGATCTGGCTCACGAAGGGCACATCATCTATAAAAAGTCACGTTTGTTGTGGGGCCCTACTTAAATATTTATTTTATTCTGTTTTTTGTACTTGTACGAATAGCGGCAACAGAAATACATTATCTGCGAAAAGACGGTTCATGAGATACAGCCTGGTGACAGACAGACGGACGGACGGACGGTCAGCGGAGTCTTAGTAATAGGCTCCCGCTTTTTCTTTTGGGTACGGAACCCTAAAAACACGAAATCGATATTATGTTCGATGACTTAGTCAGAGTACGCAAAATATCACTCTTTGCGCCCTTCAGTCGAGTCTACGCAGCGCGAGCGCATGAAAATTACAATTTATTGGGTAAAGCTAAAATTTATAATGATTTAACGTGACTGTGATTATTTATTAAACAAAGGATTTTATTGAATGATGGGATTGAATAATGGGGTAAAGAGGCAAGGGCTTTTATTAGAGAACCGACGTATATCTGATCGTACAAATGACTTTCGTTCCGTATCTTATCTGACTCAAAGACTTTCCATAGCCATTCAACGTGGAAATGCAGCAAGTGTTATGGGAACCTTTGGGCCGGGAACGATGCGTAGCGGTCTCTTAGAATAAGAATTTTGACGAAGCATGTTGCGGATATTTTTCTGTTTACTTATTTATTAGATTTACAATTAAACTGATTTTATTGAAGTTATCATTTACAAGATACCGATAAGTTCTTCCTTTTTTTTTTCAAAATTTAAATGATATGTTTCTGCCCAGCGATTTGGCATTTATTTGGGCGAGAATTCTTTTTCGCCCAATACGCCCGTTTTTGCCTTCAACCCATCACTCATGAAGACACTTACGATCAGCAGCAAACGCAAATATCATCATCATCTTCGGCACCCTTCCATACCCCACTTTTGGGAACAGGCCTCTCTTAAACGCAAATATGATGAGAAGAAATCATTAAATTACGATCTTACAAAGTGAAGTTCGATCGAAGTTAAGTATGATAATAGCATCATTCGAAGTGATATTTTACATATAAACTGAAAATATATTTTCGCGTAAACATTTATTTAAGCAGGTACAAATACAACTACATAATTTAGATGATGATAATGTTAACATAAACATGTAAAGAGCAAATTTTATTGGAAAAATATGGTTGCCTTGGTAATACATAATTTATTTTTGTAAGTGGCTGCTGTGTGTATTATTTGGTAATGAAATATTTAAAAAAACTTGAGACGTGTCAAGGGACACCCGGATGGAATGAAGTAAAATAGAAATCGGTCTAAATTACATTCAAACTCTTTTCTGCGTTCTAAAATCAAGTTTTTATTATCTTCATAAAGAATGAACAAGAAGTGTCGTTACAACTTTTGGTCTTAATTTTTTCCGTTTAGCTCCCTTTCGCAACGCGCGTTAAGGAACTTCGTTCCAAAAAAAAGAAGGTCAGAGACATTCCTGTATAGCCCTGTATGAAGCGGAGTTCCATCAATGCGAAACCTATTAAAATCGGACTTCATCACAGAAACCACAATAGACTCGGCAAAGGAAATGGCCCCAATGCGGCATTTACGGCTTCCGGTACATCCATACTCACGATCATGAGTCTTCGATGTAATTACTATTAACATTCTTAATATCCCCGATAAAAAGGGGGATGTTATGAGTTCGACGCTAATGTCTGTCGGTCTGGACTGATTTCGATGCGGTTGTTTTTACGTGAAAGCAAATTCTCGTCCGGTGGTTCTTAGCTATGTTTTATGAAAATCGGTTGAGCAGTTTAAAAGTTATTGGGGGTTAACGTTCAAAGTCAGGGCTTTCTCTAGCTAATAATAGCTGGCGCTACGGATTTCATATCGGTAGTATCCGCTACTCAACACTAGATGGCGTTTTTGACAGTCACGGTTTTTTTATTTGCTTAGCAAATAAACTTGTAACATATGTACTAAAGTTTCATTTAAGATTCCTATAGGAATCTTAAATGAAACTTTAGTACCTAGTGTAAGATATTTTTGTCAATATTTAGTTAAATAAAGCTGATAATACTAATACTCTATAGCTAAATCAGCTCTCTACAATCTAGAATCGACATTTCAGACTATAAAACAGAGCCTTGACATGCTTTACAGAACTCTACATTGTAGAGTATCTTTATTGACAATATATCAGGCGCGGTCGCAGCCTGAAATTTTGGAGGGGGTCACTCACTACACTATAATAGAATGAAATAAACATTATTGCGTAAAAACACCACTAGATGTCAGCAGACTATAAATTTATCGCTGTAAGGGGATAGCTAGAAATTTCTTTTTATTATTTGGCAAATTTTTGTAATTTTTCAATTTGTTCTTAGATTTTGGGGGGGGTCATGTCCCCTGTGACCCCCCCCCTTCGGACCGCGCCTGGAATATATTCAGTCACAATGCCATGTGGTTTCAGAGTTTCAGGACCATTTCAAGTCTTCTCGTGAACGTCGTAGAAGTGATAGTACAGAGATAGTTGTCCAGTTGAGATTATCATTTATTTATTAGCACACTTTACAAATGACAAACACAAAAAGAGAAACAATTGGATGGATTGCAGACTAGACCGACTCTTATAATTATACAATTATAAGAGTCGGTCTAGTATATAATAATAATAATAACGTTGCTTTTAGACAAGTATGTCTAAGGGCCGTAACAGACGGGGTGCAAGTTGCGCCGCGTAACAGCTAGTGATGGGAGTTACATAAATACTCAATCAACCCATTTGAATATTTACTCAGTAGATTGAGTAAATACCCGATAAATATCCTCATTTATCCATTTGGTGAGTAGATTGATTTATATAAGTTGCGACTTATATTAATATTCATATTCATTATTTCATGTTTTCATGTCAATTTTGAAACTTAAATCTAGTATACACTTGCAATTCTTGTCGGAAAGTGTGTGCATACGCCATAATATGCTTAAAATGTTGGTAAACGTTAAATGCGACGCTAAAATATATGAAAATACCATACGAATCATACACTGAAAGTAGGCTTCTTTGAATAATTAGGTATCATTTTTTGCTGGCAGGTGTGCAAAGACGTAATTTTATGTTAAAATAAGTAAACAGACATCAATTGCGATGTCAATATATGAGCACGCTCTATTTACTCTATTTATTAAATCTAGTGGGTAAATACTCAAATGGGTAGATTGAGTACTATCCACTGCCCATCTCTAGCTGTTACGCGACGCAACTTGCGTCCCGTCTGTTGCGGCACTAAAAGCAACGTTATTCACAGAATCAGGTATACTGAATACAAGAATAAAAGTGATTGATAATTCGCTTGTCAAGTAATTTGAAAAAAGATCTAATTCGCAAACGTTTTCGAGGAATAGCCTCTAGGAGAAGCTTTTTCTAATCAGATTTTAAAATAAGGTCTTAGTTATTAAGATATTTGCAAACTCCAAATGACCTTCATTTTCAAGCAAGGTCAAATTATTTGAGGCAGGGAAGTCACGATGAAGATTGGCAATTTCCGCTTTCAGTACTGTACTGTCTAATGAAGTACATACAATTCCATGGTACTGTCACTGTCACTGTCATCTCCCTGTAACAATATATGTCAAACGACATATATTGTTACAGGGTAAAATGTAAACTTTGATTGCTGTGTGTCGTCACTTACGGTGCAAATTTTAAAATGATATAAAAAAATCCTGATAACACGTAGATTTTTTTATTCAAATTACCTTCTTAAAATGGTCTATATTTTCTATTAAAACCAACTACAAAAATTTTAATTATTTAGTTGACAAGCCAATTACAACAATACAAAACAAAATAGAAATTAAAAAATTACAAAAGCATGTTAGGTACAATGCGACACAAATAAGTTGAACAAAAATGGCGGACTTCAAAGCATTTTTGTACAAATTCCCAGCAAGTAGGTTGAACCAAAATGGCGGTTATCGGCGCAGGTACCAGCTGTAATACGCCGACGACTGCCACTTTGGTTCAATTTACGTGTCGGGAATTTGTACATGTTTATGCTTTGAAGTCCGCCATTTTTGTTCAACTTATTTGTGTCGCATTGTAACTGTATTAGTATTTGCCGCCGAAACTTGTAAAGCGAAAAGTGGAAGATATCAGTCTCCTTTATGCTTGGGCCGGACCTGCGCCTATCGTCCCGAAGCTTCGTGCTATTACACGATACACGCAAATGTGACCGGCCGTTATCGGGTATCGTCCCGAATATTTGGACGCGATACATCAAAGGATTTAAGTACGCTAACCATTCGCTCTGCGTGGTCGCACTTACGTTATTCATTTTGACGTTTGTTTTCAACTTGTTCAGACGCGTGCTGTGCGACGGTGCCACGGTTGTTAATGCGTAAAAACGGAGTGGAACGATAAAATGGTGTTAAAATTTTTAGCTTTTACTTCTAGGTTTCAATAAATGCATTATGTATTTGTTAGCACACATATAAAAGAAAAGAAAGTCGTCGTCCATATTTAAAACACGTAGATGACGCCATCTTGGATTATTGCCAGATAGCTCGTGAAAAATAACGAAGCCGCTGGTGTGACCAGCGCTTTATCGCGATAACTTTTTAGTGTACAAATCGTACGAAGATTCGTCGCGAATTGCTTCGGGACGATAGGCACAAGTGCGGCCGAAGCATTAGTGACTAGGACTTCATTGTATTGGCGACACATTCTGTCTATGACCACGGGATTAGGTATAATAAGATCTGTTATTCGAGTAAACCTGTAGGGTAAATGTATTAAAGTTACGATTTCGAGACCTAAAACGTGTATTAAAGTGAAGTGGAGAAAGAAGGCTACTTATGAGAATCGAGAAGACCATAGATTATTTTGTACAATAATACAAGATTAATGTAATCGCAGCGTACACTAAGTGGGTCACATGGAAATATTCTAACCGATTTAAAAAAGATGATTATGACATTCAATCACGGCCTTACTGTTTAAAACTGCGAGTATTAAATAATATGTTTCAGCGGCATGACGTCATTTTCTGGTAAAAAGTATTTCCCAAGGATGACAGTATCTGACCACCTCCGTGGCGTAGTGGTCACCATGCTACTCCGCCACCCAGAGGTCTCGGGTCCGGTCAGGATAAGTTGGAAAATGGCATTTTTCAAATTGTTATGGGTCTTGGATGTTTATCTATATATGTATTTGTTATAAAATATAGCATCGTTAAGTTAGTATCCCATAACACAAGTCTCGAACTTACTTTGGGGCTAGCTCAATCAGCGTTATTTGTCCCAATATATTAAAAAAAAAACAGTATCTCCCAAATGAGCTATCGAAAGCTTTGTAGCGTTTACTCTCCATTTATCATCATCATCTTAGGCTTCTACAGCCGCGAGTAAGCCTGGGCCTGGTCAAGTATTAACTTCCAGATAGTTCTGGTTTGGGCTTACTGTCTGTCTCCAAGTTTTGAAGCCGATATTTTTAAATTCCTGTTCGACGCCATCCAGACGCCTTTTCAATTGACCTTATAAGAACCGACCAAATGCGACTTGAACTCGCGTGGAGAGGGTTCCGTACATACCAAAGAGGGTTTTGAAATGATACACCATATCACATTTGAAATCTTCACACTAAGACGCGAGTAAACTACTACTAGCGCTATCTAGTGGTGTTTTAGTAAACTATTTTCTGTAAGTGAACGTCTTATATTGAGTTATTTTCAATTGATAGAATTCTTATAGTTTTCCCGTAATCTACAAGCAATGAAATATATTTTTTATTTTTTTTTCAAAATTTTGGTTTCATAAGTTTCCGAGATCGGGGAGAGGAATGGTCAATTTTCTTATTCTTTCATGAATAAAGACAAATCTACCTATTTATTTTACAATAATAACAAAAATTATTTGGGATCCTCATAACGAGCTCTTTCATAGGACACAGTATCCCCCGAAAATGAATTTTATTCAAAAATATATTTATATACTTTGTTTATCTGTGTTTGGGTCATAGGATTACACCATCCTCCCAAATTTTACCTGATTTCATGTACGGAACCCTAAGAACTTACAATATTTCAATACAAAATTATTAAACTCGAATACAATGTTCGTACAATAATCTAATTTTGTTTACAGAAAGAACACCATAAATTTCATATCCCTTGCAAAACGCCGTTCAAAAATAGCCTGACAATAAATACTCTGGAACCAGTAGCCCCTTATCAAGGAAACGAGATATGACAAGGGTACTTAGACGAAAATAACTTAAGTTACTCGAGTCATCCCTCAGGAACGCTTGATTAGTTCCACTGATGTTTAAGTTAATTAACACATTCGTTAAAACGGAAGTTAAGTTTTTGATTGCGCGTTAAATATTAGGTTGAATTTCCGTTAAGAAGTTCGTGAAAAAATATAATGATTATATTTTTAGAACGAGGTCACCATTATAAATCGTTAAAGTATTAAACTAAGAGTAATGGATACCAAAGATAAAATATAATTACTACTTACGTTGGTAATGCCTACAGAGTGGGTAAATGCAGTGAAATATGCAAGTCTGTGGAATGTAATTAATAAGATTAAAATAAACTTTAAGAATACTACCTTTTTTAAAAAAATTGGGTGGTGTTTAATGAATCCAACTATATACGAGTAATGTTTCCCTGGATAGCCAAACCAGTCTTTTCGTGTAAGCAAGGGTTAATACATACTTAGGTACATATAATTTATATAACAGCGCAGAATTTATAACATATGATACCTAACAGGTAATATTTGTAGGCGACACACAAAGAAGGTCTACAGTTGTATATTATCTTATATTTGTAGGTAATAAATATACTGGCCATTTAGAATTTTTAAATCTAGCGCTTACTGCATAAAAAGTAACAGATAAAATTCTTAGTGGCCAGCATACTATATTTATTACCTACAAAATATACAGTTGTGTATTTAATTAATCTTATATTTGTAGTTAATAAGTATCCACTTAGATTTTTTTAAATCTGGCGTTTACTATGTACATAAAAAGAAACAGACAAAATTTTAGTGGCCAGCATACTATATTTATTACCATAAAATCCTTCCACCTTTTCGCCTTCCAAGTCTTACTGCCCTGGGCAAAATGCTCTGTCAGACCCATTAGCTACAGAGACGTGATAGTGTATTTTTTGTATGTACACTAAGTACCTCTACCGATATTTACATAATGCAAGAAGGTACCCTACTGTGTGTAAAGTTATCGTCTCGAATCTAATCGTCTCGCTGCACCTTTGCGTAGCTAATCTAAAAGCATTTGATTCAGAAATACGATTTCGCATCCTTGTTTACAGTTAACACGTGAACACATGCACAACGTTTAGGGAACGTGTAAATTGGAGCTGGCTGCAACGGGTCTTCCTATAACGGGTCGGACGGGCCACGTTGCAATCAAAATCTATTTGTTATAAGCGCACAACGATTACAGTATTTACAGTACAGTTCTTTTGTGTATAATTCTGATGGTGACACTGAATTGACGGCGTTTTGTGAAATACAGCGACTATTATAAGTTCCGTCTGTCTTGTAATGTCATTGTAAGCCCCGTATCACAACATCGATACGATTATAGCCTGTAGAGGATCGCGCGAATCCGCATTGTCTGGATGAAATCCGCCTTATTTATAATATGGCATGGCACAGGTATACTTCCGAATTGTGGAATGGAAATTATTGAGGCTTAGTTTTCGTTGAGGCCCGCTCAAATATGATCACTGCATTAGTCAACAGCAGCATATAGTTACACTCCAGTCTTCAGTGCGTCCAAGACCGTCTTCAGAGTAAGACGTTTATTTTTAATCGCCCTTCTTACTTGATAAAAACTTCGTACTTAGTTACGAAAAAACTCTTAGAATTAAAAAGAAATGATTGGACTATTTCAATAGTCGGCTTCAAGAATACTTATTTCTATTGATAAAGAAAATAATTTGACCACTTGTTTTAATTTTATAATGACTTAATTACATAACTTTAAATTGTAGTTGTATATCTTATGGGCTTAAAAATATCAAAAAAAGAAAATATGCCTGGACAATATTTTGAAATTTAAAAATGGAAGTGGACCGTATCCTTTATATTTTTGGAAGTTTTTCGCGCAAGAAACAAGACAAAAGAAAGTCTTTAGGCCAGACCTCGATCAGTGCAGACAACAGTCCTCTTCGGAGAGATCGTCCAACCAGCCAGTGTCTGAACATAGCACCCCGGACTTCTGCCTACGGCGACAGAAAGGAGGTGAACAAGGAATGGGAGTGCGGGCTTTGTAAGAAACAGCTGGTGGAGCCAAGGGTGCTGGGATGTCTTCACAGCTTCTGTACGAGGTGTCTGCAGGGGCTGCATCAGGAAGGCGAGGCTGAAGTTTGGAGCGAGGTGGAAGGAGGTAAGCGTTTTTTGTTTCTTGCTAAAATTTTGATCTGCTAATATTGTTACAGAAATTAAACAAAAAAATATTGACAACTTTTTATGGATATCACCCCCTTTTTACACGACTTAAAAAAAGAAGAGGTTATCATCAATTCGTAAGAATATTTTTTATGTACGTTTCGATTATTTGAAGACCGAAGCCTGGACCGATTTAAAAAAAAAACTTTTTTTGTTTGAATCTACTTGTCAGGTGGGCTCATAGATTTTTAGATTTTTTTAATACTGTTCCTATACAAAATTATGAAAATCGATTCTGTAGTTTGGGGGTGAAGACGGTTTTGTTCTAAAAAAATATTGAAACTCTACTCTGACCGTAAGCCGACACACACATGGTCAATTTGTATTTTTTTTTGTTACAATATATTAGGTTAGGCATTTGTCCTCAATTTCACCTGATGGTAAGCGACGATAAAGAGTAGGATGAAGCATGCCTATCCAAAAGATACCCATTAATTCATTTTGTGATACAAATACTTTATTGCCTAGATTTTCAAACTGCTCATTCGCAGAAAAGTGTATATTAAATCTTGAGATCCATATAAAACGTATAAATTGGGAAGGTATTACTCTCTGCTATCTCTTAGATAAATTAAGATAATACGTAAAATATCGTATGTAACAATCACACTTTTACAATATAATTAATGTCACTTTAGAAGTTTAGATTCTTTGGAAGCATTTTCCAAACATTAAAAAATGTAATATTATTAAAAGTAAGGAGAGATGACCATAAATATATAATAACCGGCCAAGTGTGTGTCGGGCCACGCGCAGCGTAGGGTTCCGTAGTTGCGAATGCCCTCTTTGAGTTTACGTCACTAAAAACGTATAAAAACTAATTTTCTATTGAATTTCTTTTCCTTTTCCGAGTACATTTTATAAGTTGGTCGCTTATAAATTTTTAATTTGTAAACCCTAATAAGATTACTACTTCTGTGAATTTTTCACTTGTTCATATATAACCGTTTAATAATGTTAGGGTCAAGAAAAAATTCTTTCTAACAAAAATTTGCATTATAAAACCACATACTTCGGAAACGGGTTCCTAAATCAAAAATTGATGTTCACAAGCTCCCAATATTTTTGAAATGTTGAAAGACCTATTCAACGATAACCGACACGATGGGTTAGTCGAGAAAAAAGACTCCTACTTGAATGATGGTAGAGCCACGCTACCGGCAAAACTTTGTTTTGCTAGTAGCATGAATGGGCCGGCTCGTCCGGGGAAGTACCACACTCTCACAGAAAATCTACGTCTGAGTAGTAGCGTCACCGCTTCTATGCTTCGTGCGGTGAGTGAGAGAGCCGGAGCTCCCCCTCCTCCTACATCTTCCCTTCCTGAAAGGCCGGCAACGCTTCTGTTACACCCCTGGTGTTGCAGTTGTCCATGGGCAGCGGTGATCACTTACCATCAGGTTACCCGCTTGTTCGTTTGCCGCCCTATGACATTAAGAAAATATATTTATATTTTCAATATTTTTTTACCACTTTTTTGCCTACATACCTGTACCAAATTACAGCTCTCTCGTACTTATAGTCTCTGAGTAAAACCGTGGACAAACAGATAGACAGACATGGCGAGCTATAAGGGTTACTTATTTACTACGGAACCCTAAGAACGGTTAAGCAAGTTAAACCCTTTTTTATATATTTTGTTATTAAAGAATGTGTTCCATTTTTCTAACTTTAAGAGTTCTTCTTTAGGCGTTTTAGAAAAACAAACATCTAAACGCAAACCTCAGATCTAAATGTAAACGACTAACACCGTTGTGCTTATAATTATTGTTTATTGAAAATCATTTACAGAACTTCAAAAGATGTTGTACAATAACAATCGTCAATCAAAGCACAGGAAATTCATTCAATATTTATTATTTGCAACAAATTGTGTACAGAAAACTTATGAAGGATATCCTAGTTTAGAAGCAAAGAGGAACGTACCTACTCGTATGTACGCAGAAGTTAGCAGTGGCGTAGCATGGGGGGGGGCGGAGGGTGCGGCCCGCACCGGGCGGCAATTTGCCGGGGGCGGCGCTGCGGAGGTGGCAGTTAGAAAAAAAAAATTAAAATTTAGAAAACAAAATTAAAATTTAAAAAAAAGTTAATTTCTTTGAGTGTTTTTTTCGTCATTTTTTTTTATGTTACCAAATTCCCAGGTACCTATGCAGGTACTATGCATGGGTGATGCAAGCGCAAGGTTTCTCAATAAAAAATGTTAATTTCACTTTTCAATTCAATAAATCATTCAATAAAACTAATAAAAGTACTCTTTTTACCATGCCCAAATTTTTTATAATGGATTACAAAACTAATATAAAATAAAAATGGATAACAAAGGGCGGCAAATTTGGAATCCGCACCGGGTGCTAGTGACCTATGCTACGCCACTGGAAGTTAGTTTGTGCTCCTTATTTTACTACAAGATTTTTTTCCTGGAAGAAATACCTACCTGCATGCATATCTCAGCCCTAAGAAAAGTTTGATTAAAATACTTTAATTTTGCATCCTATTTAGAGTAATTATTAGAGCTTTCTGATCACGCTGCCTAGAAATCGAAACGTATATGCCAAGAAATGTTACTTCATTCTATCGTTAAACATTCCATCCAAATATCTTCAACAATTTATTTTATTGTTCAAAAGTAAAATATACTTTAACTTAAGAATCCCCTTACCCATACAAACGTAGTCTAGCTTTTATTATGAAAGGTCATGTGAGATTTCGGCAGTATTTTGTAATTTTAAAGAAATTGCATATATCTAGGCATAAAACTAATTTTTGACAATCAAATATGAACTTGAAAGAAAATATGAGAGTGAAGAAGTTTTCCAAACTAATAGTCAAATATAATATGATAAACTATATTCTCTTTTATGTACATATTTTGACTGTGAAAACTAATTATATACCTTAATTGCAATTTCTTTGAAATAACATAATTATGCCAATATTTGACCTGCCGTTTCAAAATAAAAGCTAGAGTACGTTTGTATGGGAACGTCTGATTCTTTCTACAGTAAGGGGACTCTTAATGCTAAAAGCATTTTCTCCCAGTCAACCACAGGGATAAGCCGAGAAAATTATGCGAGTTCCACTCTAGAAAACATCCTGTGGATGGATTTATTTGGAATAGTTTGTTGTAATATCTTCACTTAGTTAAATAATTATCTTTGCATAACCTGGTGTGAAGCCCGAAGCCCTACGAGCACGGAACGCGACCTAGCTGCCTTATAAGTAATCTTGTAATCGGGATCGATTTTTATAAAATACCTAGTTATCACTTCTTTTGTGAAAAGTTGTTTCGAGTCTGGTTAGGATATTGCAGGCTTGAATCACCTGATTATCCGAAATAAAGCTGATTCGTGTTTCAGAAGGCCATCCAGCGTTTGATCATCAAACCTATCCAAGGATTATGGTTCTGGTCTACCCTTTGGGTTGCGGAGGTCAGATGGCAGTCGCTTTATGTAAAAACAATTAAGGGGCTACCTGAGGTCCAGTGCTGCCCCCATTTGAAATAAATGATTTGAAAAGAAACGGAGATATTATTTAAAATTTGGCTTTGATATAACCCTAGATAACCCTTCAAACTATTTTATGAACTATATTGTTTATATTTTTAAGTGAGAACTTGTAGCTTTTTATAGCATTTTTGCGAAAAACGGTCACTTTTAGCATTATATTATGGTTTATGTTTTTATGTATTTATAAAGGTTTGTAACCTTTATAAATGCATAAAAACATAAACCATTCTTACGTAAATAAGCATAGGTAATATACATACTTACATAAATTATATATTACACATATTCATATGCCATTACATATTATAAAATAGCAAATAGACTTACTGATAACTTGATAGCTACATAAAATAGAGTTATTTATAATGTGATAATTCTAATTAGTTACATACTTTTTGAATTTATTTTAGCGCATATTAAAAAGATCTAATTTTTTTTAAATCACGGTTTATGGTACGTGGCGTTTTAACTCTATATAGGGGACAAAGGTCTGATACTAGAGTTAGCATGCCTGTGTGAGTGTCACTCCCCGTTTAGATATCAAAAATATACCTCCGGAACGGGAAATTCAGTGCTAAATACGTCGCTCACTGAATCTGTTTTGTGTAAGTTCCTACCTATTAGAATGATAAGAATGAAATTAACTTGCAATGGATTTCTGGGTATCTAAATAGGTGCTGAGTTCAGACGCGAGCTAAATATCGCTTAGGTAACACATTGAGTAAATATTTATTTGAATGATTTTGCTGAGTAAGACTTCTATACGTGAGTACTAGTACTTATTATGTGGTATTAGCATGTTTAGTTCGTTAGCGACGAACCGATAGCCGATGGGGCAAAAAGGTTCCCGAATGGCTACCACGTACTGGCAAGCGAAGCGTAGGACACCCACCCACAAGGTGGTCTGACTACTTGGCTAAAGTCTCTGGAAAGCGCTGGATGCAGGCCGAAATCCTTAGGAGAGGCCTATGTCCTGCAGTGGACGTTATGCGGCTGAAATGATGACGATGACTAGCATGTTTAGTACCCATGTTCTTTAATATACAGGACGTGTCAGTTATATCGTGGTAACACCGCAGCTGCAATAAACAAAACAAGACATTCTCACTTGTTTATCACCATTTAACGACTATCGACCATTCCAAATGTGAGGCCTTTTGTACCAGCAGTTAAGAAGTCATAACAATTTAATAGCTCCTCCAGATGGGCCCTCAGTAGGGCAAAAAAATAAATCAGTGTTTTGGTAACATCATTATCATATTCCAAACGGTTGAGGCGCTTTAGGGTTCTGTAGTCATAAGAAGATCACCTTTTAACAAATTATACAGAATTCAGTCCATGAAAGTCAAGAACTTTCCCCTAGAAACATATGTCGAAAAATGAAAAATATCTTTACTTCCAGAAAGGTTTAAAAACTGAAAATGTTACTGGTAGAGAAATGCTACTATACGATAGCTGATTTTCTGAATGACAACTTTTAATTTTAATTTATATTAACATTATATAATATTTTTTTTTGACATTTCTAAATATTAGCGATGCATCCGATATCGATACCGATACCGATATATCGGCGATACTTCGGGTTAGCCGATATATCGGTATCGACGATATTTTTATGACCGATTCAACGATACTTGTTTTTTTTTAAATCGCCTTTCTCCGCAAAACTTAAGATTACTTTGTTTTTTAAATAAAAATGTTATTAATGTTAATTACTAAAATTTATAATAATTATCTAATATCGACCTATATAACTACTTTTCATATTAATAAAAAAATAATCCGACTGGTGATTTATTTATTTTATCTTCATGTTTGATTCAATTAACGTATCGGTATCGGTATCGGTATCGCCGATATTTGTATAAGAGTATCGGTATCGGTATCGTATCGGCGAAAAGGCGTATCGATGCAACCCTACTAAATATACATTTTAATTAGTTTCTAATAAGTAGTAATACTTACTGAGAATAATTGTGCATGTGTAATAATTTAATAATTACCTGTATGAATATTATAAATAACTAGATAATTTTCAGCAGCCCATTTACTGACCATATTTGCATACCATTCCTAGAGTAAAAGCACACTGCATGACTATATCTACTGATGCAGTATTTTTTTTGTAAATGATGTGTTTTATTGCAAATTCAAATATTCAAATTCAAATATATCTTTATTATCATAGGATATTTATAATATCTCTTAATAATCGTCACTTTGTTTTATTGCACAATAATTGTTGACGTCAAAAAGTTACTTAGAGCTAAGTTTACTGCCGCCTCCAAAGCGCTAGTGCAGAAGAAGCGGTAACAAACTGCACTGCAGCATTTTCTCCAAGAACGTCAACTCACAATGAAATTAATATTTATAGTTGATATGTGGACAGAGTATACATTGTTCGTTGTCATAATTTAAATTAATTTTTTTAAAGTCGAAATTTTGAAATAATGTCAAATCAAGTTGTAAATTCAGTATGTACTTAATGTACCAGATTATGACCATTTCTGAGTATACAAACCTTTAAGAGGGACCCGCGCCAAGCTCAAGCCAGACTTTGTTGTCTTTAAGATAGTCATCGGTCCTATAATAAGCCTTCTCACAGAGTACCTTCTTTACATAAGCTTTAAACTTTTTGTCAGGCATATCAAGGACCGATTGTGGCAATTTATTATAAAAAAGTATACCGTTTCCCATAAACGTTTTACTGTTTTGAGCCTATAATACGGGGCAACTAAGTCACTCTTATTCCGTAAGTTTCTGACGGTAAAATCGCTTACTTTATTGTATTTGCAAATAAATATATCTTTATCTTTGGCTTTTCATACAAACTTGGCTCAGCTGATCGGCCAACTGGTATGGGAGGTCACAAATTACTTTCATATTTCGATACGTGGTCCTTGGGAAAGTTGTTTAATATCATAAACTGAATTCACCCTTAAAATAGTTTTAGTACGTTTTGTTCACCTTATAAAGTTGACCTTATGAAGTTGACTTAGAAGCATTCGAGATGTGGTGCTAGTTTAGAATTGGCTTGTCAACTAAATAATATAAAAGTTTTAAACTTTACACCGGAAGTGACGACACACAGCAATCGAAGTATACATTTTTCCTATGCCTGCACAAAAAAAAATGACCACGGTCATCTGTCAATGTCACCTGTTTAAATTACTTTTGTTATGTTGGTTGTAGTCGTTTGACATATATTTATAGGGAGATGACAGTGACAGTAACGATACAGTACTGAAAGCGGACATTGTCAATCTTAATCGTGACTTCACTTCCTCAAATAGCTTGACCTTGCTTGAAAATGAAGGTCATTTGGATTTTTGCAAATATCTAAATAAGTAAGACCTTATTTTAAAATCTGATTAGAGAAAGCTTCTCCTAGAAGCTATTCCTCGAAAAGGTTTGCGAAAAAGATCTTTTTTCAAATTACTTAACAAGCGAATTGAGATAATAAATTGGATTGCTAGAATAAGCAATGAATAGGTACTAGGAAGACTAGGAGAGAAAAACTATTGAAAATAGAAGAGGGATTTGAAGATGATTGGACATCTAATTAGACGTGACAATATCTCCAGAATAATAGTCCAGAAAGATAGAAGGGAGACGGGGAAAGGGAAGACTGAAGATGAAGTTTCTGCAATAAATTAAAGAAAAGTTAGGAGTTGGCTCCCTACTTGGTCATTAAAAGGACGGCAGAGAGAAGAGAGGATTGGAGACATCTCTGGCTACAAGAGCTAGCTCTTAGGTTTGGATCTCACTTGTCAGCACGGAACAGCACTTTTCTATGCTGCTTTTGTGTCGCTCAGAACCGTCGTTTGCCAGAGCGAGGGAATGACGGAACGCTATAGCACCGGGCGTGCCAGTAGTACAAATGAGATCCAACCCTTAAATTACAAAAAGAGAAGTTAATTTGGCGGAGGGACAAAAGGTGGATGGTTAACTTTATTATCTCGCCATACGACGGTTCATGGGTGGGAGGAATAGAGGGGCAAAAAAGGTGAATGGAATGCGTGATTTGAAGGAGAATATGGACAAGAGAACCGGCCAAGTGCGAGTCAGGCTCGTTTATCTATAAAAAATCCGCGTTTGTTTTATGGGAGTCCCACTTAAATAGAAGTATTTATTTTATACTGTTTTAAGTTTATGTTGTACGAGCTTTTGCTCGCGGCTTCGCTCGCGTAGCGGTGTAATTTATCAAAATCCTTTCTTAGGGGATGCCTACGTCATAGTAGCTTTATGCATGCAAAGTCTCAGCCTGATTGGTTTAAAATTGACAAAGTTTCATCCCCTATTTTTTCTCCTTGGGGGTAGAATTGATCAAAATCCTTTCTTAGCGGATGCCTACGTCATAACATCTACCTGCATGCCAAATTTCAGCCCGATCCGTCCAGTGGTTTGGGCTGTGCTTTGATAGATCACTATGTCAGTCAGTCAGTCACCTTTGAGTTATATATATTTAGATAGAAGATAGATAGCGGCAACAGAAATGTATCATCTGTAAAAGTTTCAACTGTATATATAGCTATCACGGTTCATGACATAAAGCCTTGTGACAGACAGACGGACGGACAGTCGGACGGACAGACAGATAGCACAGTATTAGTAAAGCGGCACGAAACTCTAGCGCTGACCTTGCTTGCACAGAAGTTAATAATTAATTTCGTACCCGTGCGTAGTATCAATTCTACATGTCGCTCAGCGCTAAACTTACGTGCCGCCGTGTGTAATAGGGTCCCGTTTTTACCATAATAATGTAGATAACAAATATGTAAGATGACACAGGATAGAGGGAACTTGAAAAGATAAATGCTGTCACCTATAGAGTGGGGTAACATAAGAAGATTCTTATTCGTAAGAAACATATATTCAAGGCCTATGCTTTACAGGTATCAATAGATTGTTTTCTTTAATAATTTGTTTGAGAAAACCATAATTTACTTATTTATATTTGAGAGATTTTATTATTCAGATGCAATCTAGTTCTACGGTCATAAACAGATTAATGGAAAACAAACTATTGTTTAATAGCTTATTGTTATAGCTTTGATTATGAGCTCATAAAAATAAAGGGTCATTAAGTTGTCAGTATATAACACTTACTTAATTATACCCCTATCTTATACAATGTGTATTTTTATACTTATTCAAAAGAAATGTGCGGATATTAGACGAAATATTATAGATTTAAAAAAATAAGAAAAAAAATTCGTTGTGTTAGTTTAATTTTTTCGTCAATTATTTTTTAACTAATTTCCTGTTTGGTATTGTTAATTATTTTTTACTTTCTTAGCTTCATCAACTTTGTAGTTTTCAAATGTGACAACTTAGAAGAAAATACGAGAAAAAAATTAAAAACTAAACACGACTTTAGAAAAAATAATTAAATTAAAGTGTTAGAAACGATTTTTTTTTCGGTTTCTTATCGATAATATTTCGTCTAATATCCGCAGATTTCGTTTGATCAAGTATAAAAAATACACATTGTATAATTTATATCTTGGCTGACGATTTTTTGAGGCTCATTTACACAGTGTTAGTTTCTTGCCTGTTGCGTACAGTTAATAAATTGAATTTTGTTTTTAACCCCTGACAAAAAGAGTGGTGTCAATTATAAGTTTAACGCTAATGTCTGTCTGTCTGTCTGTCTGTGGCATCGTAGCGCTCGAACGATGCGTTTTTTTTTACATGAAAGCAAGTTCCCTGGCTTGCGGTAGTTCTTAGCTATGTTTAATGAAAATCGGTGTAGCCGTTTTAAAGTAATTGGGAGTTAACGCTTGAAATACAAGGCTTTTACTAAAAAAATATTGATGGTGTAAAGGATAGCCAATCGTATCAATAGATAGTTCCGCTATTCGTTCCTAGATGGCGTTTTTGAAATTTTCTGTCGGGGATTTTTAATTTGCCTAGCAAATAAACTTGTTTTAACTACTCTTTCTGTAATTATATCATACCACTTACCCAAAAAATATCATAAGTAAACATTCCTCTCAATTGCTAAACGGTTGACTGGAAGAGTTCTCTATACTTCGAGAACCGAGACTAGAGTCCACTGTTTACTATTCTGCTTTTGTATCTGTGTTCTCTCATATGTAAATTAAAGTTTTATAAAAAAAACCGTGCGAAGCCGGGACGTAAAGCTAGTAGAATAAATAATTTACTATTAGACGTACAGTTTGTTTATGCGTTGTCAACTGACGGGGTGGCATCTCCAATTATAGAAACACATTAACAAAGTTCCGGCCGACTCCCACAGCCAATGTTTGTTATTATGATCCCATTCAGTCATTTAGCACTGACTTAAAAGTTACGTAAGGAAACATTGTGGTATAGGCACACAATCAAGAATCGATCAAGGAAATAGATAGTCTAATAGTCTACTATAAGGCAACAAATTAACCGAGCGAGCAAAGATTCTCAGTTTCGAGACTGGCCTAAAATGTTTTTGTTCGGCTTTTTATCGCCTACAGGTTGCACCTCTTAACCGATTGTGAAGTTCAAAGATTAAATAGAATTTTTTGTCTATTCAATATTTCGATAATTTTCAAAATGGCGGATATATGGGGTTTAAAAACTTTAAAATATCATATTTATATTGATAATTATGATGATGATAATGGGAGAAGTATATCTACTATCAAATGTAGGTTTTTTTTCTTTTTTTTTCTTGTTGTTGGCGATTAAACTTCGTTGAAGCTTATTTTGCCAGTGTCTAGTTAACCGATGGCGCGGGCGCCAATCCTAACCGTAACTATACAATTTTCTTTACGTCTTGTCAAATCATCATCATTGTCTATACCATAGACTTAGAAATGTATGGTCAATAAGTATCCATATTTAAGAACTATATTCTTGATGGTAGGGTATTTTCCATGTCTCCCAAAACCTTCAGCCAAAAAAATTCTTAAAATAATGTGCAGATAATAAAATGACAGCCATATATTTCCGAACAATTAGGTAAATAACCTAGTTGACTGACTGAAACTGACTGATCTATAAACAAGATGAATATATTGCCGTTCATTTGGCAGTAGGCCTAAATCACCTATCATTTACTATTACTACCGTCCATATGTTCAGTGTCGAAATAAAATGTTCTGCTCTAACAATACTTTCATAAACAAAGAATGATATAAATACCGTTTCAAACGATTCTTTTTTAGGTAAAAACACAACCGATTTTGATAAAATTTTATGGAACCACCTAGAAAGTAGACCCTTTCAAACGAAAATTGTTCCAATCTTAATGTCCATTTTAATTAATTTAACCTTCTTTTTTCTTCATTAAATGTCTATTTTTGCTTAAATTTTTCTTTTTAACCGACTTCCAAAAGAGGAGGTTATCAATTCGTAGGAATCTTATGATCGATTTATTCGAAGACGTTTGTACCGATTTCGAATATTCTTTTTTTTTTAAGGGAATACCTGTCAGGTGGTCCCATATTTTTTTTATTAAAACCGGTTGTATAGTTTGGTGGTGAAGTCGGTTTTTAGTTTTGAAAAATTATTCTCGTAGTCATGGTATAAAGTATAGTAAGTATGCAATTCTTGAAAAAGCGGATTTACATCGAGGGAATCACTCGCATTGCTCAGGATTCTAACACTTGAATCACTCGCTAAGCTCGTGATTCAATCATCATGAATCACTCCTACGGTCGTGATTCAGTCGTTAGAATCCTTCACCTGCTCGTGATTCATCTATGGCTCTCGAAGTAAATCCGTCCTTTATTCACTAAATGCATAATATACTATTATGAATGTGAAAGAGTACTAGAATATAAATACCCGCAATAACTGTATATAAATATGTTATTAAGGCAATTAAAAAATAAGATACGAGTGAAAAATTGCTACGCATTCTAAGTATGTAATGTTTGGTCTGCTTCCCTTTGTATGTATTTGATCGCGACGAATTGACAACCTCCTCCATTTTGGAATTCAGTTAAAAATGTACTGAGTAAATTCAGGACGTAACGGGTAGACTTGCATCGGCTTATAACATACTTTTTAATTTAATTCGTTTTAGTTTTTCGTATGTGTAAGTGACCACTGGTGTAAGATATTTAAACCTGCCTATAGGCATCTGACATACTCGTAACTTGATGACTGCCATACAATGGTGACAGCCGGGACCACGTGCCTTCTGAAGCAAGGAGGAGCTCGTTACACTTTTATCCCACTTGTGATCACCCATCCAAGTGCGGACCACGCCCACCGCCGCTTTACTCGCGAAAGCGCTATTAATGCGTACTCCCGCCGAACTACCGAGCTCCTCTTTAATTCACCGAATTTAGTTTATTACCTTACATTGAAATACACGATACCAAATGATATGGAGCCATAAATAATATTTCAAATAAATTACGAATTCAAAGAACACCACATTTACTCCAAGCACATTCACTGTCATTATGAGAAGATGCAGATCGCATGATCATAAAAATATGAGCGATGCTATACAGCTTTATAATACAGATCTGAAGTATGGACCACCCGGGCATTTTTCATAATGCCCGTACCTTATGAATGACAAGCTACCTAGAGCTAAGTTGTTAACTAACACTATGGTATAATAAAATAAAAAAAAATAAAAGTAAAAAAAACTATATTTCCATGAAAATTGCCCGGGTGGCTGGACACTTTTTATGGAAATGCTGGTTTCTTTTGACTGTCAATTTCAATTTCATTATACTACTAGCTTTTGCCCGCGGCGTCGCTCGCGTACTGGTGTAATTTATCAAAATTCTTTCTTAGGGGATGCCTACGTCATAGAGCTTTATGCATGCAAAGTCTCAGCCCGATCGGTTAAAAAATTGACAAAGTTTCTTACAAACTTTCATCCCATATTTTATCCCCTTGGGGGTAGAATTGATCAAAATCCTTTCTTAGCGGATGCCTCAACAAAACATCTACCTGCATGCCAAATTTCAGCCCGATCCGTCCAGTGGTTTGGGCTGTGCGTTGATAGATCACTATGTCAGTCAGTCAGTCACCTTTGAGTTATATATATTTAGATAGTGAGCTAGTATAGCTCGTTCGATTTATATACGGGTATGTCCCTTCCACGTTGTATATTATAAAGATAAAGTTATATGTATTTTAAACATGTTTATCTGCTCCATAGGGGTATAGCATTTTTAATAATGCCCGGATTATTTGGTTATTTTAATATTTGTTTTCACCCTGCCCTGTCAAAAAAAAAAGCGCGACAAAGAGGGGCGGGTTCAAAAATTCAAAATCCCGCGTGACGAAATGTATGGACGGCTCTATTGGCATCAAAAGTTCTGTTTATAGCCAAATGAATCATACTTACGCAAGGTCGGTGTGTAGGTATTTAAAGAAACTCGTATCATCGCCACAGTGAGTAACAGACAGACGGACATTGCCAACGAGCTTTGATTTATTTCGTGAGTTGCCAGAAAGGAAGAAATACCATGCAGGGTTTTATTTTCCAGGCCACATGTTACATTTAAGAAAACATTATCTCGAGATACAAGTTATTATTAAAAAAATATATATAAAACCCGACTGCCTTTTTATATACCCAGTGTTACTCTCAAAATGAAGACGAATCTAATGACACCTTTCAAGCTGAAATCCAAAGAGCCCTTCAGGCTGCAGAGCGTGCCAAACATTAGAATTTAGCGCCAAAAATCCACTATTTTTTATATTTTGATATACCCAATGTCACTCTTACAGTAAATACAAATCTAACGACACCTCTTAAGCTAACATCAATCGATACGTTCAGGCTGCAGAGTGTGCCAAACTATTATACATACTCTCGAAAAACATGACCCTCCTGGAGCAATCGATTAAAAACGCGGTTTAACTTTAGTACAGGTTTGGTTTAAAATACTATCTGCCAAAAACAAGAAGACCTGTCGCCATAAGTCACTTTCTCTTTCGTCACTGTCAATTTCAATTGAACGAACCATGGTTTTAACATACATTATACACTTTCACCTTTTTATCAATAACGGGGCAGACAGAGCATTTTAGGTCTTTCAGCTCTAAGCAGACAGAGTCCAGACTTGCAAGACTCAAAGGCCACTTTTAGCGTGACGATGGCCGAGAAGGTGGAAAAAGGAATCAACATAGAGACGGGTTGCTTGCTAGCCGCACCAGATTTTCGCCCGTTCCTTCGATCCCTCGATCGATTCCTACGTTCTGCATAGGCAGAAAAGCAGCTGTTACAAGTTTTTCCTTTTCTCCCAGACCAGCATAGAAGCTTACGGTTACGTACACGGTCTGATAATGCTTGCTGCTCTCTATTGACTTCTTTAATTTACCTGCAGGGTCCATCCACCTCGGCGGATCAGCTGGCTCAGGCTATGAGAGCGACCCGCGGAACTCAGGGTCCGAAGGCAGCTGGGAGAAGCCGCAAAAGTATGGGATATTCACCAGAAAGGTTAGTTGAAAATAGTTCATCATATACCCAGAAATACCAAGTCATGGAATTTTGTAATGAAAAGTAGTTTCTTCCTTTTCTTGATAAATTAATTACATAGGATACACTTTATTACGATAAATAAGTAAGTAGTTATCTGAGTAATCATTTTAGTAACACTCCATGTTATTAACCCCCTCTAAACCCAAGGAAGTGAAGTGTAACAAAAGAGCTTCTACTCTAAACTAAACCTTCTTTAAACCTTGTCGAAATTGCCCTGTTAGGTATTTCTGTAAAGTTATATTTCTAAATACTTATTGATTGTTTTTCGTGTTTCTAAGTGGCCAATACTGGTGTCAGATTTTGCAGGCTGCCGCTTCCTTTACCGCCAATACCAGGGCTCCGGCCGTTAAGCCCACAATCCGCAAAGCACACCCGGCCGGGGAGGCACCCTAATTTTATAATTTGTTTGTCAGCGAAGCCGATGATCGCGAACCCCCGATTGTAAAATATTTTTTTAACGAATATATGCAATGGACTTTGCATTTATTAATGCCATGCGGTTATTGAAGGGTTAAAGGTATCTGACTAGCTTGATGACTGTCATACAATGATGACAGCCGGGACCAACAGATACTTACCTGTGCCTTCCAAAGCACGGAAAGCACGTTAATTTTTTAGGCCACTTGTGGTCACACATCCATTCTAAATATTATATTTACTTGTATTTCAGATATCTGGCAAAAGCGTGCAGTTCCTACTGTGCCCGACATGTGGTTACGAGACCCCACTTCCCCTGGGGGGAGTGTCGGCGCTGCCCCTCAACTATGTGCTGATGAGGAAGATGGCGGCTGACGGAGAACGAGCTAGTGTGCTGTGTGACCTTTGTAACAGTGATAACAAGGTAACACTCCTGACCAACATTTATACCTACATGTCTTATAGATACATTGGAAGAGGCTGGTACATTCTATGTTTTTACTTCTAGACCAGCACTGAAGAATTTAACTTTTAAACTTGACTATTCTTACAATTTAGAGTCTACAGTCTAGCCAACGAGAACTGTCCATGTAAAAACACGGCAAATAAAAAAATGTACAGATTTTTTATTTATATTGAATATAAATATCAGACCCCAAATGACACCGGGCAAAACCCTATTGAATCCTACTTATTTCCGAATTATACATTTTTTATATACATATATTAAAAACTAAAAAATATTAAATCTGTTTATAAAGAGTAAAATTTTTATAAAACCTTTGGATTTTTTTTCTTCAAAATGTTCGTTGGCCATACTTTACTTTTGAATGGCCGCAAACGTATGGTATAAATAAGTATCTACCTATGTAAAATCTTACTCAACCTCCCAAATTAAACTTCACTTACAACAATAATGTGGAAACACATTAATTTATCAAAGTTCAACAACCAAGAAATGAAGTAATTACCCCTCTTGACAAAAATTCCTCGCAACGGCCGAAGTTAATTGACAACATTCGTGGAAATTCTTTGTCGTCCCGTCATGGTGTGATATGTCTTTAGGCGCGGTGTCGATGTTAATGTGCCGTCCGTCGCCAGCTGATGGCTATGGGTTCCAATCACTCGTGTTAGGTCGCGGATGACTTCATTGCCATATGTGGGAGATACCCAAAATATCTTTCTGGTAGTTTATCCGTTATTTCTAAGGTTTGATGTAGAGACATTTGGCTACGGAAGACTGGCTCGAGGGAATTTTCATAAACCTCTGACGACATTGACGACAAAACCTACGTATTATATTAAAAAAGAAAATTTGTAAATAGGTACAAACTCTTCATAATACATTGAAGTTAAGTTAGTATACATTAAGGTTTTAAAATATAATTTTACCGTTGATGTTAATGTCAATCTGGTTAAGGTAATTCAGTCCCAATCTTTTTGCATTTTGCTCGAAATATCTCAGTAGATACACTGAGATATTTCGTAACACATAAAATATCTTAGACTAAATCTTTCAATAATATAACACATATTTTGAAGAGATTTTGATGCATTTTGCCCATTGTAGGCAGAGAGCCGCTGCAAGCAGTGTCTCGTCAGCGTATGCACTGCCTGCGGAGAGGCGCACCACCGACAGAAAGCTACCGCAAGACATTCCCTACATCCTCTCGATCCACTGCCTGTTAAATATTGTAATCAGCATCCAAGAGCGGAGCTGACAGTCTACTGTGCGACATGTCAACAGGTAAGGCATTACACATACATATACACATACTATCACGCATCCCACAGGGATGGGCAGAGACTAATATGGGCCTCCACTTGCTACGATCTTGACAGACCTCTTGCGTTTTATATATACAATTACACTTAACTTATTACTCTTCATACACGCCCGGCAGGCACAGTCTACCCCGTGGATGGAGCAAGGTGACTTATGTTAGGAAATACAAATCTTCACGGTACAAGCTCCAAGGCTGGCGCAGCTGCAGCCACTGCGGAAACCCTAAAACGGCGCAAGTATGAATGCCTAGGGAACGGCTTCATATTTGAGCCGTTTGGGGTTGAGACCTTAGGTCCGTGGGGGCCATCAACCCATAAACTGTTTAAATTTTTTAATCAAAAGTTGATCGAGGTGTCAGGTGAACTGGCAATTACTTCGCTGCCAGCCTTTTGGGCACTTTACCGCAGGGCAATGATCTGCACGACATTTTTTATTTGGAAGTTCTTTATTTTTGTTTATTTAGTTTTTAGTTTAGTTTGTACTTTAGTTTTAATTTCGTTTTTAGTAATCTTTTCTGTAATTTGTAAATTATTATAACCCTAGATAATTGCGAATATTTTTTTGTAAATCTGTAAGAACTGAACATAAAATAATAAATATATAGGGACAAATCACTCAGATTCAGGTAGTCCTAATGTAAGTTAAAGACTTGTGTTATGGGATACTACTCGTAACTCAACGATACTATATTTTATAACAAATAGGTACTTATATACTTAGATAAACATCAAAATTTTAAGGTAGTTTGGACATGTTGAGAGGATGGATGAAAGAAGACTAACTTAAAATATATATCGTGCGGATGTGGATGCGAAAACCGGACCGGGTCGACCTCGACAAATGTTCTGCAAAATGCAGATGTTCTGAAGAAAGGTGAATTAAGGAGTACCTATAACCGGAGAGCATGTATGGAAAGAGTACAATACAATACAATACAAATACTCTTTATTGCACCATAAACAAAAGGAAAAACAATAAACAGAAAAAAAGAAGACAGAATTATGATACAAAGGCGGACTTATCGCATAGCAATCTCTTTCAGTCAACCTTTGGGTAGAGGGAGAAGTGAATATTAAAAAATAGGCGGTGCAGTATGTTAGATTTACTGTAAATAGTTACTATATAGAACCTGCCTCAATATATACATGAAATACTTAAATACACGACATACACACCTACAAATTAATAGACATACATATATACATATAAAATATATATTATAATTATAACAAAATAATGAAATATGAGCATAATGCGAAAGAATCCACTACAAAATAAATCATGAGTTGGACAGATAGTGAGCTTTTAATTGCGTTTTGAAGCTGCACAAAGTTTTAGCGCTACGGATATTAATAGGTAAGGAGTTCCACAGTCGAACAGCTTGAACGGAGAAGGATTTAGAGTAGTATGTGGAAGAGTGGAGGGGGACTTGAAGACGGAGATTGTAGAAGCTGCGTAAGTTACGGTGTGAGACATCAGTTAGGAATATGAAACGCTCTTTAAGATAGCAGGGAGAAGAAGGTATAAATAGTATGGAGTATAAAAGGGAGAGGATATGATAATTACGACGAAGTCGAATAGGGAGCCACTCGAGTTGCGCGCGGAAGTATTGAGTGTTGACGAAGCAAAAGAGGTTTGCAAGGATCGTAGCAAGTGGAAATCTATAGTCTCTGCCCTGTCTACCCCCATAGGAAACAGGCGTGAAAATATTTTCTAAATATATATAACTCAAAGACTGACACAGTGATCTATCAACGCACAGCCCAAACCACTGGACGGATCGGGCTGAAATTTGGCATGCAGGTAGATGTTATGACGTAGGCATCCGCTAAGAATTTTGATCAATTCTACCCCCAAAGGGATAAAATAGGGGATGAAAGTTTGTATGAAACTTTGTCAATTTTAAACCGATCGGGTTGAGACTTTGCATGCATAAAGCTACTATGACGTAGGCATCCCCTAAAAAAGAATTTTGATAAATTACACCGCTACGCGAGCTAAGCCGCGAGCAAAAGCTAGTGTATGTATAAACATCAAAGACACAGGCCAATCTGAAATCTTGACCTGATCGGGGATCGAACCCAGGACCTCCTGAGTAGCGGACAGGCATGTTAACCATTACGCTATGGATGTCATCTTCCTTTTTCATCCATCCTATGCTCTGGCCAAGTATGGATATACTAGGAGACTAAAAAGACCTGATGATTGGAGTATAATGGTGTACAAAATTCTGACTTAGTGTTTTCGTTTCCAGGTAGTTTGCCGAGACTGCTGTGTGATCTCCCACTCCGGCCATGCCCTGGCCAACGCGGCCCGCTCGGCCGCAGAGCGAGCTCGGTTGTTACGAGACGCGTGTGAGAGAGCCAAACACGTGCCAGAGAATGTGCAGAGAGCTGCCAGGATCATGAACGCCCAGGCGTTTGATCTTGATGTAAGTAGTCATTCTTCAGGTAGGTACTGTAGTCACCCACTCTTCTGCCTTTGATATCTAAGTCTGTGATATCTAAAAAGCCAGGATAAAACTCTAGGAAAGGGGCCACACCGTACCCCATTTTTGATTACACCAAAAAGCAACTGCCATCAGGACATGATTCGTCCTGACCTACTTGGAAATCGCTTAACAGGCTACGAACCCAAGTACGTCGCTGTGGAGCTCTCAAAATATGTGCGAGTGTGGCTCCTCCCCACAAACTATGGCGCACCTGGTTTTTTGTACCACCTGCACCCTGGACTGCTATATGCGGCTTATGACGATATCGTCAGGAAAGCTCAATTTCGGGCCAACAGAATATAAAAAAATGAAATAAACCATCGACACGCAGAGAAGAAGAAAGTACTAGGTCTGTCTGAAGCAGTAGTGTCTGACTGAACCTGTTTCTGTTGGGAGCTCCACCCTCGAAGTTGTAGACCAGTATGTCTACCTGGGTCAATTGATCCAGGCAGGAAGTTCCAGCTTCGAAGAAGTCTTTCGGCGAATCCGACTCGGCTGGGCAGCGTTCGGGAAATTACGCAGTGTTTTATCGTCTAAAATACCTCACTGCCTCAAGACGAAAGTGTTAATCAATGTGTATTACCAGTGATGACTTATGGCTCTGAAACGTGGTCCCTTACTATAGGTCTCATAAGAAGGCTCAAGGTCGCTAGATGGTCAGATGACCTGAACAAGGTTGTAGGGAGGCGCTGGATGCAGGCCGCTTCCGATCGATCGTTTTGGAAATCCTTGGGGGAGGCCTATATCCAGCAGTGGACTTCCTGTGGCTGATATGATGATGTAGATGATGATGATGCACAGTTGGGAGTCAAGAGAGAGTGCAACTCTTATCTCAGTCACTGGCTCATATCTCTCGACTGAGAGGTGATTGAAATTACCATTGTGAGGAAAGCATTAAGCACCTGAATTTGTTTGGTTAGTATTACTGTCACTAAAGTGTTGCAAAGTTACGTAAAACATAAAAATTTGAAAGTAGTAAAAACCTGTCACTTACTAACATGAATTAACAGGTTACTCACGTAGAGAGTCAGCTAATGGCCGACATGTTTCGACCTCATCCGGAGGGATGCATCTGTGACGTATAAATTTGAGTTCCAAGGCAGTGTTGGTACAATGTAGTTTAATATGAGGATTTTAGTTAGACAGGCAACACTAGCAGATTCTCTCATGTGACGCTGAACACAAGGGAGACCGCCTGTATTTCATGATGACTACTGAGAAGCAGTAAGATGGTATGCGCTCTCAGATAGACGCTTCAAGCACTGATGATTGAGAATATTTTGTGCATCTTTGATAGGAATTGGACTCTAAGATGTGTGAGACACATTCAGTAAACAATCTCTATTATGAGGCCGTCCCGATTGTGCGCAAAGCTCTGAAGAGCTGAACATCTATAACAGTTCACAGCAAACCTTAGTGGTTTCAGTAACGCTTTGTCAAGCGGCAGACCCCAGTATTTTAAGTTACATGCAAAGCTTTATATCCACACGATTGCTCCTCGAGTCGCACTGATGAAGTCAAAATAATATAATATATGTCGGCCAGATGTTGACTCTCTACGTGACTAACCCGTTTAATAAAGTCGGTATATTAAGTTAGTTTAAACCTGTCAATTACCCTGTAAAAGTAGAAGTAGGTACTTAAGTGACGATCTCCGTGGCGTAGTGGTCACCATGCTAGTCCGCCACCCGGAAGTCCCAGGTTCGATCCCCGGTCAGGGCAAGTTGGAAAATGGCCTTTTTCAACTTGTCCTAGGTCTTGGATGTTTATCTATATATGTATTTGTTATAAAATATAGTATCGTTGAGTTAGTATCCCATAACACAAGTCTCGAACTTACTTTGGGGCTAGCTTAATCAGTGTTATATGTCCCTATATATTTATTTATTATTTATTAAGTGTATGTATAGAGGTTGAAGAGAAAGGAAAGACTGCCTCCGTGGTCCAGTGGTCAAGGCGTTTGCCTCGTGATCCGGAGGTCGTGGGCTCGAATCCCACTGGAAGGCATACTGTGTGAAGTTGTTTCTAGTCTGGTTATGATATTGCAGGCTTGAATCACCCGATTATCAGAAAAGAAAGATCATTTCGTGTTTCGGAAGGCACGTACAAACTGTGGGTCCCGAACGCCATCTAGTATTTGCTCATCTAACCTATCCAGGGATTGGTTCTGGTCTACCATTTGGGTTGCGGAGGTCAGACGGTAGTCGCTCTGTGTAAAAACCAGTAACCTCGTCAAATCTAATTGGTTAGGTAGCGGACCCCGGGCTCTGAAGCGTTACCGTTGAGGATGCAACCGGGAATACGGGAAGATAATGATGATGATGGTGTTGAAGAGGAAGGAACCAAAAGCATTATAAAGTCTTCCACTCTTTCAGTCACAGGCTTCGCGCGTGGAGTCCGAAGTTCAAACCTGGGCAGAAGAGTACCGGAGAGCCGTGGAAGCCCACAGCCGCGCTTTGTGTACAGCGGCGGCTAGAGCCAGAGCGAGATATCGGCAGAGAGTAGATGAGAAGAACAGAGAGCTAGACGACAGGGCGGTGCAAGCAATGGACGCTGTCAAATTTGCTGAAGAGGTACGAAAATAGAAATATCTCTTAATACATGCTATAAGTAGTTTTTATTTCTCGGTTATAGATTTTATGGGCAGAAAATCTCGGTGATCTGTGACTAGTAGTGGATTGAGGGAGCCTAAATCCGGCTAGGGGATCACGATCGCTTCAGGGACAACTGAGTCTCTCCATGAAAATTTTAGGCGTTTACAAAAAGAGGGTTTTCAATTAAGAATGAACTTTTAACCCTTTCACCGACAACCTCTTGCCCATTACGCGAGCGTCGGATATTTTCGACAAAGAAAAATGCTCGTATTGCACATAACATAATTGGGTGTCGGTATTAATTTTAGATTTACTACCCCTCGCGCTGGGGGCACGGCAACTGATATAAAGTCACGCGGTAAAAGGGTTAAAGTGTTTGTTTACTTTATTTAGCTATAAACCTTCCCTTGGATTTAAGCCGCACCCAAACCAAAATCCTGTAGGTATACGCCACTGTCTGTTATGTCTGTGGCGTTAAAAACTTATAAAAAGATTTTTGCAAAAATGGATCTACTTGTGTTGTTCTCATTCCGACAAATGTGTGTCTCACCCAAGTTTATTTGCAAGCAAATAAAAAAAAAACCCTGATTGTAAAAAACACCATTAGCGGTATCAGTAGCGGAACCCCCGGTATGGCACTTCATAGAAGCGGAGTATTATTTATGCCTGCACTATTACAAACAAAACTATACATCCGTGCACACGTCTGTGTGTGTGTTCGTTCCTCAACACACTCGACAAGGCGAGAACGGGAGAGAGGTGCGGGGACGGGGAACGGGGAGTCATATTGCGCGGGCTCCTAGGAGTTTCCGATCTGTATGTAATATAAGATAAAATTTCTTTATTGCACCATCTAAGTATGACAAAAACAAAAGTACATTTAAAATCTAGTAGTGACTAGTAGGTACAAAGGCGGGCTTATCATCAAAGCGATTTCTTCCAGCTAAACTTTGGGTAAAGAAAACTATAAAAGATGTGGGGGAGTTGGCGCAGTTAGAGTATTACAGTGTAAAAGAATATAAATATACCAATAAATAATAGGAGTACATACTATAACAAATAAATGAACAATAAAGTAATAGAAATACATGAACCATATATTTTTTACGAACATTAAAAAAAAGTTAATGAAGGTAAATATACGACTATATACGACGATACGACTTCGGTAGTTCCGCTACCCATCACTAGATGGTTATCCGTAGCGCCATCTATTATTTCTAGAGAAAGCCCTGTTTTTCAAGCGTTAACACCGATTTTCATATTAACATCATTTTATTTTTGTTCGATATTTACTAATAGGTATCGAACAATAGATATAATTTGCATTCCAATAATTGTACGATCCAAAATTTTTACAATTATTGCAATGAATAATTCATTATTACCTACCTATATTTATATAGTTTGTATTAGATACTCAGCAATTAAACTTACCAAGAATTTACATAGAGTTCTCACAACACTCTATCGGCCTATGGATTTAATCGTCGTATCTATTACAAAATGATTTTTAATGGGTAGAAACTTCACTCCTTTTTATATGTTCAGCTCCTGGCAGAAGCTAGAGAAGATGAGCTGCTCTCCCTGAGCGGGTCGGTGCTGCGTCGCCTGGAGCGGCTGACGGAGCTGCAGCCGCTGGCGGAGGCGCCGCGCTGCGAGCTGCGGTTCGCGGCGGCCGCGCCCGCGCAGCACGACCCCGCGCTGCGCGGGAGACTGCTCACGCACGCGCCCGATGCGGACAAGTGTGTGCTCAACACTGACGGTACGCGAATCTCATTATTTCTACCACAGTAGAATCAAGCGTGAGATTACTAAATAAAATTACTAAAACTTAAATATACTAAATAACATTCACAAATTTTATTTAGTGCACACCTCGTAAGCGGAGCATTGAGGCAGGCCGGATCTAGAAATTTTTTGATGCGAGGCAAAATATGTGAATATGCCGCCCCCTTAAGCCGCCGTTAAGATCCAGACCGAGATACGATTGTAAATTTTGAATCGAAAACTTCTTTAGCGGCGTTGTGCACTTTTGTATGGGTAAAAAATGTTAAAATCGCGTCAGGGCGTCAGGGCGTCAGGACACGTGACCCTGATCGAAAATTTGTAAGACGGATGGACAGAGACAGCCGGCGCGGCGTAGGAGAGGAAGTATCCCTCTCTCTTTCTACGGCGCGGCGAAAATGTATGCAGGCGCCTGCTGTTTCGTTTAGGCGACGCAGGGCGCTTGCGCGAATGTTCGTGCGTGTGTATGCATGGATGGTGAAAGTGATAGCTGATAGCTCGACCGTCTGTGTAGTGGCCACACTGCTGTGTATTCGTAAAATTCGTGTATATAAAGTGTTTAATTAATGTAATATAAATTGTCATGTTTGGGTATGATAGCGCAATAAAAAAATATTGTATTCTACCACATAAATGATAGTACTTAAAGCAATTCGTGCAAGATTATTCCCTAACCATCCCAAAATATCAAAAATGCACAACTTTAATATTCAAGTTTTCACTTCTGCCGGCACTCCCGGAGTGCAACCCGTCGTTTTTTTTTGAGTAGCAAACAACTTTTATACTTCTTCATAAGTAACCAGACTCCACCTCCATTCCGTATCGGTAGCATAGGAGGTGTGACTTAAAATTCCGCTACCCGAGATTTTCCCATACAAACGTAGTCTAGCTTTTATTTAGAAATGACAAGTGAGATTTCGACAGTATTTTGTAATTTTATAGAAATTGCATATATCTAGGCATTTAACTAATTTTCGACAGTAAATTTGAATTTGCAGTACGCAATTTCTTTGAAATTACATAATTTCGCCAATACCTGACATGCCGTTTCAAAATAAAAGCTAGTCTGCGTCTGTATGGGAAAGACTGATTCTGTCTAGGATAACGAATCTTAAACTGTAGGTATCTATTATGTTCATATTGCACTAAAACAATTATATAAATACATAGATATAAACAACCCTTTTAGCATCATCATTATCATGGGCCTCCCTAAGGATTTCCAAAACGGCCGATCAGAAGCTGCCTGAAAACTTTGAATTAGATTTTTAAATTTATTTTAGTATTTTATGAAAGAAAACTAACATCATTTTCCGACTGGTTTTGGCCTAAGCTATCTCAAAAATATATTTTTAGATTTTTTCTACCGTATCAAATTGAAGTAAAAGATGACTTGCTATGGTCTTAATAAAACATCAACCGTTCGAATGATTTATTAGCTTCAATTAAATTGTATGCAACAGGCACGAAAATTGTACTGTGTGCCTTTAGGGTTGGATCTCATTTGTCAGCACTTTTCTGTCTCATTTTCCAGAGCGAGAGAGAGCGACGTAACGCTATCACACCGGTCGTGCGATAGCATGCTATAGTATTCTGCGCTCTCTCTCGCTCTGGCAAATGACGGTACTGAGCGACAGAAAAGATAGCAGCATAGAAAAGTGCTGCTCCGTGCTCACAAATGAGATCCAACCCTAATAATTTCAATAATTCCAGGATTGCAAGATTTGCGAGTGGACTGCCGACACGAAGCAGTATTTGAATTGCGCGATAGCAGCGGCGAGAGAATATGGTGTGGTGGCGAACAGGTTCGAAAAAAATACTTTTAATCATTTAAGCTTTGAACGGAGGTTGTATTTAACTTAAAATCCGGGTTTTAAAATTCGATTTATAACCTTAGGGAGTAAGTAAATTTGAAAATCGAACGAGGCCGCCAAGGTTCCTATAATAATATCATCGGTGTGTGTAGGTATGTCGTTTGTTCCTGTTGAGTAACCTCTTGAGTACCACTGTTACTCAAGGAAAAAACTTTCCGATGAGTTTCAGTGTTACTCATAGCAACTAACATTCTTCCCAATGAGTACCACTGTGTCCTTAAAACAACTCTCTCTCTTTGCCGTTGCGCCGTATTCCCGTCAAGTAGGCACCACGTAAAACACAGTGTTCCTTAAGACGAAGTGGTAGCTAAAGTGGCGCCCTCATTTGAAATAAATTGTTTAAAACTAAATATGGTGATAATCAAAAATTTTATTTGTATAAATGTCTCGGAAGACCTTTAAACTATTTTATGAATAACCTTTGAAATTATTAATAATAGTCCGTCTAGTTTTAAAAAAGTGGTCACTTTTGGCGAAAAACAGTTTTAAAACTAGACGGACTACCAATATTACTTTCAAAGGTTATTCATAAAATAGTTTAAAGGTCTTTCTAGACATATATACAAATCAAATTTTTAATTATCACCATATTTAGTTTTAAACAATTTATTTCAAATGAGGGCGCCACGTTAGCTACCACTTCGTCTTAACGGGAAAACAGCACTCGTAACGTACGGCGCGCCGTTAAGACCGTGGTATTAATTGGGAAGAGAAGGGATTTTAGTTTCAATAAGCACTCTGGAGCTAATCGAGAAGTTTTTCCCTTTGAGTAACAGTGGTACCACAGATTTAATATAAGTATTACATACAGAATGAAATCTCCTAAGATTTCGCGCAATATGCGTCTCCGTTCCCCGTCCTCACACCTCTCCCCACTTTTTGTCGAGGTGGCTGCAGGCGCCTGCAGCTGACCGTTCATAACCCCTCCACACGGCGCAAACGGGGGAGAGGTGCGGGTACCGGGGGCGGGGACGCATATTGCGCGGGACCTTAGATGATTCTGTTCTGTATGTAATACTTATACTAATTCTGTGGTGGTACTCAAGGTGTTACTTATCGGGAAAAAACGGTTAAAAGTAGGTACAAAAGTCTTTTATCAATACAGGTGGCAGGTTTCTTCCGGCGACAGGACTCGTCGGCGCGGCCTGAAGCGGCGCGGGTGCGGGACCGCGGGGACGGGACCTACGAAATCGCGTTCACTCCCGCGAGCCCGGGAGCGTACCTCCTGGCGGTCACTCTCAATAATAAGCCTGTCAAGGTACAGTCCATTTGCCCAAGTGGTTTACTTTGTCGACAGCATACAATGGCGGTGTTGGCTCCTTCAAAGACGCCGCTAGTTTCTACCTTATCTTTTTCGTTTTCATAATAAGCCTATCAAGGTACAGTCCATTTGCCCAAGTGGTTTACTTTGTCGACAGCATACAATGGCGGTGTTGGCTCCTTCAAAGACGCCGCTAGTTTCTACCTTATCTTCTTCGTTTTCATAATAAGCCTATCAAGGTAAAGTCCATTTGCCCAAATTGTTTGTTTTGTCGGCGGCTTGACAAGGCGGTGCCGACTCCATCAAAGACCAAATTTGGACTTTTTGCACGAATGCATTCCCAAAGACCTCTTTGGGAAAGCATTCGTGCAAAAAGTCATTCCATCAGTCCATTTGTGCGAAAGTTTTACAACTGGTTGCCACCCGATGAAGCCTTGAGAAAGCCATTTCTCTTTTTTTCATACTAGCTAAACCGGCGGACTCCGGTGCCCCTGTGATCTTTTAGATAAAAATATCACATATCCTACCCTGGGTCTCAAAATTATACCCATACCAAATTTCATCTAAATCGCTTCAGTGGTTGACGCGTGAAGAGATTCACATTTATATTATGGAAGTATGGATTTACTCTTGTCTTAATTCCAGGGCAGTCCATTCCCATGTGCAGCTCGCGTGACGCAGCCGCATTCAGGGCAGTTCCACTGTTGTGCGTTCTGCTCGTCCGGGGGCAAACGAGACGCCGTGTGTGGCTGTGGAGGCACCATGCCCGGAGGATACAAAGGTGATTCATTCCTTTCAGGTAGTTTGACTCAGAGGCAACCTCTAGATGGTACGCCACTTGTAAGAGGCCGTCCACATACCTACTTTGTCAGGCAGAAATTTTAGATTTCTACGCGGATGAATGTCTGTCGCTAGAAGACGCGCGAATTCGCCTCGTGACTGTGTGATTTCTGGCGTCGCCGGTGCGGGGGCGGCGACTCGCTTTTTTTATGTCATAGGGCGGCAAACGAACAAGCGGGTTACCTGATGGTAACTGATCACCGCTGCCCATGGACAACTGCAACACCATAGGTGTAACAGAATCGTTGCCGGCCTTTTAGGAAGGGAAAATGTAGGGGATGGGTCGAGGGAAGTGAGGGGGGGGGGCGCTCCGGCTCTCTCACTCACTGAACGAAGGAGAGGGGGGATGGCTCCGGCTCTCTCACTCACTGAACGAAGCATAGAAGCGGTGACGCTAGTAGTTAGACGTGGATTTTCTGTGAGACTCTGTCTAACTCTGTGTGACTTGGTGGCAGGTTGCGGGCACGGGCACGCGGGCTGGCCGGGCGGCCGCCACTGGTCGTGCTGCGGCTCCACCGCGCGCGCCGCGCTCTGCTCCGCGCGGAGGCCCGCGCAGAACCGCGCCAACTCCAGATTGTACCAGTTTTCATTGTGAATAAACTGATGTTAATATCCTCATTTGTTTTATTGAACGAGTGTACTTGAATAATCCGGCGTTTGTATCTATTGAACGAGCGAGCGAAGCGTCTCTGTTTCGAGATTGGCCAAAAATTATTTCGGCCGTTTGGCTGTTCTCGCCTACAGGTCGCATTTTTCTCAACCTATTCTCGTGATATTTTGTGGACAGATTAAAAAATTATATATTTTAATGACGGAAATACGGGGGTTGAAATCATAAAAAATATTATATTACAGCCATT
Organism: Acrobasis suavella; assembly: GCA_943193695.1. Taxonomy (NCBI): domain Eukaryota; kingdom Metazoa; phylum Arthropoda; class Insecta; order Lepidoptera; family Pyralidae; genus Acrobasis; species Acrobasis suavella. The sequence continues at coordinate 3,494,374 of OW971929.1, forward strand.
TCATAAAACTTTAATATTTATAAGACGCTATTTTTTGTCTTAGCAACTGTCTTTATATAGGATAATCTTTAACGGGTTGAGGTGACTTGCGAAGTCTACCAGCTCACACGGACACTAGTGTAAGTTAATATGTATGTGTACGTTTGTTCGACGATAACTTGAGTATCTTTGATCGGAGCTTCATGTAAATCGGTAGATGAGTAGATATAGCAGCCATGTGTGTTAAGAGGCTTTTCACATTTGGTTGGCTGTCTCGCTCGCACAATCAAACATTTTTAAAGATTATTAAAAAATGTGTCTCATTTGTAAATAAAAGTGTTTTATTAACTTTCAAAATAATTATATTGTGGATATTTTAGACATGTTTGTATATTGTGTATACATTGACTACATCGAAAATCAGGTCATTAAATTTTAAATTTTTGATGACCTAATTCTCGATACCCACACACATAAACAATAAAAAACATGTCTACAATATCTAACATATAATTATAGTCAAAGTTAATGAAACACTTTTCTACAAATGAGTCACAATTTTTAATAATCTTTAAAAATGTTTGATTGTGCGAGCGAGACAACCAACCAAATGTGAAAAGCCTCTTAAAACCACGGCTGTACATTACAGAATTAAATTATTCTAAACCCGCTATTAAAGTTACAACTGCGGGTGAATATTTTTTCGTGATGGGGAGATGTTTTTTATATTCTTTTTGCCAGTAGCCAATATAATTTTTATGCTCGAACATGAGCCAAATCGATTTAGGGGTTGCCGTGATATGGGTTTCGCGAGTTCACAGTTCGGTAGCAACCATATTATGTCGGCATAGAAGTAGGCACGTGGCGTCAAACGCCACATGAGTATTTTATATAGTACCCATATTGAATTTTATTCGGTCAAGATATAAGTATTTTATGTGTACGTAAAGTCCTCGAGGCATAAGCTTAGCTTAGCATAAGAGTGTGTAAGCGCCAAAAGTAGCGTCAGTCAAAAAATTACATAAAAATAAAATCAATTTTTTGTTAGAAAGAAATTTACCATTTTGATTATTGAAAAAACACGGTATGTTAATTTTTTTAAGTTACTTTATTTATTATTAATAATTAATTACATTAGTAGTGAAATGAAATCAAACACAACAACACTGGAACGTCTAGCAGCTAGCGGTACCAAAGGTGAGGGTGAAGGCGGAAAATAAGCGGTAGAGAAATGACGCGCGAGGGTCGTATCGTGCCGCGACTCAGGCTGAGTTTCAAAAACCAGAATAAACTGGTGCGGGCCGTGCCGCGCCTCAAGCTGTCTCACCTACACTATCTGTGTGCATTCACACAAATGCAAAACTAAGCTTATGTCTCGAGAGATGTACACAAACTTTTCGTCTGCGTTGTCAACAAAATGAAACAAAATACTGTGACATTTATTAATACATTTTATTTTTAAAGTTTATCAATAGGTATACCATTCACATCTTTAAATCAAATCACATTGAATACTAAAAATAAAACAGATATCTTCGTCTAAATTACCATCTTACCGTATGAAAAGTATTCAAATTGGTCCAGAATTATTCAAATCATGTATGAAATGAATGCATAAATTAAGCTTTGTATAAAAGTGCTTAAAAGTAATTGAAACAATCCATGCAACATGCTGTATGTTGTAAAATTATCACAGATATCAAATACAGTTTGTAATCAACCTCTTAAAATTGTTAATACAAAAATCATTTCCCAAACTTACTTTTTTTTTACATACTAAGTATACTATTTAATAAAATTACATTGGAGAAAATCTGACATTAAGACTAACTACTATACGAAGTGGAAGGGACATACCCGTAATAAATCGAACCACGGGCTGTACTAGATCACTATACTATAATGAAATTAAAATAACAGCCAAAACATTAAAAATGAAACGACGGGTTGCACTCCGGGAGTGCCGGCAGAAGTGAAAACTTGAATATTAACGTTGTGCATTTTTGATATTTTGGAATGGTTGTTCAATTTCCATATTTTAAACACTTTACATACACGAATTTTACGAATACACAGCAGTGTGGCCACTACACAGACAGTCGAGCCATCAGCTGTCACCATCCATGGATGCGCGTGGCACGCTGTGACACACACGAACATTCGCGCAAGCGCCCTGCGCCGCCTAAATAAAACAGCAGGCGCAGGCATACATACATTTTCGCCGCGCCGTAGAAAGAGAGGGGGATACTTCCTCTCCTACGCCGCGCCAGCTGTTTAACTCTCCATCCGTCTTAAGAATTTTCGATCAGGTCACCTGACGCGAGTTAACCATTTTTTACCCATTACAAAAAAGTGTACAACGCCGCTAAGGAAGTTTTCACTTCAAATCGTTTCCATTCCAAAGATGGCAATGTCAATTTTTTTTTGGTTTTTTGGTTGTTATTTTAATTTCATTGTATTATAGTAATCTAGTATAGCTCGTGGTTAGATTTATTACGGGGATTTCCTTTCCTCGTTGTATAATAAATTACAAATACTATTTGTTTTATTGTACGCCCTCTAGTAAAAATGTCTTTTTCTGACCAGGAAAACAAAAAATGTTGTTTTTTTGTCTCGCTGTAGGCCTGCCATATCTATAAACTTATGTCTAGTTATCTTGTAGCACTAACATTACTTTCTTATAGGGATTGAAACTTTTAACTAATCGACAATCGAAACATCGATGGCATTTGATTGTTCTTGAGTTATGTGTCACTGACCATTGTCAGTGACATATAACTATATAATATATTTTGACTCATTAGTCAAAATTGATCACTACAAACTGATAAAAATTTGATGAATAAAAGCCATGGGTCGAAAAAAAAGAATAAAAATACAGGTATTTGTTAGATATGAACTTCTCACTAATCATAATTTTCCCACAATAATTACAAAAAAGGATGTATATGGGTTTTCGTGAGTAGGAAAAGCCGATATGAATAAGTCGATAAAATATAAGTTTCAACTCCTAGAAAAAAGCGACATCTGTGCGACAAGATAATAGGGTCTACTAATGACATATATACATAAAAACTTATGTCAAATTATATCAAGAATATTTTTGTGTGACCCCTTACAAGGGTTATATTTGTAGCTTCTACGCGAACTATCGGTAAAACAGTACGGTACCATCTTTCTAAGGTAACTTATAAATTAACACAGTTTGTAATTTGAAAAATCCGAAAGCGTAACAAGGTTCGAGGCAAGCTGCTAATGGCTCTCACGTTATGTATCAAAACTTGTCACATTGTCAATTGATCGCCATCTCTTTTGCTCTTGTAAGGGTGACAGTTATAGAATTATTTGTCGCACTCGGCTAGTGTGGTCTTTTTACGCATTAAAAAAAATCTAGGTTAAACTCATTGTCAATACAAAATGGCAGTTTGACATTTGACGGATCGCCAAGTTTTTCTGAATGATATTTTGGTACGAATTAGGATTTTTAAAAAGGGCAGCACAGTTACGTCAAGTCGAATGGAGTGTTGTGATTGGACCTTCAGTTGACAGGTTCTTTTGCTCCGTCAAATCTATCCAATCACAACAGCTTATTGAAGCTGACGTCACTGTGCTGCCATCTCGTGTCTCATATTTGTGAAACTCTTTATAAATAAATAAATATATAGGGACAAATAACACTGATTGAGCTAGCCCCAAAGTATGTTCTTGGTGTTATGGTATACTAACTCAACGATACTATATTTTATTACAAATACATATATGGATAAACATCCAAGACCCAGGACAATTTGAAAAAGGGCATTTTCCAACTTGCCCACACGGGAGATCGAACCCGGAACATCTGGGTGGCAGACTAGCATGGTGACCACTACGCCACGAAGTCGTCAACATCGTTATATACTATACTTTAAACTAGCAACTCTTGTATACATATCTATATAAAGAAGATCTTGGAAACGGCTCCAACGATTTTGATGAAACTCTGTATTTAAGGAGAGATGAGGCAAAAAAAATGATTTTCGTAATAAAAGTGACCGAGCGAAGCTTGGTCGCCATGCTAGTTTGTGTAAAAGGAACAAGCTTACAGCCCCATAGCGGGAACCGGCGTGTACGAGATCTGTCCGGGCGCGCTAGCTTGTCGCACACTCATCTCCCACGCGTCGAGGAGCTGCCCGAGGGAACAACCTTTTGGAAGCCTACAAAAAGAGACAGAAATTAATTATCTAGTTTTTAAAAGTTACATCTGCCTCGTAAGGGTCAAAGATGTATTAGTTCAAAGCAGTCGGGAATAAACTTAGTACCGCATAATATGCCAAAATACAATACGGTATTTTACTCAATTATTTTATTAATAAGTAACATAATTCGAAACCGAAAACAGTGTTCTTTTCAATCTGCCGAAAAATAAGTAATAAGCTTTTAAAATCTGATGGAAGGGGAAACGGTCAAGTAACAGAAAAAGGATGCATCTGCAGCGCTTTTGACGTCCGGTATTAGGTCTCGCGAGTACAAAAGAGATAGAAGTCCCCGCACGCTCCCAATCTTATATTCGAAATGCTAATTACTACTTAATTATTTCACAAATTTTTTTGCTGTTTAAAAAAACCTTTTAGTGGTATTTTTTGTAAAAACATTCACAGTAAAAATAGACAATTTAGAACCGCTGTTTTAACCTTTGTTGTTCGCTTCGTCTATACTCATCAATGTCTTTGGTTAAAGTACTTCTAACTTCTCCTTTGTAGGGTTCCGTAGTAAACAAGGAACAAGTATGCTGATATAAAATCGGTTCAAAGTTTATAATTGGAACTTTACGACATGAAATTAGGTAAAAAATAAATTACATCATTGCGCGTTTCACCCCCGTCTTCAGCGAGTCAGCATCAGCTGTGTCCTGTGCCTGGAAGGCGGCGAATCGGGATAGTCACGTGGTACAGTGACAAGGTGGTCTGACGACCTGACCAAAGTCGCTGGAAGGCGCTGGATGCAGGCCGCTCTAGATCGGTCATTTTAAAATCCTTTGGCCTAAGTCCAGCAGTGTACGTTATGCAGCTGAGATGATAATGATAACGTCGTACAGTGATCCGCCACGCAAGCAAGACAAGCGTCGTTGAGTTGAACGATGAGAGAAATGGGAATAATAGTAGATTTTACACAGTCACCTTGCGCATCTTGCCAGTAGTCACGTGGTACAGTGACGTGTACACCCGCCACGCAAGGTAGGCATGCGTCATTGAGCTGAGCGATAAGGGAAATGGGAATAATAGAAGATTTTACACAGTCACCTTGCGCATCTGGCATCCATAGCGCGTTCCACCCTCGCCTTCAGCGAATCAGCATCGACTGTGTCCTTAAAGTGCGTCCTGAGCCTTGAAGGCGGCGATTGCGGATAGTCACGTGGTACAGTAACGTGTACACCCGCCACGCAAGGCAGACACGCGTCGTCGAACTGAGCGTTGAGGGAAATGGGAATAATAGTAAATTTTATGCATTCACCTTGCGCATCTGGCATCCATTGCGCGTTCCACCCTCGCCTTTAGCGAATCAGCATCAGCTGTGTCCTTAAAATGCGTCCTGAGCCTTGAAGGCGGCGATTGCGGATAGTCACGTGGTACAGTAACGTGTACACCCGCCACGCAAGGCAGACACGCGTCGTCGAACTGAGCGTTGAGGGAAATGGGAATAATAGTAAATTTTATGCATTCACCTTGAGCATCTAGATCCATTGCGCGTTCCGCCCTCGCCTTTAGCGAATCAGCATCAGCTGTATCTTAAAGTGCGTCCTGAGCCTTGAAGGCGGCGAATGCGGGTAGTCACATGGTACAGTGACGTGTACACCCGCCACGCAAGGCAGACATGCGTCATCGAACTGAGCGTTGAGGGAAATGGGAATAATAGTAAATTTTATACATTCACCTTGCCCATCTGGCATCCATTGCGCGTTCCACTCTCGCCTTCAGCAAGTCAGCATCAGCTGTGTCTTTGAAATGTGTCTTTAGCTTTGAAGGCGACGAATGGGGGTAGTCACGTGGTACAGTGACGTGTACACCCGCCACGCATAGAAGACACGCGTCATTGAACTGAGCGGTGAGGGAAATAGAAATAATAGTAAATTTTACACAGTCACCTCGCGCATCTAGCATCCATTGCGCGTTCCACCCTCGCCTTTAGCGAATCAGCATCAGCTGTGTCCTTAAAATGCGTCCTGAGCCTTGAAGGCGGCGATTGCGGATAGTCACGTGGTACAGTAACGTGTACACCCGCCACGCAAGGCAGACACGCGTCGTCGAACTGAGCGTTGAGGGAAATGGGAATAATAGTAAATTTTATGCATTCACCTTGCGCATCTGGCATCCATTGCGCGTTCCACCCTTGCCTTCAGCGAATCAGCATCGGCCGTGTCTTTGAAATGTGTCTTTAGCTTTGAAGGCGGCGAATGCGGGTAGTCATGTGGTACAGTGACGTGTACACCCGCCATGCACGGGAGACACGCGTCGTCGAACTGAGCGTTGAGGGAAATGGGAATAATAGTAGATTTTACACATTCACCTTGAGCATCTAGCATCCATTGCGCGTTCCACTCTCGCCTTTAGCGAATCAGCATCGGCCGTGTCCTTAGAGTGCGTCCTGAGCCTTGAAGGCGGCGAATGCGGGTAGTCACGTGGTACAGTGACGTAAAATAGTAAATTTTACACAGTCACCTTGCGCATCTGGCATCCATAGCGCGTTCCACCCTCGCCTTTAGCGAATCAGCATCAGCTGTGTCCTTAAAGTGCGTCCTGAGCCTTGAAGGCGGCGAATGCGGGTAGTCACGTGGTACAGTGACGTGTACACCCGCCACGCACGGGAGACACGCGTCGTCGAGTTGAGCGATGAGGGAAATGGCCCCGCTACCGCCTGACAGTTGCATTGTTTCGAGAGACACCTGGGAATAATAAAGTACCACTTAATATCAAGCCAAAGATAATATAACAGGGTATATGCATGAAAAAAATATTTGTTATCTAACCAGTTTTTCCATAAATATTCAAAAGTAAATTACTAACAGTGAAAACAAAATAAGAATTGGTTAAAAAAACGAACGAGATATAACAATTTTACGAAAATATGCCTATTTCACTATTTTCTATGTCAAATGTATAGATGATGTGGACTTTGACGTCACCAGTCCATATCGGACTTCTCTTTCTAATTGAAAATTTAAAGCATCACATGTTTGTCACTGATTAAGATATTTTATAAATTCTTTCATATTTGTTTACTGCCGTAAATAAGGATTTTTTTAAACAGATAAAAAAATACGTGCATATTCCCTATTGCTAACGCCATATAAACTATTGGAGGGCCCGTTAGTAGGCAAAACTAGTAAGCAGCTGCTCTCAGAGCTCGATCTCACAGAGTACAGATATATTTCGATTGAAACTATAGATTTTTCTGCAACTAGTCTTACTTCAAGACTGAATCTAATTTAGAAAATTAGACATGTTTCATGATATTCGTCGTTCTACAAATATCTACATAATGTGAGATATTACCAGAGATCGGAATCACGGGTGCTATTGCTATCAAAAGTATGGATATCACTAAAAGTTCCGGGATTTCACGACAATCTAATTGGGTCAAAGATTCAAAGATTCAAAGATTCAAATTTTGATTCAGTAATTAGACCTTTACAGGCACTTTTACACGTCATTAAGTATAATTTATGTTACGTGTAAAGTATATTAAATTTAATTTATTTTTAAAGAAAAGCTACCGATACCAGCGCTTCGTAACGACCACTGCTGAGAAGAAACGCCGAAAGAAACTCATTTTCACAGTATTGGTCGCCTACTCGCCAGAAGGGCTTTGTCAAGGGTCCTAAGTAAATAAAACAATCATAATTATGTGATTTCAGGATAAGTATTTCTTTTTTCGATTAAAATATATCCTAAAATCACATAATTGTGATTGTTTTATTTATAGATTATATCGTCATATCCATAATTTTGATAGCAATCATCATCATCCGAGCGTATTCCCGGTTGCATCCTTAGCAGTAACGCTTCAGAGCCCGGGGTCCGCTCCCTAACCAAGGAGATTTGACGAGGTTACTGGTTTTTACACAGAGCGACTGCCGTCTGATCTCCGCAACCCAAAGGGCAAACCAGGAACCAATCCTTGGATAGTTTGATGATCAAACGCTAGGTGGCGTTCGGGACCCACAGTTTTACGTGCCTTCTGAAACACGGAATCATCTTTCTTTTCGGATAATCAGGTGATTCAAGCCTGCAATATCCTATCCAGACTGGAAACAACTTTTCACAAAGTATGCTTCCCAGTGGGAATCGAACCCATGACTTCCGGGTCACAAGGATAACTCCTTGACCACTGGACTACGGAGGTAGCCGTAATTTTGATAGCAATAGCATCCGTGATTCAGATCTCTGGATATTACAAAAGTATAAGTTCACCTTAAACCTCGAGTCTAGCCTCGCTATCTCCCCTTGCAGTACGTCTGGGATATCCATCACAGGTTCTTCGTATTTCGGCACTTTTAGAGGTGGCGGGAGATTCCTGCAACAATTAAATAATCATAACATAAACAAGTTAATTTGCACGTAAAATAAAAATCCCCGACGACAGCATCTAGTGACAAGCGGGCGGAACTACATAATATTCCAATTCCTAGCGCCATCTATTATTTTCCAGGTAAATTACAAATCAAAGCTTAGAAGCGTGAAAAAAAAAATTAAAAGACTAAACCGATTTTCATCAAGCATGGCTAATAAACCACTGCAAAGAAAGTTGCTTTCACTTAAAAAACCCCATTGAAATCGGTCCATCCGTTTGAGCGCTACGATTCCACAGACAGACAGACAGACAGACAGACGTTAGCGTCAAACTTATAACACCCTTCTTTTTTGTCGAGGGGTAAACACATAAGAAAATTTAAATGCTGTGAGAACCAACTTTTCACAAGGAAAGCGGAAGAAATAAGTCAAATCTTCGATAAGTAAAAACAAGAAAAAATCTACGGTCAAAAGATCCTCGTCAAGAACAAAGTTACTCACGTTTTTTTTTTCTTCAAAAAAGCGCTATCAGACCTCATATTACATTTTCTTCCTGTCAACTCCTATCGCAAACTGCATCAGTAATTTTGAAGTTCCAAAAAGATCGTTTAGTTTACCTGTTATTCCATACTCACTTTATTTCAGGCTCGTTGAGAGCGTCCAGCGTAGAGCCGAACGTTCGTTTGAGCGTGTGATTGGCTAGAGGCGACGACAAACAGTTGTTCACCACCTCTAACAGGGGGTTGAAGATTTGCTCCTGGAAAAAAGGTGTTACGTAATAGTTTAAAGGGTAAGGTAATATAATTACTACCGTAACAATATCCGACACCATAGAAACTTTTAGAGATAGTAAGTAGGCAAAACTGGAGTTGCGGGTAGGCACACAGAGATGGCAGCACACACGACTCGCAAAAAAGTGAAAGAAAGTGTTTATTCAACACTTTCTTTCACTTTTTTGCGCTTTAAAAATATTTATTGCATTTCATATAAGTCATATTAAATTAATTAGAGTGCTACTTTAGTTAAATAAAAGTAATCAAAGATTTTAATGTTTTGATATATACTTATAGCGCCATCTAGTGACTAACAACAGAAATAATTACGTTTATAAGGCGACGGGTAGGCATGGTAAAGGTTAACTAGATTATTCAACAAGATACTAATACCCGATTACGGGAGCCATATACAGCTAACAATGTATATATCTTTGAAATTTGCTAATCAAGACCTTTTATTTGATACCTTACTTGATATAAAAAGTTAAAAACAAAATAATTTTTTTTACTCTCACTTTTTTATGTAAGATTCGTTGTATACATTTTTGGGATACAAATTGTAGTCTATGCCACGTTACCCGGAAAATACCAGGCCTCTCAGAAAGTATTGCAAAAAAAGTTTTTATGTATGTGAGACTGACCAGTTACAATCTATTTTGAAAATATAATTATTTATAAGTAAAAATAGGTAAGTTGAAATTTTTAAATTTCCCTAATTTTTTGAGGACTAATTCAAATTATCGTGTCTCATTGAAAAATGGATCTGAGCCGAGAACATTTTCGCGCTATGGTTTTTTACGATTTCAAGTGTCGCTTGAAACCGGATGAATCGTACGATAGGCCTTAAATGGCATTTAGGGGTGAAGGTCCTTCCAAGGCAACCATGTATCTTTGGTATAACGAATTCAAGCGCGGTCGACTAACTTTGGGGTATGAGGAAAAAAGTGGTTGCCCTTTGACGGCTGTTACGAAAGAGAATGTGCTAGCAGTGAAAAATTTAATCAACGACAATGGCGAGTTATATATCAGGAGATTCAGCACATCCTGCAGATTGGATCAGGAAGCGTTCACGAGACTCTACACGTGCATCTTCGCGTAAGGAGGATAGTTCCAGGATGAAAACATTTAATACAAAGAAAAATTACCATTAAATCCTTATTTTTTTATTTTCAACTTTCTGGGTGTCCCACGTAATGACGAATCGATTGACATATCATTTGTGAAAATTGGACAAGCGATTCCGATGCTACGGTGAACCCGACATAAACTCCCATATGATCCGACATAAACTGCTAAAATCATTACACTTCCTCTTGACTTTGCCGTAAAAAGAAAGGAGAAAGAAAGTGGGCCGTGGGCATACCTTCCCAGCGCTGGGCATGCCGGCGGCCTCCCCGCGCCTGAAGTCCAGCTTCTCCAGCACCACCTCGCACTTGATGAGGGTCTCCAGAGGCATGCGCTTGTTAGGGTTCGACAGGATGTCCAGAAGGTTCTTCATTTTAGTCAGCTTTTCAACATCTGCAAAAATCAAAATAAATATAAATATATAGGGACAAACAAAACACTGATTGAGCTAGCCCCAAAGTGAGTTCGAGACTTGTGTTATGGGATACTAACTCAACGATACTATAATTTATAACAAATACATATATAGATAAACATCCAAGACCCAGGGCAATTTGAAAAAGGCCATTTTCCAACTTGCCCTGACCGGGGGGGATCGAACCCAGAACCTCTGGGTGACAAACTAGCGTTGTGACCACTAAGCCACGGAGGTCGTCAGACATAATATCACGCCTGTTTACTACAATAGGCAGAGACTATAGACCTCCACTTGCTACGATCCTGACAGACCACTTTCGCTTCATCTAAACTCATTACTCTCTTCATGCATGCCCGCCGGTTACGGATACTTCTGACCTCTCCTTTTTAACCCCTGACAAAAAAAGGGGTGTATAAGTTTAGATGGACCGATTTCGATACGGTTTTTTTCATTTGAAAGCAAGTTCAATTGCGGTGGCTCTTAGCTATGTTTGAGGCGAATCGGTTAAGCCGCTTAAAGTTATTGAGGGTTACAGCTTGAATTCAGGCCTTTTCTTAAAAAATGAAGATGGCGCTTTAATAGCGAAACTACCGATACTATATCAAATCGTATCGATGGTTCCGCTATTTATCACTAGATGGCGTTAGTGACATTTTCGGTCGGGGTTTTTTTAATTTGCCTAGTAAATAATCTTGATTGAGAATGTCTGCAATCTGGTCGCCGTATGTTCGTCGAGGACGACTCTGACCTACTCTTTCACTCACATTAGCTTTTTAGTAAATCTCCTTTTATCCATCCTTTACTACATCTACATGCCAGAACCTTCTCAAAATTCTATTCTCAATTGTCACTAGGTACATCTTCTTTCAGTCCAACACCGTTAATTAATAATTATAAATAACTCACTTTCTACTTCGCTGACCATCCGGTGCACCATTCTTCTCAGCGGTTCGATGTACTTGGACAACTGGCGGACTTTTTCCCTGTACGCAGCTTCTTCTCCGCTTGGCGATGCCACGCCAGCGCCCACTGGCGTGTTCAGAGACGGCGATGGGGAACCCACCATGCCCATTCCGACACCCCTGTGGAAAAAATAAATAAATAGAATAGATTTTAAAAAAGAAAAGCGTTAGCCTTGTGACCCGGAGATCATGGGTTCGAATCCCACTGGGAAGCATGCTTTGTGAAAAGTTGTTTCCAGTCTGATTATCTCAGATTATCCGAAAAGAAAGATGATTCCGTGTTTCGGAAAGCACGTATAAACTGTTGACCCCGAACGCCATCTAGCGTTTGATCATCAAACTATCCAAAGGTTGGTTGTGGTTTACCCTTTTGTTGCGGAGGTCAGACAGCAGTCGCTCTGCGTAAAAACAAGTAACCTCGTCAAATCTACTTGGTTAGGTAGCGAACCCCGGGCTCTGAAGCGTTACTGCTGAGGATGCAACCGAGAAAATATGCTCGGATGATGATGATGTAAGCATGCGGCTTACCTCTACTGCGCCACGTGGTGCAGCAGGTGCTGGCTGGTGAAGGACGAGGGGCTGCCCACGCTCCCGCCATGCCTCCTCACGTATTCCCAGTTGCATCCTCAGCGATGACGCTTCAAAGCCCGGGGTCTGCTACCTAACCTAAGTGATCTGATGAGGTTACTGACCTTGGAGTATGTATGAAAAGTTAGCAAGTGCTTACCGCTGGTGCGGCAGGTGGTACAAGGCCAGCTCACCCGTGAGGCAGTTGCCATGCATCCGCACGTATTCGCAGTTGCATCCTCAGGGGTAACGCTTCAGAGCCCGGGGTCTGCTACCTAAGTGATTTGACGACGTTACTGACCTTGGAGTATGTATGAAAGGTTAACTAGAGCTTACCTCTGCTGCGCCACGTGGTGCGGCAGGTGCTGGCTGGTGGAGGGCGAGGGGCGGCCCACACCGCCGTATAAGCCCAGCTCGCCCATGGAGCTCGTGCCATGCATCCTCACGTATTCCCAGTTGCATCCTCAGGGGTAACGCTTTAGAGCCCAGGGTTCACTACCAAACCTAGGAGATTTGACGAGGCTGCTGACCTTAGAGTATGTTTAAAGGTACTAGAGCTTACCTCTGCTGCGCCACGTGGTGCGGCAGGTGCTGGCTGGTGGAGGGCGCGGGCTGCCCACACCGCCGTACAAGCCCAGCTCGCCCATGGAGCCCGTGCCATGCATCCGCACGTATTCCCAGTTGCATCCTCAGGGGTAACGCTTCAGAGCCAAGGGTTCACTACCTAACCTAGGTGATTTGACGAGGTTGCTGACCTTAGAGTATGTATGAAAGGTTAACAAGAGCTTACCTCTGCTGCGCCACGTGGTGCGGCAGGTGCTGGCTGGTGGAGGGCGCGGGCTGCCCACACCGCCGTACAAGCCCAGCTCGCCCATGGAGCCCGTGCCATGCATCCGCACGTATTCCCAGTTGCATCCTCAGGGGTAACGCTTCAGAGCCAAGGGTTCACTACCTAACCTAGGTGATTTGACGAGGTTGCTGACCTTAGAGTAAGTATGAAAGGTTAACAAGAGCTTACCTCTGCTGCGCCACGTGGTGCGGCAGGTGCTGGCTGGTGGAGGGCGAGGGGCGGCCCACACCGCCGTACAAGCCCAGCTCGCCCATGGAGCTCGTGCCATGCATCCTCACGTATTCCCAGTTGCATTCTCAGGGGTAACGCTTTAGAGCCCAGGGTTCACTACCTAACCTAGGTGATTTGACGAGGTTTCTGACCTTGGAGTTTGTATGAAAGGTTAACTAGAGCTTACCGCTGCTGAGCCACGTGGTGCGGAAGGTGCTGGCTGGTGGAGGGCGAGGGGCTGCCCACGCCGCCGCACGAGCCCAGCGCGCCCAGCCCGCCCATGGGGGACGGCATGGTGCCCGTGCCGCCCATCACACCTGACAAAAATCACCCAAACCATCACTAACATGTTTTAGGCCAGTAACATCGCAAACGCGCATGTATCTACGATTTTTAGGGTTCCGTAGTAAACAATAAATAAATAAATAATAAATAAATATATAGGGACAAATTACACTGATTGAACTAGCCCCAAAGAAAGTTCGAAACTTGTGTTATGGGATACTAACTCAACGATACTATATTTTATAACAAAAACATATATAGATAAACATCCAAGACCCAGGACAATTTGAAAAAGGCCATTTTCCAACTTGCCTTGATCGGGAATCGAACCCGGAACCTCCGGGTGGCGGACTAGCATTGTACCATTACGCCACGGAGGTCGTGCCATGTCTTTCTGTCTGTCCGTTCGCAGTTTTACTCAGAGACTTTAAGTACCAGAAAGCTGTAATTTTAAAATAGGTATGTACGGCACCGTTAGTACAAGTACAAAAGGGGAAGAGTTAGGTACCGACGAAATAACCAAACTCCACGAGTGCTGTTTGTACACTGAATTTATTGTTAAAATAGGTAAACGAATGCATCGCACAGCAAGCAGTTTGCAACTGTGCACAACACACACATACATATATATTAAAGTGATTTGGCGTTTTGAGTGTATCATGGATAACATTATTACGAAAGTGCATGTACTTTGTACAAGGTATGTATATTAATCCTGCCAATAAAGTGGTAAAATAAAATATCGAAAAAAAGTTTTGCTAGCGTAGCTCCCATACAAGTAAAGTAGGAGTAAATTTTCTTTTTCTCGACTAACCCATCGTGTGCGGTATCGTCGAATAAATTTTTAAAAATTTTGTGAGCTTGTGAACATAGTTTAACGATTTAGGGATCCGATTCCGAAAAATTTGGTTTTATATTGCAAATTTTTATGTTGTTAAAACAGAGTAGTTTATCCCAAAAACTGTTACAATAAAAACGTTGTGCTGCCACCATTGCGCTCGAAAAAGATAAAGAATTCCACAATTTTTCGAGTGCTATGGTGGTTGCGCAAGGTTTTTAGGGTTGCAATTTTTTGTGTAAACTACTGTAAGGGAATCTAACAACATATAAAAAAGCGCAGATACATGCGCGTTAGCAATTTCCTATATGCAAATAAATAAAATAATAAATATACAATATATAACAAAAACCCTGTCCGATCCTTGTAGGAGCAACTCAGACCGTCAATATGAACAAATTTTCTTATGGACCAATGCTTGAAACTCAAAAAAAATTACATATTCATAAAAAGTGTTCGGCCGGCCCGGCTCGCTTGTATGAAAATGACGATTTTTTTCTTCGAGTTTCAAGCATTGGTCCCATAGGAAAAGTTGTTCATATTGACGGTCTGAGTTGCTCCCACAAAGATCGGACAGGGTTTTTGTTACATATTGTATACGAACAAATCACACAGACTGAGCCCCAAAGTTCGAGACTTTTACTATAGGATACTTACTCTTCGATACTATATTTATAAGAAATACATAAATAGATAAACATCCAAGAACCAGGTCGACCTGAAAAAGATAATTTTCCATCTTGACCGGGGATCGAACCCGGGACCTCCTTGGACTAGGCCACAGAGGTATCTTCTTGAAGAGGTCTTAAGAGGCGACTTAATGACTAGCATTGACATCTTGTCTATCTACATTCAAAAGACAAGCTCGGTGGACCAATGTTTGAAACGCACCAACGAACGGTTTTTTTGTATGAAAAAAAAAATATTCCTTTGGTAGTCATCAAAGAAATGCTTTTTTTCAGCGTTTAAAAAATTACACTCTTTGTCGGTGTCGTTGCGTCATTTGTAGGTGACATTGTGCATAATTTTCTCACTTGATAAATAAACCCGTTATTATTCCTTTAGGGCGTCCGCTAAGTGACGCGGATTTCAGTCTATCTCTGTTACAAACTATATATATGTGCGCGAAAGAGATAGCAGAATCCGTCGCGGTTCATCTGTTTCTTTCCCGTCATTTAGTGACGCCCTTAAAAATATGACTTACATGTATTCCGGTAATCACCTATTACCATTACTTACGCCCATGCCGGGCGAGGCGGCGGACGGGAACGGGCTCGGCCGCAGGAACTGGTTGGGCTAGGTTAGGTTAGGTCATTTGAAAAACCTGATTCAATGTTTCCAATTACCCATGGAGACGGGGCTGGGCCCGCCGGGTGTATCCCACTATTTCTATTAGGTATTTCTATTGATAGAAATACTGGGCCTGATTCAGACTGATTGTCCCACTATTTCTACTGCTGTCGGCTGCGTCAAAAAAAAAAACGCTGCATTATCACCTCTTATGACGGCGTGCATACAGAAACTATTTATTTATTAAAAGTGGTAAACTTTTCAAATACGTAACATAACTGCGGTTTTTTGTAGCAATAGAAATAATGGGATATAACCTGTAAAAACCGCTGGACCAAAACCGAGCATGTGAATAGGTCGTATAGCAGTCGTGCGGGTAGCGTTTTTTTGTCGCAATAGAAATAATGGGATGAAAATTGAAAATATCGCTTGTCCCACTATTTCTATTTTGTATTTCCATGGAAATAGTGGGATACACCCGGCCCGCCCATGTTTGGCGAGGCGGCGGATGGGTACGGGCTCTGCCGCAGGAACTGGTTGGGCTAGGTTAGGCTAGGTCTTTGAAATCCTGGTTTAACTTTCCCACTTACCCATGGAGACGGGGCTGGGCCCGCCCATGCCGGGCGAGGCGGCGGACGGGGACGGGCTCTGCCGCAGGAACTGGTTGGGCTAGGTTAGGTTATGTCGTTTGAAAAACCTGGTTCAATTTTTCCACTTACCCATGGTGACGGGGCTGGGCCCGCCCATGCCGGGCGAGGCGGCGGACGGGGACGGGCTCTGCCGCAGGAACTGGTTGGGTTAGGTTAGGTTATGTCGTTTGAAAAACCTGGTTCAATTTTTCCACTTACCCGTGGAGACGGGGCTGGGCCTGCCCATGCCGGCCGAGGCGGCGGACGGGGATAGGCTCTGCCGCAGGAACTGGTTGGGCTAGGTTAGGTTATGTCGTTTGAAAAACCTGGTTCAAGTTTTCCACTTACCCATGGAGACGGGGCTGGGCCCGCCCATGTCTGGCGAGGCGGCGGATGGGTACGGGCTCTGCCGCAGGAACTGGTTGGGCTAGGTTAGGTTATGTCGTTTGAAAAACCTGGTTCAAGTTTTCCACTTACCCATGGAGACGGGGCTGGGCCCGCCCATGCCGGGCGAGGCGGCGGAAGGGGACGGGCTCTGCCGCAGGAACTGGTTGGGCGGCGGCGCCCGCGCCGGCCCGTAGCCGGCCAGCAGCCCGCCCACCTCCTGCTTGCCGGGCACGCGGCCCTGCATGTGCAGCATGTTCATGCCCACCATCTGGTTGCCGCCCATGCCGCCCACTGAAAACATTTAAAATGTCATTTAAGGTAAAACTAGTCGTGGGCTCGAACTCACACGTGGGCGCGGCCTAAAAGCATGCTGACTCACCTAACATTGTGTTCTAGCGAAGCAGTGAGGTGAAATGCACGATAATTCATAGTAAACCGAGCGCGTAAAATAATACGTAAAATCCTTTGAGAAAAGGGGTTTTATGCAAAAACTATTGCAATAATCAATTCCAAATAAAGATTACTTAAATTTTCGATAATTAAGCCGTGTCGGTGCGGACTGTGTTTTGGAGATTTTACAGTTATTTTATTACTTATTTGCGTCAAAAGTTACGTAAAAATAAGCCATTGCATGTACAATGTCAAACAGTGAGGAAATACCCTCCAAAATATGTATAGAAAAAGAATCGACTAGTTCAACCTTAATGAGGGTTTTCAAAAAATATGTGACACCAGATGCACCGTGACGTCAGGTCCAATCGACTGTTGTTATTGGACTTTAGGACAGATTCTTTTGCTCCTGGATTTGACGTCAACAACTACCTAACATGAAATCAAAAGAAATAAATGATAATTATCAAGCGATACAAATATCCAAACATAATAACTTGATTACACGGCATCTGCCCGGCCTCGGTATTGCCCGCACTAATTATAATGCCATTACTCAATACAGCAACATACACTTACCCATCTGCCCAGGCATCTGCCCCTGCATTGAGTTCGGGGCCATCTGCCCGCCCATGCCGCCAACCACCTGGTTGCAAGGCATCTGCCCTGCCATGGTGTTGCCCGCGCTCATCGGGACCTGCATGTTGCCCTGCATAGACATGTTAGGCATCATCTGCCCTTGCATGCCCGGGCCCAGCTGATTCTGTAACTGACTCGGCATTTGGTTGTTCATGCCTCCCATGCCTCCAACCATGCTGTTACCCATTTGACCCTGAAAGAAAGAAAATCAGGATTATTTAGAGGTTAAAGTTAGTTTTGGACTAAGGACAACCGCTCTATGGGTTAAACCTTTGGGTCTTGCAGCCCTGGGCTTTGTCTGCTTAGAACCACATTACGCAAAAAGTGATATTGTATAGCATAGTCACTGCTCTAACGCATTTCTATTCACAAATTGGGATGGTGCTGATTATCCATAATAATCCAAAATATTCCTCACCAATGATGAGGAATCAGGTGGAATGTCAGATGGTGAGTCACCATCTGACATTCCACCTGACGAGAAGCTGCCCCCGGGTAAGGATCTTCCTTAGGCTGTTAGGAAATATTTAAACAGACTCCGATCTGGTACAGGGAGAACCCGAAAGCGCAGAGCAATTGGAACTCTAGCAACAGTTTGTGTGACTGTTGGGTTACACAATCCATGGACCTTTTTCTGTCCTGTCCGAACTGTCCGTCTCATTGTACTAAGGCAGATCTGAATGTGGCCAATAGGGAATAGGTTCTGGTCTTACAATATCTAATTTGAGCCATTTCGACTCGATAAGAAGAAGATTCAAAATATTGATATTGATTATTTTTTATTAAAATTGTGCAAATATCAAAAACCAATAGGTGGCCTTGGTTCCAACTACCACTACGACGACGACGATAGCTGCTGAGAAGAAACGCAAAGAGACTAACCTGGTTGGGAACCATGCCCATGGATCCACCGAGTTTATTCTGCAACTGCATGTTCATCTGAGGCCTTTGGTTCAGAGTTTGTAGTAGGTTTGTAGCCGTTTGGGCTTGCGGTCCCCCTTGGGAGACTATGGGGCCCTGAAAGATCAAACATCGAAATTTATCTGTGGACTTGGAATGTAGCGAAACTTTATTTATACAAAAAAAAACCATCGCATAACACAAATATAAAGAAAACTTGTTTTTATTTGTTGCGGTCAGTGAGCTTTGATATACGCAGCAAAAAGGAGCTTGCTACTCTGTTTTGTTGCACGCTATACAAAAAAGCGTATTCAAATACGCTTTCAAGAAAAACAAAAATAAATATGATTTTTCTTCTATTTTCAAGATTAAAAAAAATAAGATAGACAAGACGCTGTTTGATTTTAGAACTAAAATCGTAGAAGAATCTTAAATAAACTGTACCTTTATTAGCACGAATATTAGCGTTTTTTTTATGTCATAGGGCGGCAAACGAACAAGCGGGTCACCTGATGGTAAGTGATCACCGCTGCCCATGGACAACTGCAACACCAGGGGTGTAACAGAAGCGTTACCGGCCTTTTAGGAAGATATAGACTCGTTTTTGAAGGTTTCAATGTCGTATCGGTCCGGGAACACTGCTGCAGGAAGTTGATTCCACAATTCGGTCGTACGTGGTAAAAGCGTCAAAGTATTCGTATCGTGTTCGTCTATGTTTTGGATGCAAAAATAAACAGAGCCTCTATCGTATTTTTGCATACAAAACGTAGAGGAAGGCTATACAAAAAACTCTGATTAAATGATTGTTATTCACCTGCTGTCCCATCTGTTGCTGCATGCCCGCCATCCCTGGGTTAGGCCCCATGACCCCTTGCTGCTGCATCTGCCCCTGCGGACCCATGTTCATCATCTGATTCCTCGAGCCTTGCGAAGCTAGGTTCTGCAGCGCATTGATAGGGTCGGTGGCCATACCAGCTTGGTTGTTCGGGCCCTGCTGCGATTGGCCCGGTTGGTTCTGGACTTGTGTGTTGGGCCCCTGCTGATTTTGGTTGGGCCCTTGCATGTTAGGCGTGCCTTGGTTAGGTTTTGGTTGGGCTGTAAGAAAATATATACAAATTAACGATAGAAAATAAACAAAAATTCACTTTGATTGCTTCTTTTTTATTAAAAAAAAAAGTAAAATCTGAGAAAAAAAATATAGTTTATTATAAGTACTTTTCGATTTATCAGTGCTATACTTATAATTTTTTTAAACTATTAAAAGCAAGACACAAAAACCCCTTTTTTTAAGTTTTTAGTTTAAAAATTATGGTATATTTTCGACTCCCCCTAACACAATGCTATTTACTTGACATTTATTGCAAAATGTTTTCAATCAAAACATTGCAGTTCACGTCACGAACTATTGACAGCGCCAACTCAATACTGATAGAAATTTATATTAAAACCAGCCGCTTTGTATGTAGCTAGCATAAGGTCAAATGTTATCTATGAGCGCTCGTGGCGTTATTACTTTATTATTTTTTTTTACTTATCACTCAATTTATATTATACAGAGTGTAAAAAAATTATGATTCATTCATAAGGGACTCATTTTTCAGCTCGCAACAGCACTTTCTATGCTGCTATCCTTTTCTGTCACTCAGAACCGTCATTTACTAGAGAGAGAGAGAGAGAGAGCGATGGAACGCAACAGCAATGCCGATTCCGCGGCGTTCCGTCGCACTCTCTTGTTCTAGCAAATGGCGGTTCTGCTCTCAACCTTAAACATGTGGTATGTGGTCTAAAGTGTGATAACTGATGCTATTTTGATTTAATATTTATTTATTATATTAAATTTCCTCCTTATATTACGGCCAATTTAGGAATTCACGTTTAAATTACTTTAATACTTATTCATTTAGTGCCTATTAGGATATTCCCGCTTAAACAGATGCTATTATGATATGTCTTGATAGGAGTTGTTTAAATTAGGATAAAGGTATCTGTGTTTCTGATTATTTTAGGCAATGAAAAATAAATAAAATGAAACATATCCTATATCAATAAAGACCAAATACACGCTGACTTTTCGTTGGTTTTGGAAAAAAAAATGTCGTATGGTAAATCTTTATTCTATCCGTATACGTAATCTAAATTTGTGTATGACATAAGATAAAAAAAGTGGCGAAAATGATTTTCGATCGAGACCACGTAGTTACAACCCGTCCAAAGCTGCCGCGTGACCCCGATGCACTCGAAATCTAGCCGGCCGCTGCTAGGCGCCGGTGCTACTAATAGATCTCACGATTTAACTTTCGAGTTTCAGTCATGACTTGGACGCTTTCCAGCTTGATTAGTCAGAAGCTGCTCTCGTTAGAGAAAAGTGGAGAAAAATGGGAGAGACCTTTGCCCAGCAGTGGGACAGTATAGGTTAATTAAAAAAATCTAACCGATGAGCTAAAAATATTTTTCGATTCGTCATGCCTATTTTATTTGCTGCTAAAAATCCCAACTTTCATAACATCCTGTGGATGAAATGACATCAGTGCGGGGAATACCTATTGATAGATATCAACAACCGCCCCGTTTGTACAAAAGTCGCTTCATAACGTTTAGTGTAAAATACAGTGGCGTAAGCGTTTTGAAAACTAAAATTAAAAATAATTTAACTTGTTCATGTTGGTTTCATAATGTGGTTACATGTCCTATTATTAGAGAATATAAGTGTGGTGACCAAGAATCAGTAATCTCGACAAATGTCCTAGGTAAGGTAGCAGACCCCGGGCTTTGAAGCGTTACTGCTGAAGGTTGACGAGCTCGGTGGCCCGGTGGAAGTGCGCATTACTAGCGCTTTCGCATGTTAAGCGACACCAGGCGTGGTCCGCACTTGGATGGGTGACCACAAGTGGCGCAAAAAATTCTCGAGCTCCTCCGTGCTTCGGAATTTGGTCCCGCCTGTCATCATTGTATGGCAGTCGTCAAGCTATGTCAGATGCCTTTAGGCAGCCTGAAAAATCTGACACCAGTGTTGGCCACTTAAATACACGAAAAACAAAACTGCTGAAGGTGTAACCGAGAATACGCTCGTTACTCGTTACTCAATTTGTCTTCCTTACCATGGTTATTATGCAGTAAAGACCCTTCTGGAAAAAAAATCCATGGGCTCTCTGCAAGCTGCTAGTAGTTAGGTAGTATTAAGTATTTATTTATTTAACTTCATACAACGTCATTTAACATCAACAACTTCAAAGGCCAGGGGCCTTTTCTACCAGTCAACCAACAGGTGATGCTGAAAAAGTAATTTTATGGGGAAGTATAACAGAACTAAAGCAACAAAAAAAGTAGTATACTTATTATTATTAAGTAAGTACATACATATATTCGTATATGTCGAGGATAAACCTACACAAATATATACCTACATAAATAATTGTTCAAAAATAAACCATACATAAACTATAAATACTACTTATATAGCTGCTGACAGTTTTTGGAGATAATGTGCACACACGCACTGCTCTCTTAAACGCAAGACAAGATTCGGCTTTACAGATACTGACTGGTAAGGCGTTCCAAAGCCGCACAGCTTGAACAACAAATGAATTATTATAGAACGCAGTCCGGTAAAGTGGATAACAAGAGGGAGATTGCTTGAAGAGCGAAGAGTTCTGACGTGGGAATTACAAAGGAAGGGAAATTTAGTTTTGAGATAAGCCGGAGAATAAAATACAGAGTACTGAGGATATGGTATGCTAAAAGACAAGGCTGAAGTCGAGAAGGTAGGCGCATATTACCACCACCAATAGAGCATTAAATGACAATAGTAAAATTTTCTTTCTAATTTACAAGTACAGTCAGGATTCAAAAATGGAGTCATAATTTCTGATACTAGTTTGAGAAATTGTGACTCAATTTTTGAACCGTACCGTACAAAGCCCAGGGCCGTAAGACCCAATGGCCACGTTTATGCGCATTATGGTGGGCGTTAAGATAGAAAAAGAAATCAAAATAGTTATGGGTTTGCCAGCCGCATCGCCTACCTTTTAACATGTTCTCTCATTCCTCCGATCAGCTTTTACAATTCAATTTTTTTTTCTCCCACGCCAACTTGGAAGCAAATTTCTAAAAATTCTAATTTTGTCAACAAAATAACCAGAAGTAGTTATTTGGAACGAAGTTCCTTTTCGGTCGGTCCAGACTTGGCGGATGCTAGGCGAAAAAAAGTGTAATTTTTATTCCATCACGATTTTTTTTTTCAAACTTTGTTCCTATTGAGTTTTTCTCGACACTTACGCATTTTTTTTAACTAAACTTTTTATCGCACTGCCGGACAAAGGTCTCTTCCATTTCCATCCATGTGTCTCCATCTCGTGCCTTCACTGACCACTCACGTTGGAAAGCGAAGCAAAAGAAATAAAAACCTCCAACTACGTGAATACCTCAATTTACTGTCAGGGTACTAGGGAGTATAAGATAAATGCCGGTCTCAGACATAAACCGTCTTATTATAAAACCCAGACTAATTTTGTTAATAGGTTTAAAGTATTATCCGACCAAATTCAGTTGACATCTAGTAATATCACACTATTTCACCTGTCGGGGACCGAGAGGTGACTGGCAAGACGCGGAGGGTTAGTCCGTCAGTCACTTTGCATATGTCGCTACCATATTCCCCCCCCCCCTTTTTTCGAAAAGAAAAAAGGTAAAATTTTATATCATATTTTTCAAATTTTTGAAAAATCTAAACTAATCTAATTTTATTAGTTCGGTACTTACATTAAATCTAAAAAGGTTAAAAAATTAAATTTGAAAGAGACTGCAAGTGAAAAAGAAAAAAATTTTTTCTCGTACATCAACGTTTATTCCTGGTCACAAACTTTGGTTGTGGCGACAGAGAGACGACTAAATTTTTCTTCCACATCTAACGAGACAGCAGGAGCGCTGACTGCAGGTGCCTGGGTGGCCGGCCCGGCAACCGTAGGCGGCCCTAGAGGTATATGAGGATCCATTTTATATTAAAGTCGGAAATCATCAAATCACACACAACTGACCTGTCCTATTCCCTTTTGCAGGTCACCAGAGTGGGGGTACTAGGGGCTAGGGGCTGTCACACCTGAGGTCCCGGGTTCGATCCCCGGTCAGGACAAGATGGAAATTGATCTTCTTCAGAATGACCTGGGTCTTGAATGTTTATCTATATATGTATTTATTATAAAATGTAGTAACGTTGAGTTAGTATCACATAAAGGTCTCGATCTTACCTTGGGGCTATCTCAATCTGTGTGATTTGTCCGGAAGATTTAATGATGAAATTCCCTGTTGATAGTGTGAGGTTGTGCTAAGTGGTTGCCGGTGTAGAAATAGACTATAGAATAGAGTGTAATTGAAGCAAGAGATGCTTTTGCTCAGTCCCTTAGTCAAGTAAGATATATATGTTAGATTGTATACTTCGCTGTTTGACGCAACCAATAGAGCTGACAAAAAAAAACTTTTAAACCGTCATATATTTGTTTGATAATAATTTACCACAACGCTATTGAGATATCGCATTTACAACATTTCGATATCAGATCGATATCGGATCGCATCAAGCTGATTATCATTCTTTGTTCTATGATGTTGGAGACCAGATTAGGGTTAATAATTTAATTTTCTTCCTTTATCTCATGTTTAAACACGCCTGTATGCCTCTCTCACATAAACATCTCCTGTCACAGGCCTACTGGAAGAGATCTCTTTTAAGATAAGTAGTGCCTTTGTACAACTGTTATTTGATGTATCTCTGTATAAATTTTCCGTGTAGATCAATTGGTAAATAAATAAATCAAATACATAGTTCCAACATTACTTACACATTTCCCTAACATGAAGTATGAGTTTTGCCACCATATTCATGTACTCCTCACGCGTTTTTGCTTTCGTAAACACATGGTTCTCCATCTCACTGCTGTTACGAGCCACTTGCATACCCGACCGCTGAATGACATCTTCACTGTAAAGGAAAAACAACATTTTTATGTAACAACCTTTTATTTTTACCTATGCTATCTTGAGGAGGTTATCGGAGAAGATCTTTCACAAGTTAAATGATACCAGGCGTAGTCCACATTTGGATCCGTAACCTCAAGTGGCATAAAAAAATTCTTGTGCTCCTCTGTGCTTTGGAAAGCATCATCATCATTTCAGCCGCATAACGTCCACTGCCAGACATAGGCCTCTCCCAAAGATTTCCAAATTGACCGATCAAGAGCGACCTGCATCCAGCGCTTTCCAGTGCCTTTGGTCAGGTTGTCTGACCACCTTGTGGGTGGGTGTCCTATGCTTCGCTTGCCAGTATGTGGTCGCCATTCGAGAACCTTTTTGCCCCATCGGTTCTTCGCGCTATGTGTCCCGCCCACTGCAACTTCAACAAACTAATCCGCTTGGCTATGTCAGTAACTTTTGTTCTCCTACGAATTTCCTCTTTTCTGATTCGATCACGTAGGGAAACACCGAGCATAGAGCGCTGAACGACCTTGAGCCTTCTTTTGAGACCCATAGTAAGGGACCACGTTTCAGAGCCATAAGTCATCACTGGTAACATACATTGATTAAACACTTTCGTCTTGAGGCACTTTGGAAGGCATGTAAAGCTGTATATCCCAGTTGTTCTCATTGTATGGCATGCGTCAAATTATGACAGATGTCGATAATAAGATAAGGTCAATAGTCTGCCTATCCCTGTGGGAAACATGTGTGATAAGATTTATGTATGTATGAATGAGTGAGAAGGCTACATTTGTTGGAGCTAGACATGATGTCACTGCTGCCACTCTATGAGAGCTTGTCTGATGATGGACACAGAATCTCAATAATAATGTAAAACCCATTGAGTGGGCTTTTTTGACTTGTCTAGGATCTGATGATGAAACTAGAATGTACTTAAGATAAAACCATCTGCAAAAATATAACTAAAAGAAAGTTTACTAGTGGTCCACGCTCGCTTAGTAGCATAAAGCTTTTAAAAAAATGTTCTACATGTTAGTGAAAACCGCTTCAAAATCTATAACTAGTTTCTGAGTTAATCCTGTATAGACAGACAAGACTTATAACTACTTATTTTATGGATGGATGGTGCTCTATAGGTTGTTTAGGTCAAACACTGGATGGATTTAAAATTCATTCTCTATGAGTTCATTTCGATTTATTAATTAAATTGGGACTATAGGACGCTTGGTATGTCTTTGCATTACAAATATTGTTGCATATACCGCTAGAATAGGTCACTATCATCAATACTCATCAATACCATTACAATCACATTCCCATCTTTATCCCCACTGGTTATTTCGTTAGCCCAAGGATCGCTAGACTCAATAGGCACGAAGGCCAGGCTTAGCAAATAGAAACATCGGAATATAAAAACAAAACATAAGGAATGATGCACTTACATTCTTGTAACAATCCCTTGGCGAAAGTTGGGAGTTCTCCAGTTGTCGTCATTTCCCATAGAATTAAAATTCTTCAGATTATCCATAATGAGTTTATTATTATTCGTAAGTTCACCGCTTTACCAAAGTTAAAAACACTTTATTTACTATTTAATTACAAATTATGCTACAAAAAACAATAATTTCATTCTTCAATTTTTGCCATGCATTCCTTTTCTTGCCATTAACATGAATTTAAAGACCCAAAAAACAGCCTCGCCCTTTATTCAATAAAATTATGGATGAACTTCATAATTAAATAATGGTCAAGTAGGTACATTATGCCTTTGTTTTCATGAAATCTTTCATAAAAAGACGAAAATAATACAATACATTAATATTTATAGTTGTTGTTCTATTTAGATAAGTTGTTGTTTTTCAAAAGATTAATGGCCCATTAGTGGATTGTCTTGTCAATGGCTTCGTGTAAATAAAGACAATCCACTGATCCGAGACAATGATCCGGACAGTCGGACAATAGGACAATGAGGTAGAAGGATTTCAAATTTTCGAAAGACAATGCCTTCCTCCACCACCAGCGCGTCGGATTTTCCTGTCTATTGGATTCGAGTGAACGCGTTTTCCATGGCAATCAGCCATAATGTCACCTGATGCGACGTGGTACGCACGTTGTCTGATCAATTAACTTTTTTCGACGTTTATAGGTAGAGATAGATACATTTTCACGTCTTTATCCCAAACGGGGTAGACAGTGCCCAATGCCGTTAGACCCAAAGGCCCCGTTGAGCATGATGGAAATAAAAGATTCAAAATAATGATGGGTTGCTAGCGCATCTCTATTTTGATTCGCTTAGCAAAACTTCACGCCTAAGCATCAAGCTAAACGAGCCCTTTGCGACAAACGGGGCTCTTGTCTACCCCGTTACGGGTAAATACGAGTATGTATCTTGAATCTAATAGCCATTTTCACCTGTCTATGCATCTAACAAGCGCCTGAACCTTGACGGCCGCAGCGTTCGCGAAAAAGTGCCACGTTTTGTCCTACGTGTGAACGGCATTGCATTTCCATCGCATTGTCTTAGTGGATTTTCGGAGCTTTATGGATGAAAAAAACTCTGATTTGCAAATAATGACGAAATATCAGCGCTTTAAAATTTTACGTGACGTCACGATCAGCTATGATTTTTATACCAAAGATGACGTAAAATCACATATCACAATCTTAGTGAATTTTTACTACTTTGCTAAACGCAAAAATATGGGTCCTTTATTTTTGAATAAAAAATAATAAATAATATCTAGTTGATATACTAAACAAAAAAAATATTTTTTACTCACTCCACAATCCACATCCATATTGGCCCTGTTTAAATGGCCCATAAGTTGGTGGGCCTGAAATGGTTGCACCACCGGCTTTTTTATCTGTGTTATTAAGTGCCATTTTTTAATTGGCTTGTCATCTAATTGAACCAAAAATATCGCCAATTTTAAGAAGGTTATTTGAATAAAATATTTTCTAAGTGTTATCAGGATATTCTTATACAATTTTAAACTTCACACCGGAAGTCGCGACAGACAGCAATCGAATGTTACGTTTTTCCTATGCCTGCACAAAAAAAAAACAATGATGAATGAACAAAATGGTCGGACAAGCGTTGTTCACTTTAGGTTTTTTTTCTAGGTTTCAATAAATGCATCATGTAATTGTAAAAGTAAAAAAAGTCGTCATTTATATTTAAATGCCTAGATGACCCTTCTTGGATTATTGCACGATAGTTCGTGAAAAATAACGAAGCCGCTAATATGACCACAGTTTTATCGCGATAATTTCTTTATAGTACTAAACGTACGAAGCTTTGCCGCGCATTGCTTCGGGACGATAGATAACGATAGTGATCGCAGGTGCGGCCCAAGAATTGTAGGGAGATGACAATGACAGTGACAGTACTGTACTGAAAGCGGAAATTTTTAACTTAGTCAAAATCTTCATCGTGATTTCTCTTCTTCAAATAAGCTTGACCTTGCTTGAAATTGAAGGTCACTAAGATTTTTGCAAATATTATTTTTAAATCTGATTAGAGTAAGCTTCTCCTAGAGGCTATTCCTCGAAAAGGTTTGCGAATTAGATATTTTTTTATATTACTTGACAAGCGAATTGCAGATTCACCTTAAAGAATGGTTTTTCCACGTATAAAGCTCGAGAGTGAGCATCCCACTTGCTATTAAAAATCTGAATGGTGACTTGATTAATAATCCTAAAGACATTGTGGAACACACTTACACTATGGAACCGGTTTTTAAACAACCCCCTAAAATTTCTGCCAAGGCACGCGTACAAGATAGCTTGTTCGTTATCCCATTCACGGCTGATGATGTGAAAGAGGCGATCTCTAGTTTAAAACTACAATCATCACCAGGATCTGACCAAATCCCTTGTCGCATTCTTAAGAACTGTTCTGATACGCTTGCATCAGTACTTGTTGAACTGATGAACATATCATTTAAATGTCACCACGAGACTGGAAATATGCAGCGGTAACACCAGTTTACAAAAAGGGAGACAAAACTCTACCTAGTAACTATCGTCCCATCAGTCTCACAAGTATTTTTGTAAGGATAGTGGAAAAAATGATCAGCAAGAAATTAACACAATTCCTGAAAAAAAAAGAATGCGTCATATCATCAAGACAGCATGGATTTGTTGAAAAAAGATCCACCATTACTAATTTATAGTCAAAAAATTTCGACAGCGGCAACCATGTAGACATAATATGCTACCTTGACTATGAACGTGGATTTGACCGAGTTCCTCATCAACGCCTACAGGTAAAACTTTAACATTTAGGGATATGTGGATCTCTCCTTATATGGATAGAGTACTACCTAACTAATAGAACATTTCGAGTACTAGTAGGTAATTGTCTGTCACAAAAAAAAACCTGTACTTAGTGGTGTGCCACAGGGCGCTGTGATCTCGGCCCATCTCTTCGAAATATACATAACCGACCTAATTGAGACTGTACAATGTCAATCAGCCTTCTTCGCAGACGATGGAAAGTTCTTTGCTAATACCTCAACGAACAGTGGGCAACTCCAAGAAGACCTTAACCGCATTCATGACTGGACTAGGGAGTGGGTAATTAATTAGTGGGTAACTTTTATACGCCCCTTACTGGAATATGGTTTTCAAATTTGGAGCCCATATTTTCAAAAAGACATCAACTTACTAGAAAATGTTCAAAGAAGAGCTACCAAAATTCCTCAAGCTCTCTGTCGTAAATCATATGAAGATAGACTTAAGCCCTACCCTTGAAAAATAACGCAATAGTGGTGATTTAATTGAGACGTTTAAGATCCTAACTCTCAGCTACGACCTACCTGACTTGCATTCCATCTTTAACATCAGGCAAAGCACAAAACCATCATGAGGTCCCTGCTACCAGTACTGTTAAGGAGATACCTGAATTTTCACTACACAATTGCGAAAAACGGCCACTTTTGGCGTATGTGCGTAGAAAAACTTCACGTTCTCATTTTAAACTGTAAACAGTAGTTCATAAAATAGTTTGAAGGGTTATTTAGTGCCTGCTCAAGATCATATTTTAAATGATATCTCCTTTTCTTTTCAAATGATTTATTTCAAATGGGGGCAGCACTGGACCCCGAAAAACTTAGGTAGCTCCTTAATTCGTGCAGTGACTAAAATAAATCTGCACATTACTTTCTCAGTAACAGAGTGGTTAATAACTGGAATAGACTACCAAAATAAGTCACTGCGCCTTCCATAAATGCATTTAAAAACAGGCTCGACAAGTGGATAGTAACAAATTAAGTGTCGTTAATAAATTATTGAACTGTGAAAAGACTGATCTCTACTTAGTTTGTGGACTTTATGGACTCTCACCACTGTGTGAAATAGACATATCAGTGATATCAGCTCCAAGCTGCTCGTCTATACATAAATAATAATAAACCATTCGTTCAGTGACTTCGCGTTTGAACAATGGCACCACAGGGCAGTCCCATGTTAAATTTAGTTCCGATCTTTTCCTCGATATGGCATGGCCTGCTAACTTATTTGTTATCCTTTCTGTACATATACATTGATAATAATTATGTACTAACCCGTATTGCACTTGTACTGACAAAAAGCGATTGTTTGAAGATTTGCTACTTACCTGATTTGGCTAAACTCAACTCTTACTTACTAATATTATTCTCCTTGCATTTATCCAACAAATTTTATTTTATTTAAATGCATTGGAGTTTGGTGTGTTTCGATTCACCCAAAATTAGGTATGATTACCTATGCTTGCAACATTTAAACGTCTGGTACCCAAAGATATAGAAGGAAAAAATTTTTTTTGCTCTTTGTTTATTTTGCTGATTTGACATTGACATTGACATTTGACAATAACAATCTGTTAATTTGATAATAGTGGCGTGAGATTGAGTTTAGTGTTTTTGTATTACTACTAATACTACTATACTAATAATATAATCTCTTTATTTAACATATTTCTGTGCTTTCTCAGACTTCAGTTTCCTATCTCAATCGAATATGTATAAGTAATTACACCATAACAATGTCTTCGACGGTATTACGAGTGAAAAGAAGACTTGAAGACAATCCCCAAGATGCTTTGGTTCTCATGTGCAAGCGGATTAAAACGGACGCTGAAGAAATATCCTCATCTTTATTCGTATTCCGAGGGACTGTTGATAGTCAGGTTAGTACAATGAATGTTGAGACTCACAGTTTTCTAAATAAGTTTGTTTTTGATACTTTTTAAACGTCAGGATTACCATTCTTGGGTATGATTCATAACCAACATCATGGTTCTTTAGGGTAGAAGTGTAATTTACTGAGATTAACAGTCTTAAGGTAAGTGCAATGCAACATAAATAAGTTGCGCCGATGACTGCCATTTTGGTTCAATTTACTTGTCGGGAATTGGTACAAAAATGCTTTGAAGTCCTCCATTTTTGTTCAACTTATTTGTGTCGCATTGTACAGGTCTGAACTTGGATGGCATGCATACTAGAGGCACAGAATTAATAGAAGTATTACATACAGTACAGAATCTCCTATGGTCCGGCGCAATATGCGTCTTCGTCCTCCATCAGCGCACCTCTCCCCCATTCGCGCAGTGTGGAGGGTGTTGAGCGGGCGGCTGCAGGGACTTGCAGCTACTTCTACAAAGTGAATACGGGGGATAGGTGTGAAATCGGGGAATCCCCATTCCCACTTATTGCACATAGCACACATATTGCACAGGACCTTAGGACTGTGCTGTAAGTAATACTTATATTATTAGAGAGCTAGAGTTACACTGTCAAGATGGACTAAGAATTTTCACTGTCTTTGCTGGCCCATGCAATTATAAAATTAAAATTGTATGTTTTCAGGAAACCGCCAATGTAGACATAGTTCCTAAGGGCGAAGTGAAATTGAAGCCGTCACATAACATCAACGAGATAATAGAGAAAATTAGGAAAGAGAGGAAGGACAAATCCTCTCAGAGTCGGTATGAGGTCGTGAATTTGAATAGAGGGTTGAACAGTGAGGCGGAGAAGCAATATGATCTTGTGGATCTACAGAAGAGAGAGGATGAAGAGGGGGAAGTGCAGTATGCATATGATTTGTATACAGCTGCAAAACAGGACTTTGATGTGTCTATGTTGGATAACCTTATCAGGTAAGTTTTGGTCACTTGTTTATTAGTATTACATGTTATATTGTTATTCGTATTACTTATATTATCTTTGTATACTGACAAAGCCCTTTTGATTAGTAGACCGTAATAGTTGTAAGGAAATGTTTGTATCTGTTGCTTATCTTTAATAGTTATTTATGCAACTGTAGTATATAAGGGGTATTAAAACACGAATGTGGGTTTATCACACGAGGCGAAGCAGAGTGTGACAATAGTATCGCATGAGTGTTTTAATACCTAATTATTACAGTTGCATACAAAACTTTATCTACACCCATGGTATGAATCCTCTATAAAAGGTTCTAAATCCATAGCGTGTTGGCAGTGTTCTTAGAACTAAATAAATTCCTGGTTAGTTTACTTTTTAGTATCTAATATAAACTAACTATGTATGTATAGGTAATAATGAAATTATTTATTGTAATAATAATTTAAATTTTGGATCATACAATTATTGCAACGCAAATAATTTGGTAGGATAGGATGTGAATTCAAATAACCAATAAGTTCCTTTTTTAAATTACGGAGCTGTGGTAGTAAAACGTGCCTACATGACAATGTTTTTTTTTTTAAATTCATAAAGTATGTGGCTGTTTGGAGTAAGGAAGGGATCGAGTTTGCGTTGCATAATGAAATTTAGTACAACACTATAACACTCATTTGGGAGCTACAATGGTTACTATGACACTGGGTGTTTTAATGTTGGCATTAAGCTTACTGTTTCAGAAACTTTTATAGAGGATTTATAGCATGGGTGTAGATAAAATAAATAATACTTGAAATGTAACTAAATACATTTCACATAATGTTACTAAACTTATTGACTTGTGAAAGTGCCTTTAAAAGCCTAATTACTGAAAAAATATTAAATTCTTTATTGTCAAAGACAACTCAGGCACTTTTTACATCAGTATGTCCATTCGGGTTGTCCAAAATATTATTTTTTTCGATTTTCTATTTGGCCACCCTGTGAATTGTAACATGTATTTATAGTATTAACACTGTAAATATTTGGTGGCCTATGTTTTAGACTAAGAGCTCAATGCTCAATGGAGTGTAATTTCAAATTTTTTCTCCGATTAATATTTATTTTTATTAAGTTAGATGACTATAAGGTGTGTAGACTAATAATAAATAGATATATTATAAATACTAGCATGGGAATAAATGCAAAAATTTAGTTTTATGAACTGAAAACACGAAAAAAAAAGACAAAAGTTTTCTTTAGGATGCTGGGATTAGCAAATCTTCGTCAAAGCCTATTGGTCTTATTGCCAGTTATGCTATCAACCTAAAAAATATAAATAAATGCTGTGCATTTACTTGTCCCAGAAGTGTACTTGTTCCATTTTGTGGATACAACCTTTCTTTTCTCTTCCACTTGAAAATGTAGAAATCCCCATTCTAATTTCCACATTCAAATATTCCTAAGATTTTAAATGAAACCTTGTGTCAAGTGTTCTAAATAAAAACACAACGTGTGTGTTATGTAAAAGGGAAAACACACACGGTGTGTTGTTCCGCAGTAAAAGTGTTCAGTCGTTATTCGGGATGTGATCACCAAAATAATATTTTATTAAATTTCAGCATAGAAAACTATGAGACTGATCTTTTATTCGGTTCATACCGTGACAACGGCTGTCAATCCAGTGATGAGGAAGATGATGATGATGATTCCAATGATGAAAACAACTGGAGAAACGACTATCCTGATTCAGAGCATAGCAGCATTAATGAAGAAGACATGATTAAGGCTATGGAGAATGTTGATATAGGTAGGTTAATTTTTATTATACTTCTAAATATATATAACTCAAAGGTGACTGACTGACTGACATAGTAATCTATTTACGCACAACTCAAACCATCCGACGGATCGGGCTGAAATTTGGCATGCAGGTAGATGTTATGACGTAGGCATCCGCTAAGAAAGTATTTTGATCAATTCTACCCCCAAGGGGATAAAATAGGGGATGAAAGTTTGTATGAAACTTTGTCAATTTTAAACCGATCGGGCTGAGACTTTGTATGCATAAAGCTACGACGTAAGCTTTCCCTAAGAAAGGATTTTGATAAATTACATCCCTACGCGAGCGAAGCCGCGGGCAAAAGCTAGTATGCTTATATATACAAAGTCATACATCTTGATTGATGTGATTTACATAACATACCTAAACTTCTATCAGATTAAATATATAAAAACGGTTTTACTCACTTAGTGTAGTCGGAAAGGCGGACTAGTTTCGATCGGTTTCAAAGATCATCATCAGGGCGACCTTCGTGGCGTAGTGGCCACAATGCTAGTCCGTCACCCAGAGGTCCCGGGTGTTATCCCCGGTCTGGGCAAGTCGGAAAATGGCCTTTTTCATATGGTCCTGGGTCTTGGATGTTTATCTATATATGTATTTGCTATAAAATATAGTATCATTGAGTTAGTATCCCATAACACAAGTCTCGAACTTACTTTGGGGCTAGCTCAATCAGTGTTATTTGTCCTCTATATATTTATTTATTTATTTAGTGCTAAGTGGGACGGAGACCCGACGGTTTTGCTGTCCTGAACGCACTGAACGTAGCCTCGCGTGACGCTGCCCGCACTGCTCTATTGGAAACGATGACTAATGGTGATGTGTCAGTAGTTGTTGGTGATACTCTTGTAGCTGTAGAAATCATCGTGTCATCGTCGTCTTCAGCCTCGGGTATACTCGAGGCGCCTGTGTGTACCGAGCTGACTGTATCACTGCCCTTTAGTGTCTCACTACCAGAGCTTTTTTTCTATCAGATTTAAAGATTAATGTTTATTCAGTAATTAGAGCTTTACAGGCACTTTTACTCGTCAATAAGTATAATTTATGTTAAGTGTAAAGTATATTAAAATTTAATTTATTTTTAAAGAAAAGCTACCGATACCAGCGCTTCGTAACGACCACTGCTGAGAAGAAACGCCGAAAGAAACTTGTAACGATGTTACAATAAACCTCATTCTTCATGTTCCCGTTTACCTCCTTTTTCCATTTCATACTGTCCATCTGTCTAAAAATAAGTTCTACTTCAAATTCAATTTTAAAATTTTAGATTCCTTTCTCATCATTCCTCAATCATTCCACTACCATCTCTCGAGCTGATAAACCTATATCACTATTGTAAATTTATATTTATCAATATTATAAAGTTATAATAAATAAAATAACTCTGCTGTCTATTCTCTCAAGCTCTCCACTACGTACCTTACCTACCTGTTCATGTAGGAGCTCCAACTGCCCCAGCTAGTCCGTGGCTACCTACCTACTAGGAGTTCCTGCAAACTCATTTTCACAGTATTGGTGTCCTACTTGCCAGAAGGGCTTTGTCATATTCTTGGTAGCTCACCTTTTAAAAGTCTTCCTATTTTATTATTATTTTTGGTACAATCAAGAGATAACTAACTATATTATTGTGTCTAAACTTTATCCCTAATAAATTAGACAGAGCCATAAATAAGCCGAACTGGTCATATCAAATTATAAATGGGAATGGGAATCAAAATAGTGACGTATATTGTTACCTATAGGTACCTTGTCTATAGCCATGATTCCTCAGATTTTCGCCCCTTCTCTTGACCAGCTTTTACAATCTGTGCAGGAAGAGAAGTAGTCAGTACATTTGACTATCTTTTATATCTCCGAAACAAGCATAGAATCAAGCTCATTGTGAGGAGCTCAGAGTGCTCATTACTATCGCTTTCACAAGTAAAGTGATAACCAGTTTGGTCCGCACATTGGCATAAAAAAAATCTCGAGCTCCTCCGTTCTTCAGAAAGCATGTATAAGCAGTTGGTCCCGGTCCAGTCAAGCTATGTCGGATGTCTTCAGGCAACCTGAATAATCTGACACTGGTGTTGGCCACTTACACACAAGAAGAAAAATGGGATCAGACTGTGAAGTAATTATACCTCTTCTCTATTACAGAGGATGATCTATCCAGCGATACAGGCGAAGACATAATATATGACCAACCAAACCCTTTCAGCGAAGACGTACTGCGATATGGCCCAGGCTATGCTAAATACAAAGCAAAAATTTTAGCCGAAGAGGGAGATACATCGTACAATAACAGTTTGATTCATGCCAGTGCACTCCCAGACTACGGTTATAAAGATGACAGTGACGATGGATTTTATTACGGGCAGGAAGAGGATACAGAGCAGTTCAGGGAACAGTATGGCAGTGAATCGTCGGATTGCGATCCGGATTGATGTGGTTGGAATATATTTTTGTTTATAATTTTTAATTATGTATTTTGATTTTACATATGCTTTCACTCAGTCTTAAGGATATACATGAATTTTCCGGGATCCAATGCTGCCCCCATTTGAAATAAATTATTTGAAAGGAAATGGAGATATCATTAAAAAATTGATCTCATCATGCTTTAGATATTTAATGAACTATTGTTTACAGTTTAAAGTGAGAACGTGAAGCTTTTCCATGCAAATTTGTGAAAAACGGCCACTTTTGACCAAAATTTTAAATGATACCTCCGTTTCCTTTCAAATAATTTATTTCAAATGGGGGCAGCTTTGGACCCCGAAAAATTTATGTATTTAACCAGGCATTGTTCATTGGTCTGGTGCCATTCAGTCAACGGACAACCTTTTGTTCTGTCCGAAATGTTCTAGGTACCTCAAGTACCGTTAAGAACCTTAGTAAGGCTAACAACGACATTTAAAACTACTCTAGCTTCTCGAGCGTTGCCACGGGCTGCAAGCAGCCAGCGGGTTTTCGTGCAGCTGTTGAGGTAGACTAAATAACATGTCCAGTTGAGAAAACCATTACGACTCCACAAGAAAAATGGTTTTGAACTTCACTCTGAAACCAGAGGCTCCTATGTGGTTCCTTATTTGTAGTCACGAGCTTCCTACCTTTTATACATTCTTCGTCTTATTATAAAACCCAGACTAACTTTGTAACTGGGTTTAAACCATTATCCGCCCAAATCAAGTTGACATTTAGTATTACACACTATCTCACCTGTCAATGTCAACTTGATTTGGGCGGATAATGGTTTAAACCTAGTAACAAAGTTGGTCCTGTTTTTAAAATAAGAAGGCATGTGTCAAGAGTAAATGTCCATTCATATCTTAAATGTTTTAATAAGTTTAATAGTTTCTTGGCTTCACACAATCATTCGTACGAGTGAATTGTGTGGCTTTATGCCAAAATGTGATTAAAATCTTTAAGCTATGAATGGACTTTTGCTCGCGACTGAACCTCTAAATTGTAAGCCTTAAATTCAGTTGCTGATTTTTGCTCGTTTTTTTCCGATAAAATTCTGTCCAATGGCAGACATTTATGAAATCAATATCTGAATTTGAAACACTATTCATATTGACGATATAATTCTGGGAATAGGAATATGAAAGGGTGTATAAAAAGCACAAATTAATATGTGATAAATAATTTATTGTCTGGCGTATTTTACAATATCATCGTTTGCCTACCTCCGTTATTCAAATAACATTACGCGTATCACTTTTAACATTCTATGATTACATTCAACACTGATTTCTTACTGTACTAAAAATTTTTTGTAGTCGGATAAAAACACAAAAGAAAATCACGAAATGCGCATACGCACATGCCTTTTGGGTGAAGTCAGATAAACTTAATTCAACCTTAATGCCATAGCCTTAAAATTAATATTACACTTCTCACTTTCCTGAAGTATAGACATGGTGTATTATGGCGATGGTATTAAAGTTGATTTTAAATAGAGTGTGAGATAAAATAAAGTAGATGATAATTATTTTATCTCTATATAACATTGTGTCTGAATGTTGCGAACGCACAAATCGGAATAATTGAGTCTTAACCAGTCGTTTTTAAAGATGATGATCGTTGACTCTGGCGACAAGCCATAAAAATATCTAATTGAAAGGCCTATCTTAAAATGCCTTATAGTTCATATCTATCTGTTTTTATGTCAGTTAGGCAAACATTTATTTCCGATTTTAATGTTGCGGTACTCTATCGCATATCAGTTTTTTTATTGAATTTTCAGACTCAGAAGTGACGAACAGATTGGTTGTTAAGATGATATGCATATTACAAGATGTAATTTTTTAAACGAAATAAGTCTCACTATAGTCCATTTGTTTAGGTACTTAAATAAAGGTAAACAATCTTGAAGCGCTAGTAGTTTTTAGCTTTTGCACTAAAATAATATTTAAGAAAATTACCTTCAATAAGAGATAAATTTATCTTAAGTACATTGAATATTTTTTTTGACTTTGACATATCGTTTTTTATTAAAATATACACTATATAAATCAATACCTTTGCAAATTACAAATCAATGAATGTATAAATTATGAATTACACTTTTAATATGTAATGTGTAAAGATATCAAATCGTAAAGTGTATATTTCAATGAAAAGACACGTCAAGATTATTTACATTTATTTAAATACCTATCCAAATGGACTAAAGTCACTAAAAGAAAAATAAAAAGAAAATGAGGTTTGTTGAAGTAATTCATAAATGCAGTGGGAATGAATGCAGTCGATTATTCGAGATGCCGTCTTATGTACGTGTCACCGTAGCAACTTCAAGAACGGACTTATGGCACGTCGCATCAGATGCTCTTCCATATGAATTTCTACTTCAATGTCATGATCGTGATCATTTACGTCTATTTACATGTACAATCGTGAACAGAAGTGCTTAAATCGTTTTTAATGAAAGCGTGAAGCTATAGCGGCTAATAATTTTCTGAAAACATAGAGGCAGGAAACTAATATTACTACTTGACGTAACCCATCGACCAAATTTCATTGTAGGCAATGTGTTACATGATTTTTTAAAAAATCCTTCATTCAATGAACAAGTCATTATCAAAACTACCCCGCGCGTAGTTCAAGTTCTATTTATTTCTTATTTATATTGCATTTGATTAGCATATAGGTAAACAACGTTTCGCATTAAGTTAGGTCAGATTCTGGTACGGCTGATATTTTAGGCGGATATCTTTATATAGGTACATAATTCGAAATTAAGATGCGTAATGTGCATGTTATCTATCGATGACGTCGCGCGATTTTTGCAGAGTAAAAAAATGTTTTGCCAAAAAATTTCGACTTGCGTAACGTCGTTTAGGTAACACTTTTGTTCACAGTTGTACAAGATTAACCAATAACGTCACAGTATTTGGAAGTACTGTTCCCAACTACTTATATACTGTAGCGGAATCGAGACCCCAATAGACAAACACAATTGAATACATAAATCGTATCGTACGTAGTTTTCTACGGAATAAGTCTTGTATTCACTTAACTCTAATGACTTTACTAATAAATACGGTTTGCTGGGATCACTTGAGAAAAAAGTAAATTAAAATTATAAAAGTATTATCAACCAGTAATTATGTTAAAAATTTAAAATGAAAGTTACATTTTTATAGTACAGTAAGTTTAGTGCGTTTCTTAAGGAAGTGAAAAAAGGTCATTGACCCGCTTATATATTACACTTGATCCCATCTGGCCGCTTTGGCAACTGTTTCGCCACCAGTTGTTAAAAAGTAGTATATTCTTGTGATCGTATATCAGTAATGCAAGATTTTTTTAAAATAATTTATATTTTTCTGATATCTGCATAATAAATAGCAAAATATTTTAAAATAGAAAAGTTCTTGTAGCATTCCGTACTTACTAGCAAGGTGTTACAACTATAATTAGTAAGATACCTATAAATGCAAATTACAATTACTCTAGCGATGCTTTGGCATGACAAAACATGGTAGTTTGCTTCACAGAATACATTTACAATCGAGATAATAACATTTATTGGGAAGTTTATAGTTACATATTTATCTAGCTATTACCAAAATTATCTGCATTCTTATTTCCAATCTCGTAAATTTTACCTATGGTGTCGTATTCCGAACCAAAGCTATCTTCATTTTTATCTTTTTTTGCACATACTGTTTATATAATTTAAGACCAATTTAAACTGTGATAATTTAAAATAATAGGTTTTTATGTTTTGATGTATTATGCAGAGGATATGTGTACATATTTGGTAATAGCTACATTAAGTCAAACGAAAGTATCACAAAACAATATTTTGTTTGTAAAAATAACATCCGATTTCTTTTAGGTTAGTCAAATTATTTACAGATATGTAATACCAGTGTTCCAATTAAGCTAAGCTTAGACACTGACCAACCATATTTAAATCACAATAACCTATTTATAAAAGCCAGTACATAATCTGGTGAACAGCAAAAGTTGACTTTATTATCTGCTCGCATCATACATGTTCTGTCTCGCTTGCACTGACAAAATATGCATGGAGTAGTGTGGACATGTGTGTGAGTGATGCTGGCTGGGTACACACCGGGCCAACGAACGCAAATGATTATGCTGTGTCTCGTTTCTTTTATATAAAAAACAAAAGAGATGCATATGTTCGTTAGTTGGTTTGGCCCGGTGTACCCAGCATGACAGAGACGGAATTGACAGGTCAACGACCGCTGTTGACTGTCTAGCTGGCAATTAGTATAGTGTTTAATTGAGATACCACTGGTAGGTAAAATCTTTATGTGGAACGAGCAAGTACTACTTAGCACGGACATTAACTTCGCCTAAGAATAATCAATATTAAACAAAATTAACAACAAAGAAAGAACAATCACTTAGAACAAATGGTAATAAAATTTAGTTAGTGTAATAATATCTTTACATATATTTACAATTTGGTAATTTTTAACGTATACTACAAAGACGAAGAGGTTAACTTTTCTAACTAGGTATTATTAAATTTACACAACAAGTTTTGTAACAAAATTCTAGATACACTTAATTGAGGGTTTACACACACGATTAAACCTAGTCCTTCACTCGATCGTGCATTCGCTTCTTACTATTACGAAACATCAATTTGGCTTTGATATGCAGGACGATTTTTGAATCGAATATATCTGTTATTGCACATAATTTGATTATTAAATCCAAAATGAGAGGATACATTTTAATTATTCTAATTACGTTATATTACAAGATTATTTAGTCCAAGCAACTGAAGCATTTTAATGCGTGTAATTAAATATTCAGAAATTATCTTTCACTTTTCGCGCAAAAGTTTTTTTTTTAATTTATAGCACAGGTGTGTCGTTGACACGCGCAGGCGGTGGTGCTGGGACGTTGTTGTTAGCACTAGCATCCTGGTTATTTGCCGTGCAGTAGAATTGCTTGTGCGCTTTGTAGGTGTTGACGTATTTGAACGATATGTCGCAAGATTTGCAGTAGTTAGGGGTTTCTTCGACTTCTGTGTCGGGTTCCTTTTTGATGTCGACGACGGGGACTGGGGAGGTTTGCTCCTCCTGTTCTGGTTCGTCGATGGCGTGGACGAGGCGGCCGTGCCTGACGACGTTCCCCCGGTAGGTGGAGGTGTATGCGCAGCTACCGCAGCGGTGGATGCGCTCGCCACCCACTGCTGGGCTGGGAGATGTGGCCTCGCGGCTGTCTTCTTCTAATACGCAGGCGATGTAGCTTTCCTCCTGGAATAATAGAAGACTTTTCTTTAGATATCGCTAAGGAGACTTTGTCGGGTAATTATGAGTAACTTGCAGTCTGCCCTGGCTTCGCTCGTGGTACAAACATAGCCTATGTTACTCAGGGATAACAAAAAAATCCTATGGTGAAAGAACTTTTGAAATCAGTCGAGTAGTTTCGGAGCCTATTCAATTCAAACAAACAAGCAATCAAATCTTTCCTCTTTATAATAATAGTATGATGACGAACTTTCCATATTGTACCGGTACTCCTATAAATTCATTGGAATTCATTTCTTCTGATTCTCTAGAACTAGATGCACGTCCCACCAAGACCATGATTTTTTTCGTCCCACAAAAGTCAAACAATCAAAATCTGTTATTTTCATATTAAGTCTCAGATAGGTTTAATGTACTTACCTACTTACGCATATTTTACTCTTTTTCAACAATACTTATAAAACATTTACTCAACATTAGTTCAAAGCTACGAATAAGCAGGTTTATACAACAACTCACCTGCAAATCAGCGGGCTTCTTATTGTTGAAGTGCATGCGGATATGCGTCCGCATTCCCCGGAGCGTGTTGCCTCTGTACCGGCAGATGGTGCAACGAAAGGCCTTTACCCCCGCGTGGGCTTCCATGTGCCGCTGTGCCGCCGCCGCCGTGGGAGACACCACGTCGCAACACGGGCACTTCCAACCGCCCTCCGTCGCTGACGCTGGCCGGGGAATCTCTGGCACGCTTCTTGGAGACCGAGTTTCCCTCTTCGTACAATAATAAGACTGGTGAGTCGTCAAGTTGTCCAGAGAACTAAAGTGTATCCCACATGCGAGACAAATCAGCTGGCGGTACTGAGGAGGTGGCCCAGGCTCTGGGGGCGCAGGACTCGCTCGCTCCTCCCCCCCGCCAGCAGAACAGTAATGCCGCTTGTGAATACGGTAATTTTCATATTTGCAGAACACGATGTTGCATTCTTTGCATTTCGAGACTCCTTGTTTGACTATGACTTGGGGAGAGGTGGCTGTGACTGTGACGGGCAATTCTGACGCCAGCCGCAACGCCAGGGGTAATATCGGTGCGGGCACGGCTTGCGTGAACTTCTCTTCTGGCGGTGATGGGACACTTGGTGGTTTTGGAGTAGGACCTCGAGAACTCCGCCGTCGTCGTTTTGGAGAACTTTCTCCACTCGGTGAGGAAGATCGTCGGGAAGGCGACGGCGTTGCTGGTGACCCTGGCAAAGAAGGAGCGCAAACAATTTGCTCAGGAGTCGTTGATCGTATTCTATTCTCTTTCTCGTGTTCGTCAGTGGTTGCTGACTCTGGTGAACGGCGCACAGTGAGATCCAATGGAGTTGCGGCATCCCTGGAAGGTTCACGAGGTCTGTTCGCAGATTTTAACACTTCTGTCTCTTTGCTATCTGCGTTTAAATTCGGCAGCGCTCGGCTAATAGGCTGGAATGTTCCATTGGGCAATAAAAAACAAGGGGTATCAGGATCTGGTAAAGTCGTGCCAGGAAGAGTGCTTGCACTTCTCAGTAGTGAATATGGGACAATTAAAATTGGGTTGGTGGGTAAAGCGAGAGCATATTGATTTTGAGCAGGAGGAGTGGCGCCAGGAGATGGCGGCGCAGACCCTGAAGTAGCCGACCCGCCTCGAGCAATGGCCAGTGCTTGTTTCACGACTTGCCTCGTGCTGCAGTAGTGCTGCTTATGTGCTCGGTATGTTTTAATAGAACTAAAGCGTATATCGCAGTCGGCGCAGTAGCGATCCTGTACTGGCGCTCCATCATTAGATTCGTTTCCGTTCAAAGCTGGCGCCGGCGCTGGAGTTCCACTGCTGACAGGCGACGAGGAATGCATCCGCATGTGTCGGTTCAAGCTAACTTTCTTATCAGCACTATATGAACAATAAGTGCAGGCATATTGCTTGCTGCCCGGTGGCCGCGGGGTCTTCGCTTCGCTGCTAGACTCATCTGCTCCCGGTTCAGCGGCTGCGTCAGATCCATCAGCAGTTTTAGGCCTATTTCTGTTGGAACAATAGTGTTCTTGATGCGCTTGTAGGGTACTCAGTGACGAGTATCTAATGCCGCACGGTTGGCACATGTAGCCTGGAGGACCCGTCGGGAACAGCGCTGGGAAGCTGGCCGTTAATGCTAGAAAGTCTCTCGCTTGTGGTAGAGTTGTGGCAGGCGGAGGCGGTGGTGACGGCGATGGTGGTTCACGTTTCAATGGCGCCGCCTGCGGTGCCAAGGCCGGATCCGTAGCGAGACTAGTGTTGAGACGCAATCGTGGCGGGGAAGCCTCAGGGGACCCTCCCGAAGCTGGCGACGCGCCCCCGCTGGACGCAGCCTTCTCGCCCCCTGAGCTCGGCGTGCGAGGTTCTCCCGGCATCGCTTCGCTCTCGTTTCCCCATTCCTCGTCCTCACCTGAAAACCATAAAACATTGTTAATGGAGTCGACAACGAATCTCGTGCAAATGGGAATGCTAAGTGCTGAGCAAAAAGAATCAATCACTATATCGGCGCCTATTAGTGTTGTTAATAGCCGAGCGATGCTAAGTTGGCAGGGGTTTCTCGCGATAGTCGTCACTCGTCACGTTTCGCCGGCTATCTGTCGACGTCAGTCAGATCGAGCCCCCGCGAGTCGAGGCATACATTAGCGCTCCTAATTGAGACGTGCTCGCGCTATGTAAATGTCTCCGCGTGGGTGGGGTGCCCGCTGCCGGCTCGCACGGGCAAATGCGAGAAATGTGGACAAGTGACTTTTTTGCAATATTAATTTGAGGAATTCCTGCGTCCGTCAATACGAACCGGTCGCACAATACTCGTTCGTCAATATCGCGAGCGTGAGCCAGCCCGCGGCCAAACAGAACAAAAACTTAACGGGCCCTCATGTAATTGGATCTGATTTCCAGAAAACGTTCGCTCACCTTCCTTTTTGAGCGACAACGATCTCGACCCAGCAAGGAATTAACCTATCTTTCGCGCAGCGATCTCAGCTCAAAACGCCAATTAATGAGAGGCTCAACTTCATTCTCCTGGCCCTGTGAAGATCATTATATGGGCACGACAGCGAGATGGACGCGACGATTGGTGCGCGCGCGACCGCC
The DNA here is from genome assembly GCA_943193695.1 of Acrobasis suavella. Taxonomy (NCBI): domain Eukaryota; kingdom Metazoa; phylum Arthropoda; class Insecta; order Lepidoptera; family Pyralidae; genus Acrobasis; species Acrobasis suavella. The sequence goes on from OW971929.1 coordinate 3,538,938, forward strand.
ATCTCGCGGTAACGAATACCACTTGAATCGGATTGCGTTCGGGTCACGCTATCCTAGTGTTCGGCCGTCCCGATTGGTCATTACGATTCAGCGGTGACGCGCGATTGGTCAGCTAATGCGGTTTATCTGACCGTGGACGTCATACCGGGACTGGCCCGGCGGCGTCGTTAGTTAGCGTCCCGGCCCGGCTACCGTCCTCGCTAAATAAGTTATAAGTTTGTGATTGTTGGCCGGCGAAAAGGAACGTGCAATCAGATAGATGGCGTGACTTGGTGTCGTTGGAGCGTTCGCGAAGCTCGACGCCGTCGATTCGTTAAATGATATTCATCTTGTACCCTTTTGTCTTTATAAACATGTCAAATAATGCTGGCTTTACATAAGAGGACATGCAATTCATATTCTTGTTTTGTATCAGCCAGTACCCGCATAGTTTTGTCTATTCACTGGCAGAGACACATTGTCACCCAAATTAAGTTTGCTTTGAATTCAAAAGGATTTTCTCTGTTATTGTAACAAAACAAGTTTTTAATAAGAAATCATCCAAATGAGCTTTATTTTTTGATACGAATGGAATGCGGTTATTAAATGCGGCACCTGCACTCCAGATTATATGAAAAATGTGAGGAATTTTTAATTGGCCACTCATTTTATACTTATACGCGTGGTATAATGACAAATTAACCAATGCACGGACAGGTTTCAAAAATGGAGTCATAATTATCATGATACAATTAGTATGAGAGATTATGACTCCATTTTTGCAGCGAACCGTATCTGTTCAATCTATTAAACAATACCTACTCTTAATAAGTAGGTGAGGCAGATGCCTAAGCAGTTGTTTTAACGTCATTCAAACATTTCTAGTAATTATAGTCGATATCAATAAATCAGTCTGATTCAAGTACTCAACTTAGGTGGTATTATTTCAAAACCTTTCTCCACACCACTCACTTCATCATCATATCATCCAGTGTAGACGTGGCGTTCAGCTTCTTCATTTGGTCCTTCGAGCCGGACGAAATTATATCTACATCGTTATCGTATGGACGAAAATATCTGCGCTTGCGCCAAGGTAAGTATGAGTATTGTCATATCATAAAAGAATCTGCTTTCTTAAATTAACCAAATATAAAGCGAAGATTTTAAAAGAAAGACATTAATTAGATCAACGCTCTTATAAAATTAGTAGCAATGTAGTAGATACGCCATTAGTATTTGAATGTTAATTTAACCCATGTTGGACTATGTTAAGTTTAAGTACCCCATTCAACAGATTCAATAACAAGACGAACAAGCGTCAAACACGTGCCCTACAGAAAAAAAAACAAAGCAGCCATCTTGTTTTCCGTTATCAGATGGAAGATCGGGGCCCAATTAAAATAGTCTTGCATCGGGCGCGTCACAATCGTCCGATACCGATCTTTGGCTGTGACGGTCGTGAGCGATCACCTAGAACGAAGCCCTTACCACGAGTCCTCATATTCTCAGGAGATAGCATCGAGAAGTCTGGTTTGTCAACTGTCCGCCGAAATGTCGCACTGATATCAAGTTTGGTAGGATCGGGATTGATTGTGATCGTGATAATGACAACTTTGTCCGTACTGAGGTTTAGTGTTTTGGCACTGGAGTTGACATACTTATTTCTGTTTAGGATTTACGATTATATCTTAAGAATCTGGCCTTGATTGGACTGCCTCCGTGGTCCAGTGGTCAAGGCGTTCGCCTTGTGACCCGGAGGTCATGGGTTCGATTCCCACTGGGAAACATACTTTTTGCAAAGTTGTTTCCAGTCTGGATAGGATATTGCAGGCTTGAATCACCTGATTATCCGAAAAGAAAGATGATTCCGTGTTTCGGAAGGCACGTAAAACTGTGGGTCCCGAACGCCACCTAGCGTTTGATCATCAAACTATCCAAGGATTGGTTCCTGGTTTGCCCTTTGGGTTGTGGAGGTCAGAAGGCAGTCGCTCTGTGTAAAAACCAGTAACCTCGTCAAATCTCCTTGGTTAGGTAGCGGACCCAGGACTCTGGAGCGTTACTGCCGAGGATGCAACCGGGAATACGCTCGGATGATGATGAATCTGGTATTGATAACCCAGGAAAGTTGGAAAAGATCTGGCGTTGTTTACTTTAAGGTATTTGTTTACTTCGACTGGTCGAACGTAGCGCCAATAGCTGACGTCCAATTTGTGGTGGTCTAACAATCTCTGGGGATCAATATAAACATTGACGCATTAAAGCATAGAAAACAGTCATAAATAAATAGTTTAAATTTTAATTAAGTAAGTATTTATCAAACTCTTTGTTCTAAAGTAAAAATATACTTTAACAAATGTTGTTGTTTGTTGTTTTTCTTGTATGTAAGTGGGCAACACTGGATTCAGAGTCAGATTTTTCAAACTGCCTAAAGGCATCTGACATAGCTTAACTGTCATACAATGATGACAGCCGGCACTAACGGCTTATACATGCCTTCCGAAGCACGGAGGAGCTCCAGAAATATTAGTGCCACTTGTGGTTACCCATGCCACGTGCGGACCACGCCCGGTGTCGCTTTACTTGCGAAAGTGCTATAAATGAGCACTCCCGCCGCGCGCCGGGCTCCGATTTCCATAAACAATAGTAACAAATGTCGGACTTAAAATGCTAAAAAGCATTTTCTCTCAAATGTGACCTACGAAGCTTGGATTACCAGAAATACCTTTATTATACTTATATACCTTTTATCTTTATTTATTATTCTATTCTATTCTTTATTTATTTATTATCAATAGTAGAAGTGATATTTCGTAATAAACCATAACATTAATCAAGATTTAGTTTGATCTGATATATAGGCTAAAGTCATAATCCTCCTTTAACAGTCGGCTAAAGAATGGCAGTGGGCGGCGGAGTAATAAGCCAAGATAAAGGATTGGCGACACGCAATACATAGTTTACGTACGGAACGATCGCATTTCTGGCATTTCATTATGAAGTTGTAGGAAATGTTTTGCGTAAGTGTTTGGAAGTTGGAATTCCATAGTCGGATTGGAGGTTATTTATTAGATCGAATTTTAGTAGGGTGGAAGAACGTAGCGGAGCAATTTCATTATTAAGTAGTGTCCCACCCAGTAGGTTACTTACTGTTATCCTTATAATTCAGTTGAAATTTTCGAGGATTATTCAAATATTAGGTAGTAACACGTTTTGTCAAAATGGCCACAAAAATGTACCCGCGACATGCTTTTTTAGATCAGTAAGTAGTAATCAGCATATTATGTGTTATTTCATTTAGATATTCTAAGTGAATGCGGAGATGTCAAGTAATACCGTAATTTTACTATATAATAGCTTTTTTTTTAAATATGTAACGTTGCATAGTTTTATAAAGTTTAGGTAGGTATTTCGAAAGTTGTCTGGTTTATATATAAAATCTGCGTACTTATAATTCTCTTGGCAAAAGTCTGAAAGTTACCTAATTGAAAGAAATAATGTAGTAGGTAAGTAAACAGAGTAGATCATCATCATCATCCTCACGTATTCCCGGTTGCATCCTCAGCAGTAACGCTTCAGATCCCGGGGTACGCTACCTAACCAAGGAGAATTGACGAGCTTACTGGTTTTTTTACACAGCGTAGATACCTAAATGCAATGTAGTCATATAAAAAAGAAAAATAAAAAATATCGAACAAAACGAGAAACCCTCTTTTTATTGAACTTGTTCGATTTTTTTTGATAATAAGTTCTTCATCTTAAACGATGTAATGAATAAAGCCTATGGTAGTGGTCCCGAAATCGTTCGTATGCAAATTATCCGCCTTGAATCAAAGTGATTGTCAGATAAACGTACTCATTGAATAAATGTCAAGTAATTGCCGTCTTGCTATGCACAATCGGTAATACCTACGACAGATCTTATTTATATTTATGTAGAGATGGATAACCATGAATAAAGAAGGGGAAAATCACTCCACGACGACCGTCAACAATGTCTTGAAAAATATGAACTAATTACTGTGTATTTGTTATAAAATATTGTATCGTTGAGTTAGTATCCCATAACACAAGTCTCGAATCTACTTTGGGGTTAGCTCAATCAGTGTAATTTGTCCCTTTACATTTACTTTTATTTATTTTATTTACTGTTTATAGTGAGAATATGAAGCTTTTCTATGCACATTTGAAAAACGGCTACATTTAGTAAATGTGCGTAGCAAATCTTCACGTTGTCATTTTAAGGCGATACCTGAATTTTCCGGGGTCCAGTGCTGCCATTTGAAATAAATCATTAGATAGGAAACGGAGACATCATTCAAAATTTTGTGTTGACCAGGCTCTAGATAACCCTTCAAACTATTTTATAAACTACTGTTTACAGTTTAAAGTGAGAGCCTGGTCAAGACAAAATTTTAAATTATATCTCCGTTTCCTTTTAAATGATTCAATTCAAATAAAGCAATAGACCCCGAAAAATTCAGGTAGCCCCTTAAACTGTAAACAGTAGTTCATAAAATAGTTTGAAGGGTTATCTAGGGCTTGATTAAGATAAAATTTTAAATGATATATCTGTTTCAAATTCAAATAATTTATTTTATTGATTTTTTTAACAGCATTACTTACAATTGCAAAAATTTTTCATTACATGTTTTAATTTGGATAATAATTTATTATAAATTATAAATGGGGGCAGCACTGGACCCCGAAAAATTCATGTAACCCCCCTAAACATAAAAGCTTGTAAAAAATATGTAGACTTATGTCTAAAGATAGTAAGTACACTACAATACAAAGATAGGTCGCACTGCGTGTCATCATAAATATTTTACATTGTTTAAACAACACGTGTAACTTTCCTTATTTTTGTCTAATGTGTCACAGCAATCCAGCGGGTAAAACGCGTGGGTAACCAAATCGCCCATTACTCGCCTAATGGGTAAAAATAAACGTCTATTAGCACGATCACACTCATTGGCCCATGTATTTACAGTTTGGACATTTTATTGGCTGTCGCCGTTGTTGGTACAAGTTGTACGTTTTCAAAGCGTAGGTTTTATGGCCGTATACTGTGTTGGATTTTTTAACGGATTTAGTGACGCTTTTACGCGCTGATTGGTGAAAAAATATATATCTTTCTCTACAAAAAAACGGGTCGGTCGGTCGATCTATGGGTCTTTAGTACGACATTCTTAAGTTATACAGTCACTATTTTATTTCTGATTCGTTTACAATAATAGGTCGTTGGTGTAACTACCCCTGACTCTGTCTATTCCGCAAAGTATGACAACGTGAGACGCGTAGGTACTGATGATGTGGCGAGTTTTTTTATCAGTAGATGAGGGTAGTTTTAAAAAAAATTAATAACACTGCGTAAGTAGGTCGTTGGTATAGTTTTCTATTTATCTACGAAATGCTTATATGATATCGTCCCGTCGGAAAAGTGCAAAAGAAAAATATTTTTGATTCACTGTCAACTTAACGTCACACTGCTAGGCGCCATTAGTGCACACGGTGTTGCCACTTAGAATAAAAATAAACTACCAAAAGGAAATAAAAACCTGAATACAAAGAAATGAGTGACAAAGTCGGCGATTATCGACGTTCACATCTTGATTTATTTTAGTTTGTTCTGTTACGGAGTTTGTTCATCTATCATACGTTGCGACGACACTACTTCAAGTTACACATGTGATATAAACATTCGAATATGACCCTAATGGTTAAGCAATACAGGTTAAAATGGCTTCTTAGTATGATTCCAGATGGTTGATCTTGTGTGCCTTGAAGCCTTTTATCAGTGACAATATCAAAAAGGTGTTTAATAGGAGCATAGCATAAAGAATGTTGATTCGGGCGTATGAGGTTTCTTGTATTGTTTTTGAATAAAACTGATTGACTTTTTATGGTGTCATTGTTGACCCTGGGTTCAACAGTAGCTTCTGTCGCGCTAAACAGAACCTAATGAGATACTGAACAGTTTTTTTAGGGGTATTCATGTCAACTAAGGTCGTTCTGAAATACGCTAAAAGTTTTATTTAGAATCTTGGAATCATATTTGGTTTTTTCTTTGGGCTTTTCTTACTTGAGGGAAGCGATGAAATATATCTCCTTAGTTAAATTGTTTTTTGATTCTTGGTCAAGAAGTTACCTGTTATTTGTCGTATTTGGCTAGGTAATAGGTTCTTAGGGGAAAATAATTACAGACCTAATTTTCCCTTCGAAAATTCCGTTAGTACCTACCTACAAAAACTGTGATGGACTTACCATGAAACAAAAATATTTTGCCTGTTTTTTAGCTATCTTTTGTAAGCCTCAAGGATCAGATATATGAAGTGACTATAAAAATATAGCTACATATCAAGTTGAGGATCTGCTGCAAGTATCCGCTGGACGACGTCGTGCGTCACGATCGGACGCGCATTAACATATCGCGGGTTCGATTCCGCTATCGAGTTACGCCCGGTAGTGTATTTTAGTTATACTTTCCCGGGCTTAGGTATAAGTTTGACGCCCCATTTTTAATGGTTTTGCATTCAACGGAATTATGCATTACCAGCACTTCTGCAAGTAAAGCGACTCCAGGAGTTGTCCGTACTTGGATGGTGACCACAAGTGGCATACAAATTTCTCGAGTTTACAGTTATTCATTTTACAGCAACTGTCAACCTTAAATCATTAAGTTATAGCTAAGTTCATCATGATAAACTTAGCTAAAACATCATATATATTTCAGCTGCATAACGTCCACTGCAGGACATATGGCTTTCCCACGGATTTTCAAAATGACCGATCTAGAGCGGCCTGCATCCAGCGCTTTCCAGCGACCTTATTCAGGTCGTCAGGACCTTATTTAGGGTAAGTTCAGGCTGCTTCCAATCGGTCGTTTTGTAAATCTTTAGGGTAGACCTATGTCCAGCAGTGGACATCTTGTGGTTGATATGATGATGATGATGAAGTTTAGTGTCGCTTCCTAGGTGCTAGTGTATTATAAATGTGAGAGACTGTGAACTTTTATTTACCCTGGGCTAGACTCTGCTGGCCCGCCACTGTTTCCGCTCAAAGTCTACAGCTATCGTCTCTCCGCAGTTTTTGTATTATTTTGCCACCTTTTCGATTTGTACTCACTGTTCGTCAAGTTATTTCAATAAACAAAGCAAGAAACTGGGAAGAAGATAAATTTTAGATATTTCGATCTATGGAGATTATAGTAACAAGTATTCATTTCATGTATGATACTAAAACCTTGGTTCTGTCCAGCAGTGGATGCCATACGGCTGAAATGATGATGATGTTAAAAGACTTCGTTGTATATACCATTATAAATAGTTACAGTTTTGACCTTCAAGGCATTCGACAACTATAGGGTTAGTGTTGACGACCGAGGTATTTGATAATATGACGGAGGCTACGCGTTCCAAAAACGTTTCTTCCTTCCCAGGGAATCGTAAAACTAGTAGCAATAATACAGAAAAAAGCCTCAAATTACATATTTATCAACCTCGCATTCGTCTCAGGCCGTCATGTTCTGTTACGAGTATCTGAAACATTCCTTACTCTACCAGCCAAGCATTATTTACTTATTTTCCTATTAACATGCTATGATTTAACGTTTCCCTCATTTCTACCAAACTAAAATAATTATGTACAAATCCCCACGTGACATCGCATCTAAAAGATAGCGTGGTACACACGACCGCGTCCGGTGGGCTGCCATCGCGGATGCAAAAACAGCGGTGAGTCGTCTAGATAAACATTTCCTTATAGTGTCCGCCTCATGACGAATAAATCTAGATGTCTTCGCGTCGCGATAGCACTGACGTATAGCCAAAGAACAGCTTTTGTTACTGTGTTGCCAGTCGGGGAAATATTAAGGGTTTTGGTAGAAATCTTATGGCTTAATTTTATGATTAATTCTTTAGAGGAGTCAAACAGCTTATCCTTAAAAATAGTTGTGAAAAGCATCCTTTTGGGCTAGTTTGTGCAGGTTATGGGACCAGAGCAAGACAAGACTATGGGACCAGATAACCCTTAAACTGTCAACAGATGATTATTTACCAAGCTATTGTTTTCTATTTATGTCACGCCCTATATAAGGAAATTCTACTCTGAAATTTATTAGCCTCTTACTAAACAACCCTTAATTACAAAAGAGCGCTATCGAGATGCTACCTTACAAGTATGATTGATGTAAAACGTCCTCTCGATCTGGGCTCATAACCTGATCTGGTCCCATAACCTAGTATGATAACCTATACCTCTATACAAGCACTCATGCTTATATATCCGCCATACTTTGGCTCCAGGTGCGTATGCGTGGATATTCGTCAATTTCACGCCCTATAAACCACTGAGGACATTCTACCCTAAGCTTCATTAGCCTCTTACTAAACAACCCTTTCTTACAAACGAGCGCTATCTAGATGCCGCCTTACGAGTATGATTGATGTAAAACGTAAGTTAATATTCATGAGGTGTTACCACATGTACTTAGCGCGAGGAGCTTAGTAAGTTTTGGATGTGGCGCTTTGAAAAACTTCAATAACTGGGAAAAACGATGTGGATAGCAGATAGTGTGAAACTGCCTTAGTAATTCGAGGCAATAAACAACTAAGCGCCAAAGTTAGATTAGCATAAAAAATCAGCTCTTAAAAGAAACCATGCTAGTCTTCCTACAAGTAGTTTTGAGAGTAAATTAAAAACGTAGAACCTTCTCTTCCCGCGTAGATACTAAAAGCTGATCGAGGGAATGGGTGAATATCTGAATCATGTCAATGGGCGATGCAATTAAAAATCCGCCAAAATGACTCTTTGGCTCTGTCTACCCTCACAGGGATATAGGTACCTAAAAATAGTTATGACGTGATAGGTACGATAACGAGTATAATTTAGACATGTTTGTTTATTGTGTAGACATTGACTACATCGAAAATTAGGTCATCAAAATTTTAAATTTTTGATGACCTAATTCTCGATACTTACACACATAAAAAATAAAAACATGTCTAAAATATCCACAATATAATTTTATAGAAAGTTAGGGAAACACTTTTCTACAAATGAGTCACATTTTTTTATAATCTTTATAAATGTTTGATGGTGCGAGCGAGACAGCCAACCAAAGGTGTAAAGCCTCTTAAGTTATGTCAGTTGCCACACACACGAAAAAAAAAAACAATAAGAAAGAAAGAAGAAAGAAAATATAATTTATTGCCATACTCTAACCTCTTCTCGTTCTTTCAATGTCAAATATTCAAAAGAGGGAAAGGGACAAAACATGTTTTGAACTAAAATAGGTTTAGCAAACGTTAGTTATTTTTATGAATTTGAGGGTAAGTCACTATAGATAGTTTAACAATACAGTTTATTCGTTCAATTGGCTGGTATGCAGTCGGCGTGCTAACAAAAGCGCATCGGCGTTTTCAAAGTCGTAGCCTTTGTTTAGCCATTTGACGACCTCCGTGGCGTAGTAGTCACCATGCTAGTCCGCCACTCAGAGGTCCCGGGTTCGATCTGCGGTCAGGGCAAGTTGGAAAATGGCCTTTTTCAAATTGTTTGGGTCTTGGATGTTTATCCATATACGAGTAGGTATGTTAAAAAATATAGTATCGTTGAGTTAGTATCCCATAACACAAGTCTCGAACTTACTTTGGGGCTAGCTCAATCAGTGTTATTTGTCCCTATATATTTATTTATTATTTATTTAAACAAATGAACTGACCTTCCACCTCATTCCCGCTACATGTCCAATCATAACATAGGTTTCGTTGCTTCACGTTTTATCTACGCTAATCTACAATAGAGCGTATAATACGGCTCATAAATGAAAAAAAAAAACCACATACGATCGTAAGATAAGAGTAGAGGAAATTAAAACAGTTTTTCGTGTAATAACTTTTTCCTAAATACATAATGGCCGTTTCGACGATCTTGGGGTCTTAATGAACGTATACAAATTAATTACTATAGCTTGATGTTTGCTACTGTATTAGAAAAGCAATTAAAAGATATTTAAAAAACAAACAGTGACACGGAAGTCGTCGGTATAATCTTTTTTTTCATATCAGCTGCTCTTCAGAAAACTCAGATTGAAACAAACTCTTGTTATTCTAGACCTCCCGACAGATTGACAAAAATATGCCCTCTTAAGAGTCCGTTACCCTAGACAGAATCAGACCTTCAGATATTGGCGAAATTATGTCGTTTCAAAGAAATTGCATATATTAAGGAATATAATTAGTTTCCATGGTCATAATATGAACTTAAAAGAGAATATACCTAGTGTATCATATCATATTTGACAATCAGTATGGAAACTCACTCTTCACTCTTATATTTTCTTTCAAGTTCATATTTGACTGTCGAAAACTAGTTATACGCATAGAGATATGCAATCTCTTTAGAATTACAAAATATTGCCGAAATTTCACATGCCATTTCAAAATAAACGCTAGACTACGTTTGTATGGAAAAGTCTAGGGTAAGGGGATTCTTAAACGTGTCCCATAGTGATTAATCCAGTAAAGGACACTTTTTTATTTAAAGTTTTGTCCCCATTTAAAATAGACAGTGGCTGTTTTTCACAAAAATGCTAAGAAAAGCTTCATCACTGTAAACAGTTCATAAAATAATTTGAAGAGTTAACCGCCGCATGAGACAAAATTGTAATTGATATCTCCGTTTCCTTTCAAATAATTTATTTCAAAAGCACTGGACCCTGAAAAATTCATGTAAAGGCAGAAGAGGCATATTTGAAATAAACTGTTTTATAGTAAATGTGGCATTAGATAGGCCTTTAAATCATTTAATGAATAAACGTTGATTGTAATTTAATTACTCCGTCTACTTTAAGAACTTGTTTTCAGAAACGCGTTTTAAAACTACACAGATTACCTTTAAAAACAATACTTTCAAAGTTTATTCATGAAATCATTAAAATACTTAACAATTTCTGAAGTGTTTATACTTATCACCACATTTACGATTAAACAATTTATTTCAAATGAGGGCGCCACTACTGCCTTGTTTGACAGTTAAATCAGAAAGCTCCTAAAATCAGCAGTATGTATACATGTAACTGATTGAAAGCAGTGCAGATTTTTTTTTAGATTACCTATTACGGCGGTTCTTCTTTGTGTGAAAAAATAAACCATTCATTTAGACGGCTCCGGCATTCAAAAATAATTCTCTAGGCCTTCTTTGTTTATCATCATCGTTTCAGGCTCATGACATCCTCTGCGGGACGTAGGCCTCTCCCAAGGATTTCCAAAATACCCGATCTAGAGCGGTCTGGGTCCAGCGCCTTCCAGCGACCTTGGTAAGGTCGTCTCACCTCTTGTGGGTGGATGGATGTCTTAAGCTTCTTTTGCCAGTATGTGGTCGCCATTCGAGAACCTTTCTGCCCCATCGGCCATCGGTTCGTCGCGCTGTGTCCCGCTCACTGCAACTTCAACGAACTCATCCGCTGGGCTACGTCAGTGATTTTTGTTCTATGAATTTCCTTATTTCTTATTCGATCACTTAGCGAAACACCGAGCATAGTCCTCTCCATAGCGTGTATAATGTCTCCTTTGTATAATGAACTATTAATCTAAAGGTACATGTCTCCTGAGTATAATTATTAATAATGAACTATTGATCTCAAGGTACCTATTCTCGTATCTATACTCCCATCGCCCTACTGCAGATTTCAGAAAAAGCGCAAATGTAGCGATCACGCGAGTTGCAGGGCATGCAGCATGAGTCGCGCGAAGCAATTAACTGTTCGCTATGCTAATCTGACCACGCCCGCACGACCAGCTGACATAATAATTTTATTGACTAGGTCCGGAGAATAAATTATACTAGATACTGGAATGGAAGCTAGGAGGCTTGGTTGGCGTATGCATTGATAGCGCTTTCGCAAGTTAAGCAAACTCGGGCGTGGTCCACACTTGGATGGGTGACCACAAGTGGCACAAAAATTTATCAAGCTTCTCTATGCTTCGGAAGGCACTTGATGCTTGACGAAGAATCAATGTCCACCAAGACAGTTTAAGGCGATTCTTTATCAGCGTCATTCGTTATGAAAGACAGAAATGTATGAAGGTATATGAAGTTTTCTGGTTTCCGCTGAGCAGTGATTTGTCTGGGTAAAAGAAGACATACTAAGTGGTTTATTTGTATTATGCATGAAGCTTGTACTATTTTCCAGATAAGGTGGAACGTGCATAAAATTCTTGCCAAAAAAGGCTGAAATGTAACTGCAAATTGCGTGATATACCTACAGGTGAACCTGTAATAACAGTTAAGTATAATGCATGAATGAATCTTTTTTAATATCCTGAAACTTGACCGTATATCCTCTTGACATGCAAGCCGCAATCATAGAATCGTGCGACTGCAGAAAAAGGCGAATTCTCAAAAAGTGAGTCTGATAGGCGCGGGGTCTATTACCGAGGCACGTCGTAACTCAGAAACAAGTAAACACGGCAGTCGGACATTTGCATAACTATCGAGTTTTTAAATCTATGCAAAACGCGACGATACGCCGCACGGGCTCACGAGTGTACCCCCCCCTCACCACGCCTTCAGTAAAAACACATGCGATTTCATAATAGGTCCCCCCATGTGTGCCACTTATGATTAATCACCCGGATTGCGGCTCGATTAAAATATAATTTGAATACACTTACGACTTTTTAATTACTGCGACGATTGCGCCAAAATGGCGGATTTGCCGCCAGATTAAGTGATAAAATCGAGTATAAATAAACAGCTTAAATGCTGCGTACACGCAGCGCTGGAGGCGTCAAAAGTAGGCGGTACTTATGATGAATAACGTGACGGAATCCGCCGGCCAATCGGATCGATCTCGATTTTAATTATACGAATCGAGAACATCGGGACGCGTCTAGATCGAATATTAATATGTCGATTGCAAACGCGCCGATAGCGACATGCGTTCTTTGATTCGTCCGCCGTTCGAATTTCGAATTTGTAACGCGTAATTTGATTTGCGGAACTCGCAACATTCCGCGAAATTGATCTGCGTGATAACGGTCTGCCGCAAAAGATTGGCGATATTTTATTTATTTATTTATTGCTACCATGGCAACAAAAATAATTTATTACAGAGTGGAAGCCATATGGATCTCGCGGGAAAGCTATATAAGGTATAGATATCTGTAAATAGCAAGCTAACACTGTATTAAATCTAAACTAACAACTCATTGGTACAATGAAACGATCACGTCAAAATGATCCATTTCCTTTTTGTAGCGCGGCGTAATCTCGATAACCGATAGCATCTCAGACGGTCGCGGTACGCCTACGACACGAAAATAATTAACTCGGTTCACCGTCAAACATGATGTTTAACATCGGCTACTCCCATACCAATTACTACCGACAATCGATCGACTGCGCCATAAAAACGGGCAACACTAGCCCAAACAGGTTTTAAAAAAGAAAATTCAAAAAACATCGCCGCGCCCCATGTACGTGTTAACGAGTGTTTGATGGATCGCGGTGCGATCTAATACGATGTTCTTACAAGTGTTACAATTTTCATGAAACACAAATAACAGCTATAAAATAAGCACTTTATTACCTACAACATACTAGATTGCAGCCGGACGACTAACTATAACAGATTCAATAGATAAAGCAAAAGAAATCAATTGAATTCATGAATAAATCCCATAAAGTAGTCCGACAGTTCTCAACATGACATAAAATTTTTTACGGAGTTTCGCAAGTGCGTTTGCGAGAAAGCTTACGCGAAGGCGACATTGGAATTTATTTTTAATAAATTCCCATTTAACCGTCAATCTGTATCCGCTATCTTTGAAATTGGTAGCGAGCGCCGACCGATGGCAGATACGCGGCCCACAATGCAAATTGTGCGATTAAAGAAAACTGCCGTGATCCCTATCGGACTTATTAACTGAATATGACCAGTTAGCGGTGCGTACGTCAATATTTTTTAAATTTATATTTATTGGGAGTCTTTAAACTTTCAAATGGAACCGCCGCTGTTAATCTGACCTGACATAAAGATGAATGACAAAATCCTTGAAGCGAGTGAGCAACCAAGACTGCCTCAATGAGTTCCTTTCAGCGGTGTAACTTCTCAGTAGTCGATCCGATACGCTTGTAGTTTGTAGCTCTTTTCTATCTAAATCATAATCTAAGGTAGATCTTTACAATAAAAATAAAATACTATGTGAAAAAGTGCAAGCGAATGTCTAGTTTCAGAATAAGTATATGCATTCGTACGTATCTTTGATTTCTTGCTAGTGCTGTGCGAGTGTAGAGCTGAGTTGAGGGATAAGAATCGGATTGTTGCAAATAAAAAAGTGTGGTGTCGTTTCGATTGTGGCGGGCAAGCAGGGAGTTCGAGATTTGAAAATTAGCATTTTTGTCGAATAACTCTGCACCGGTGTCTCGCTGAGCGCCCGATACCGAAGGCCGGCCGAATCCCAGATTTTTTCTATTTTTCAACGGATCCGGTTAGACTTTAAAATATTTGTCTAGTCTTTAAACTTATCTTTTGCTTATTCACTTTAAGATTTATGTTACTTTAAGTATTAATTACAACCTTTCAATCAAAGCTAAAGTAATGCGTACCTAGGTAATAAAAAATTTAACTTATTAACTTGTGTTAGTAAGAAAATTATCAACTTATGGTATTTTATTACTCTTGAATTCTTTTCATTGTCACTTGAGTAGACGAGACACGTCATTCAGCAAATTATTTTAGTTCAGGATCAGGAAGTATCTCAAGTCACTATTGAATGCTACCCTCATTCTTAAAACTTATTTATTATTGTTGGTTTTTAAACTGTCGCGCTTTGAACACAGTATTAATACTCCAGCTAGTCTGTCTGCGACCACAAAGCATGTAATTCGAAACGTTAGACGTAGTAAAAAAGGTTCGTGCAACACCTCGTCTATTTATGTATTAATAATTAACTTAATAGGTTAATTAAATATAATTTTATGGAAACCCATCAAAATACACATTTGACTTGCTAGGATCACTCAGAATCTCCATCAATATACGTACCGGTAAAAGCGAAAACAGTTCTAAAAAAGCGTTGACCCTTTATCTTTTCTCTTCCAGCGGCGCTCATTGGGCCAGAGCCGAATTTATGTCGCCGAGTAATCCGGGCCCATTTGTATAGATAATTTTTATTATTGCCATCTCTTCGCCGGCCGCAGACGATAACCACCGAACGAAAGAGTTCGTAATGACAATTTAAATAAGGAAGATGTATTCCTTTCGGCGGTCGATAAGTTCGAATTTGAATTTAGAAAGAATTTGTAAGAGGAATTCGACGTTTTAAAAAATGCCGCTAGGGTTGTATTCAATCTGGATTAAGTCGATTGATTGATATCCCATTATTTTATTTATGGCCAGGATGACGTAGATACCGAAAGTTTTGAAGACCTTTATTTGAAAATAACTTAGTAAAACTTGTTTGCATTACCCTGTTGAAGAATAAATGTAAATGGTTCAAGTAATTAATTCCAACCAAAGATAAAGTTTGTTATCGGAGTCAATAACATTTCAGCGTAGTCTACTTCGAAGAGCGTATATTTGTCACCACTGCACGATTAAGTTCAAGGCGATACATTCATTTCATTTGCATATAACAAATTGATATGTTTTTGACTTTATCTGAATACAGTCAGGTTCTGTAACCCTGGTACAGCTATGCGTGTAAACTATTTTTAACATGGCCACACCGAGTTTATCTGCCCCCGCTGTTATGTCCGCGTTATCTCTCCCGGTGCATTAGTGTTCGATAATACAACGATAAAACAGATTGGACGGCGCCACGCTTGATTCAGATTGTACTCGTCCGATTTAAAAGAAAAAGAATCGATTCTACAGATAAAGATGTTATGGCTTGTTGTCGTAGTTGAGTGACTTAATTGTAGATTCCGAAGTTATGTAGTAACTTATGTAGGTAATAAATTTGAAATAGTTTTCTTAAGTAATTTTGGAGATTATGTCCCTTGATGTAGGTCCTGTATGACAGAAGAATGTTAAAACACTTTACTAATGTGTATAAATTGTGGTTCCTAAGATAAAGCAAATATCACTCGATAAATAACGTAATTGATTACCAAGTAATTAATGTATTCAATTAAGGTTGATGACAAGAAGTTTTTAATCAATAGCTGTAAGTATAACTATCTTTATAATTCAAAACAAAATGGCGCCTAATTTCCCTCCAAAATTAGAGGAGCCCGTATCGCGCGTCGTTTTTCATCAACCTCATTTTAGTGGGTTTATTATTTATCGCGTTTCCTCGAAACATCATTTAGAAGGCTTTCATTACGCCGACGCACGTTGAAAGACTGAAAATTTTGTCTATTCGACAAAATAGTGCGATAACTGACGTGCTAATGACGCCATCGCGGTGCCATTTTCTCGGCGTCGGGTTCAAATCTGTAAGGTTTTGTTTGTCAACTCATGTGAAATAACCTGAAAAGGTTGAGGGTTGACGGGACAACTTGAATGCCAGTTTTTGTTTGACATACGAAAAGGGTTTAGGCCCAACTATTAACATAATGCAAGATTTAATGAGCGCGCAACATTAAATAAAGCTGATATCTCATCTATTTATGATTTACAAGACAGAAAACAATGCGTATTCAGTATTCAAAAATAAAAATATAACAATGTGATCGCGCTGGCTGAAGTCGAGAGCCGAAAGCTGAATACAATCCCCGCAGTGGGCCGAAAGCGATCCAGATCTGGCTATCGGGATCTCAGTTTGTTCTCACATCATTACCCGCGCCGACGGCTACAAATTTACATCCAACACAATGGCTATCCACCATCGAGACATCATTAAGGTGATGCCGATAGCGCCAGCAGCCGCGCGAACAAAACGGACTATCTCCCATTCCGGCTACATGCAAAAATAGTCTTTAGAATACAAAACAGGACGTTCTTTTCAGGTTGTAAAATATTGTCAGTTACGTACAAAAAGCTGTTGAGGTGTAATGACAAAACGTCATATAAGTTACAAAAGGGCGAGCGATTATGAGCGTAAGATAGATAGTTGTAGGGTCGAATTCAAATTGTCGGTGAAGGTCTACGAGGCTGCCGGGACGGTTTAGGAAGGATCAGTTTGAGCCGAAGCCCCAGGCTATCGCAGCCTTACAATGGAACTTATAATATGGGTGATTGCGGAAAAATTGGTAAAGTAAAGAGAGTTTATACACACGATCATTTTGATTCAATATTATATGAACCAACTTACTACAGAGCAAATAAATTCTTACGACAAAAACAAGACATATATATTAATTTAGAACATGTTTTAAAATATTTATTGAAATTTAAACTAATTTAAATGACTTTGGGATAACAAAGTTGAGTAAAAAATGTATTTCAGGTCCCAAAAACTTATAGCCAGTGCATACTGTCAATTGTGTAGCAAATTTTGTTAGACAAACCAAAAGAACGTTCGCTAAATAAAAAAAAAATCTTTAGAGTCATTAAAAGATAAAGATCGAACAAAAAAAAACTAAGACATTTTTAGAAGTCTACGCAGAATAGCAAAAACCAAGAAACTTGTTTTTGTGATACTGGCCGAATGGTCTATGTCGCCATAGCCTTAATAAAAAAGCTAGTTTAGGAGCTAAGGGAATCGGTCACAGAGTACACTTTGCATACAATACGTGGTTCGTTACCGCGATTGACGCGCGATCGACAGTGACGCACTAACGTTTCGGAATCACATTTATCCTAATTTGCTTTAGTCAGCACTTGCATATCAATTATTATCAGATTATGCACTTGAAAAATATGAAAAACCTGAGTTATTGGCACTAGGCCTCATGAAATTCTGATTTTTAGTCAATATTGTCTATAATTTTGTAGTTTTGGTTTTAATACTTAAATTTACAATAAAAATGCCTAACAAGTCTAACTATCTCAATAACTCAACATGTATTTATTTTATTTACTTACTTATATCGAACAAATTGTTTTAATTTAATAAAGCTGCCGAATAACATTTAGTCCATGTTCAATCCTATCATTCATTAAGTCAATACATCAGCGTTTTAATTTATAATAGGCCAATTCAATCTCACTTCTCAAAAATGAAAGTGTCGATAACAATAGCCGGATCATTTCGATTTATCTCTAAGTATATTTAATTGTATACGTATCATATCATTAAACGGTACTATAATGAACGCATATTCGAACAATCGAATCGCACCGATCACAACACTACGTCTGCGATCGCTATCCGTACATCGTTCAAAAACAATAACAAGATGGCGATGACGAAAACTCGCGAGGAAACAATCGGCAAACGTATTCGAATGCACGGAGATAAGGAAAAACATGCTACCGGACAAAAATAAGGGCGATAAGGCGATCGCATCTGTAAACAATGGTAGGGGTATCCACGCTCTCATTAGTTGGCCTTGCAGATACCAGTCGCGGGCGGGAAATTGTGCAATTCCGCGGGAATCGACTGAATCGATCCCGGTGATTTGTAATCGATCGATTATGGAACAGGAATGTGCAGCTCTAAGCTGGATATATTTTAGAACCTTTTAATTTATTTTAAGATTTAACGATGATAATTAAATTCCAGGGCAATATTGTAACTGATTTATGGACAAAAGATTTTTCATTAGTTTGAAAATAAAGTTACAAAATCGGTTAAGGGCATGCTTAGGCTGTTCGAATTAAATATTTAGGCGATGGGCTATCAAATAAATTTCGCTATTCTAGATTCCCGAATTCACTTGACGGTCCATCATTTGTTAAACGAGTCTTTGCAGTCTACAAGCCTTTACAACAAAAACTGTGTTAGAGTTAGAGCTGGTAGGTATAGTGTTTTTTTATAAATCCTGGGAAGGGAAAGTCGTGCCCTACAAAGCGATAGTGAACTTAACCTTTAAAAATTATAAATTGCTATAGAAACAAAAAACTCGAAACTAAAGCACATATTTTCATTGAACGTACGAAATTTCCGAGCATTTTAAGAAATAAAGCTTCAAAGTACATCCATGTTCCTTGTACACAACTCAAACATGAGGTTAATGCATTCGGCAATAAATACATGAACATCTTAGCATTCACCAAGTATTCGCAAATCGACTACAAATTCCCTACAAAGCGGGCATTCCACACATAAACTTTAGCACGTGTCCATACAACGGGCCTCGAATAAATCAGGACAGACGCCGTTGAAAGACACGTGTATTTGCCGCTGAAAACATTTTTATTCCGACGAAATAAGGTTTACATTGGAAGAAAAAAGTTTTATGTGGTGATTTTCGCAGTATAATGTCAACTATATTTCGCAGGGGCAATTAGGCGCGTCCATGTTGAATTAATAGGTAAGAGATATCGAGAGCGAATATCGGAATCGTTGCGGTTTTACATGGCTAGTGCGTTGAGATTGTCTCAAGATACCTATGTTGCAGATATCGGTTGGTAAAGGATTGTTACAGTACAGACTACGCCAGAAATATACAAGGCAATGGTGGATGTTTATCTATATATGTATTTGTTATAAAATATAGTATCGTTGAGTTAGTATTCCATAATACAAGTCTCTAACTTACTTTGGGGCTAGCTCAATCAGTTTGATTTGTCCGGAAATATAAAAAAAAATTGTCTTAACCTAGAGTTTTCCTAATAAAAATAATAAAGCTTTTTTTTTTGAAAGGATATGCCAGATTTTGACCAAAGTTTTGAACCTAATTTTAAAGAAATTTCATGTTTGTATCTAGAATTGTAACTGGTTTTCCATAGTCATATTATGAACTTGAAAGAAAATATATTGTGTATAAGTTTTCAGTTTTTTTAAAAGGGACAAGTGGGAAAAGAAGGGGGAGCCTTTGCCTAGCAGTAGGACACAAAACCTACAGGCAAATAAAAAACAAAATTAATGATGGTCATAAACAATTATATTTGGCAGTGTCTGTTTTACCAGCTCCTCTATTCTCCACATTTTTCCTTGCAATGGCTTCTGAAAAGAATGAAGGAGGATCGTGGCTTCAAGGCAACATATGTGGGAAAGTTATCAGGCCGAAGACCAGTAGGTTGATCCAGATATCGCTGGAGCTATACGATGCAGGCTGAAGTTGTCAGCTGGCAAGATATCGCTCAGAACAGAAAATTGTGGCGCTCTTTCATCTCAGAGGCCAAGATACTTCGGGTCGCTGAGCCAGTGGAGAAAGTAAGTAAGATAGTAATAAATTGAAGGATGATACACAAAATTTTCTTTCAAGTTCATCATATTTTAAATACCATATACAATGTGTAACAAAAACCCTGTCCGATCCTTGAAGGAGCAACTTAAACCGTCAATATGACCCACTTTTCCTATGGAAACAATGTTTAAAACTAAAAAAAAATCGACATTTTCATAAAATTGCCGGGCCGGCCGAACACTTTTGTATGAAAATGTCGATTTCTCTTTTCGAGTTTCAAGCATTGGTTCCTTAGGAAAAGATGTTCATATTGACGGTCCGTGTTGCTCCTACAAGGATTGGAGGTTTTTGTTAATATTGTATATCACATTAAAACCAGTTACAGTCCTATATGCTGGAATAGTGACCTAATTCGCTGGTAACTAAACGGCCCACACAAGCGTTCAACGAGCAAAAACGCGATTGGCCACTTGACCTGTCTTGCGATCGCGAGCGACCGCGAATCCCGATCGCACCGCGATACGGCGCGAATGACAATAACCGACAGTCGCGATATTCCGCCCGATACCCAGTGTGTGGCCACCCTTGCTTTTTGCTCGATTATATAATTTTTATGGAATGCTCCCGCTGGCGCTATTTTTTGGGGATTTACAACTTACAATAAGTACAATACAATGCCTTTTGTTACACAAAAATAAATACAAGACATATTTCTTCAAATCTAAAAAATGCGTAAAAGGCGGCCTTAAGACGAAGTGTTAGCTACAGTGGCGCCCTCATTTGAAGTAAATTGTTTAAAACGAAATATATATAATTGTTTAAAAGGATAATTAAAAATTTGATTTGTATCACTGTCTAGAAAGACCTTTAAACTATTTTATGAATAACCTTTGAAAGTAATATTGGTAGTCCGTCTAGTTTTAAAACGGGTTTTTGCCAAAAGTGGCCACTTTTGGCGAAAACCCGTTTTAAAACTAGACGGACTATTAGTAATAATTTCAAAGGTTATTTATAAAATAGTTTAAAGGTCTTTCTAGCTAGACAGTGATACAAACCAAATTTGTAATTATCACCATATTTAGTTTTACACAATTTATGTCAAGTGAGGGCGCCATTTTAGCCACCACTTCGTCTTAAATAAATAATAAATAAATATATCCCTATATATAAATAATAAATAAAATAAATAAATATATAGGGACAAATAACACTGATTGAGCTAGCCCCAAAGTAAGTTCGAGACTTGTGTTATGGAATACTAACTCAACGATACTATATTTTATAAGAAATACATATATAGATAAACATCCAAGACCCAGGACAATTTGAAAACGACAATTTTCCAACTTGCTCTGACCGGGGACCGAACCCGGAACCTCTGGGTGGCGGACTAGCATGGAGTCTATGCACTATGCCACGGAGGTCGTCAAGCTTTACTTAAAGCTTAAGCGCCGCGTGGTTTTCGGCCTAGAATAGAACCACTCCATTTCCTCCTGTGGATGTCGTAAAAGGCGACTAAAGGATATTTCCGTCACTGAAGATGGAACAGACTTTCGATGGGCAGCATAGGAAGTAGAATAGTGACTCCCACTGCGCTCGCCAACCCGCCTGACAAGCGTGGCGAGTATGGCAGTATCCCCTCGTGGATAAAAACAAAATGGGAAATCTTTGGGAGAGGCCTATGTCCAGCAGTGGACGTTATGCGGCTGAAATGATGATGATGAAAGCTTTACTTAGGTGTTTTTTTTATTTTATTCAGTATTTGACGTAAGCCTAGGTCACTCCCTATACGCAAATCACTATGCTTAGAACACCAGTTAATTTTTCTTATAAGCCACCTGCTAATTTAAAACAACCATTTAATTTCGTAAATATTATTATTTTGCTAAGGTCGGTAACGGCCATGCCATCTTATGGTTAAGTTTAAACTAAGATATCAAATCTTTGAACCTTGGTACTTATTACGATAATCCATCAATCATTATAATGAAAATTTTGCTCTTAGAGCCCAGTAATTGACGGCTAAAATATACAATTTTTAATAATCTTGTATGCTAAAGCTCTTGTCACGAGCGATTTCTTTTTTTTTATTAAATTATAAAATCTATCTTAATCTCATTAACTATTAAGTTACTATAAGCAGTAAAGCAACGGAACATCTATAAATATAAAATTAATATCATTAACGAGCCTTTAACTCCAAAATAGGGTCGAACTCAATAGCAACAAGAGACACAAACCATTTCTTCTCGATTATAGATTGTATTGTTATGAATCGATATTTATTTCGCTCGAATGTTTTTATGCGTCCAAGCCGCCTTTGTAGGCGATTAATGTTGCATTCTGCGCATTCGAAATGCATTTTGTTGTCGTTAGGCGTCTGTCCACTCGTATCTAGGTGTCCATTATGCATTATAATGTCGTATGTGGTTTACCTTATGTTATTTGTGTAGTTTTCTGCCGACGTCCAAAAAGGTGAGTTTTATGTTGCATTGAAGTAAGCAAGGTAGACTTACCTGGAAAAAAGACATTTTAGTGAATTAATTGTCGTTGAAATGCGATGTATGTATAATTGAAACACAACCGTCTTATTATAAACCCTGATAGTTAATGCGTTTACAGTATTGGCGTCATAAGAAAAGTAGCTATAATTTAAAAAAAAAACCCTATGGTAACATAATTTTTTAAACTTTTTATTACCTACTTCTAAAATTGACTTTTTCAATCAACTAAAAACCAAAGTTAATGAATCAATAAAAAAATATTGATAAAGGCCTTTATATATATAAAGGCCTTTTTGACGTAAATGCTTACGAAATCAGAGACATTTATCAAAACCTACTTATTATGCATCTTCTCTATTTGAGCCTATCAACACGAAAAGAAGATGAACGCTGTGGAAGTAGCGACCGTCCGAAGGGAAAAAAAAAACTTATTTCATATTGAGTTTTCGACACGAGATGAAGAAATAACCCCATAAGTTTACTAATAATCCAACTGGAATGTTTGTTTTGGCAAAATGATTTTATATGCTTGGCTTTATGAATACGTAAGCATATGAAGAACTAATGTGTGTATGTTTGCACGCCGTGCGTTACGAGGTGCGTGTTGCGTGACGCGTTATCACTTATCAGAAGATCTCACGTGTCTGCGAATATGGGCTGTGTCAACGCACTGTTGTTTACGTAGGCAGGCCGCTTTTATGGCCCCCGGTAAATATGGGCAGGGGTGCTTTTGAAACTTTCAGTGAGGTTAAACTATCAGCATGCTCTTCCATGCTGGTCTAGGAGAAAAGAACTTATAATGTACCAGATGCTTCATTTCCCGTAACTCGAATCGATTAGTTAGAGAGGCAGCTAACTACATCCCGGAGCACAACACTCGCCGACTCACCGGCAGACGTCCGAGGCATGTTCTATCTGATTCCGATGACCAGATTATGGCTGAAATGGTTTAATTCGATATCTCTGCGGCTTCCGGCAAAACATGGGTGTTGCAGCACCCCAAAATTTGCCATAGTCCCTAGCGCGCCCAAAGCCGAGGTTTCCCCTTTGCGCTGCTGCTAGTAGTATATAAATATAGGAAGCCGGGCCTTTGGCTCGCTCCTCAAACTTGTCCGGTGAAGTAGGAAATGCCGTCCGAGGCAACCTATGTATGTCATAAAAAAAACCCTTCCCGTAAAGATTGTAAAGGCCGATCGAGGGAATGGGCGAATATGCGAATCATGTTAAACGTGAATTTTTCGGGATCTGGATCCCGAAAAATTCAGCTCCCATTTGAAATAAATCATTTGATAGGAAACGGAGACATCATTTAAAATTTTGTCTTGATCAAGCACTAGATAACCCTTCAAACCATTTAACGAACTAATGTTTACAATTTAAATTAAGAACGTGAAGCTTTTCTACTCGCAATTGCAAAAAACGGCCACTTTTGGCGTATGTGCGTAGGAAAGCTTCTCCGTTTCCTATCAAATGATTTCCTTCGAATGGGGGCAGCACTGGGCCCCAGAAAATTCAGGTATCCCCTTTTTCCATATTGACGACCTACGTGGCGTAGTGGTCACCATGCTAGTCTGCCCCACCCAGAGGTCCCGGGTTCGATCCAAGGTCAGAGCAAGTTGGAAATTGGTCTTTTTCAAATTGTCCTGGGTCTTAGATGTTTATCTGTATATGTATATGTTATAAAATATAGTATCGTTGAGTTAGTATCCCATAACACAAGTCTCGAACTTACTTTGGGGCTAGCTCAATCAGTGTAATTTGTCCCTATAAACTTATTTATTTATATGTATTTATTTATTTATATTCTCGCCCATTATGGCGTCAAAGGTTGGCCTATGGGTCTTGCGGCCCTGGGCTCTGTCTACTTAGATACGCAATACCTAGAATTAATGCTCTGTCTACCTCATTAGGGATAAAGACGTAATAGTACTTTCGAAAATTATAACTTTTCACTAAATTCTGTAAGAAGTCGACATTTTTACGATCGAAACAAATTAGGTATTTTATGTATAGCTTAGAATTGACTTGATTAATAGATTAATAAATATTTTTTTCAAAACTAAAAACGTCGTCGCCCCCTAACTACAGAACCGATTTTGATAAAACTATGGGACAAACTGACACGTACCTTTTTTTAAAGCAAGAAATAAAATAAAATTGGTATCTTTAAATCTAAAAAGTATATAAGATAACTATTTACAAAAACACGTAAGCTGCCCACTCAAGTACTCTGTGATAAAACCACTACATGTCAAATACTGGTTTATATCTTGTGGACCACTTAACAAATAAATCGTTACATATCTACGGGGTCTCATATTTTAATCTTAATACTTTGCTTATCTTCCACTCATAAGTTTATTTTTTGAGATAAGCCAACCTTTTTTTCAATAAGTTTTCTGTAAGAACCTACGTCAGAAGTAGGTATCACAGATTAAATATTCATTATAGTTATTAGGTCCTATACAATAGGTTACAAAAACCCTGTACGATTCTTGTAGAAGCACATTTTCATACAAAAGTGTTCGGCCAGCCCGGCAATTTGTATGAAAATGTCGATTTTTTCTTCGAGTTTCAAGCATTGGTCCCAGAGGAAAAGTTGTTTATATTGACGGTCTGAGTTGCTCCTCCAACGATCGGATAGGGTTTTTGTTACATATTGTATAGCAGCTAGTTGGTTGTTGTCATGTACAAGTAAGAAAAACCCAAAAAAAAAAAATGAAAAAAAAAACAATTTTAAATATCGTGTGAAACCTTTTCAATTTTGATGGTTCAATCAAAATTAATGACACAATATTTCCCTTCAAGTTCATATATTTACCATGGAAAACCAAGTCAATATCCTAGATATATGCAATGCCTTTAAAATTACAAAATTTTGCCGTAATCTGTTTACCGATTATTCCAAAACGCCTGAACCAATTTGAATTTTTTGATGTTTGACAGGGTATACTTGTCAGGTGGTCTCAAAGAAATTTTATCAAAATAGGTTGTGCAGTTTGGGGGTAAAGTCTGTTTTTAGTAACTATTGAAAAAAAAAAAAACTTGAGAGTTGTTAAGGGACACCCGGATGGAACGAAGTAATGTATAAATAGGTCTAAATTACATTCAGACTCTTTTCTGCGTTCTAAAATCAAGTTTTTATTATATTCATAAATTTGAATGAACAAAAAGTGTCGTTACACCTTTTGGTCGTAATTTTTTCCGTTTAGCTCCCTTTCGCAACGCGCGATAAGGAACTTCGTTCCAAAAATACGTATGGAAAGAAAAAAGTCCATGGTAAAGGAACCTGCTCTTACTAGGTGGACCTACTTAAGTCAATAGTTTAGCACTGTTGTTCTTGGCTACGAATTATATGGCACTTTCACACTATATATCTGCTATCCACATCGTTTTTCCCTGTCATCGGAGCAGGAAGCCGCATCTCAAATGGGTTAGTAATGTAAATAGAGCACATATTTCCCTGCACGCAACTCCATTAGTTATTACGACATACCGCATATTTGCACGTGGTTAGAACTTTATTTGAGTAGCTTTAAGTTCGCGACTTTGAATGACTAAAATAATAATAATGATAAATTATACATTTTTAGGGTTCCGTAGTAAACAAGGAACCGTTATAGTTTCGCCATGTCTGTCTGTCTGTCTGTCCGTCCGCGGTTTTACTCAGCGACTATAAGTACTAGAAGGCTGTGATTTGGCATGGATATGTATATTAATTATGTGGAAAAAGTGGTAAAATAAAATACTGAAAATATTTTTTTTAGGGTAGCGCCCATACAAGTAAAGTGAAAAGACAATTTCGTTTTCTCGATTAACCAAGCATGTGGGGTATCATTGAATAGGTCTTTCAAAAATATTATGAGCATTTAAACACCGTTTTCCAATTTATAAATATTTGGTTTTGAAGTGAACACTTTTTTAGAGTCAAGACAGTGTTCCAAGCATCTATCTGCTAAACGGTTATATATGGACACGTGAAAAAAATCACAGCTATAGTATATATAACGAACTTTAAAGGAAAACTATCAGAGCTAAGAAGGGTTTACAAATTAAAAAGTTATAGGCGATCAACTTATAAAATGTACTCGGAAAAATAAAATTTCGTACAAATTCAATAGAAAATTCGTTTTTAGGCGTTTTCACTGACATAAACCCAAAGTTGACATTCGTTACGACGGAACCCTACACTGCGCGCGGCCCGACACGCACTTGGCCAATTATTTCTTCACAATTTGTACATTAATATAAAATAAATATATACGGACAAATCACAAAAATTGAGCTAGCCCCAAAGTAAGTTCGAGACTTGTGTTATGGGATACTAACTCAACGATACTTTATTTTATAATAGATACATTCATAGATAAACATTCAATTTTTCAAATGTCTGATATGAATTTGGGCACTTCTGAAGGAAAATTTTGTAAAAAAGATAGAACCCATGAATTATACAAATTACTCAAGAGTTGTAGGGAAAGCAAAACCGTATTCTCAAAACAATCTACCCTCTTATATTAGTAAGTGAGCAAGTTACAGATTTTTAATAAATAAATATATAGAGACAAATCACACTGATTGAGCTAGCCCCAAATCCAAAACAAGTTTTAAAATTGTGTTAAATCAAATTATAAATTATGATTACAAGCAAATTCTGGTCGTCATGGTTATGCAAATTAGCTTTATTAACTCGTAACACTAGTAAACACTCCCGGCCTCGCCTGACACCATTGACCTAACACGCATGAAATGTTATATTATTATGCATTAATTAAATGAGAAGCTAAATTATATAATTACCATAAATAAAACATTTGTGTGGATATTTGTTTTCGAGCTGGTAACCAAAATTGGCTGTGACGAAATGTTTAAAGTTCATTTAAATTTGTGAAGTAAATTATGGACCCTTTCTACTTTTTAAGTCCAGACAAGGAATATACATGTAAGTTTATAATCTGCATTTATTACTTAATTTTTAAATATTTATATTTATATAGTATTATATTTAAATATTTATATTTATATTGTGTATGGTTTATGTAATTAAATACATCTTAATTCATTACTTTCGATATACTTATCTAATTAAATTTGCACCGCATCTAACATTTTTTCTGCTACGTCCCAAAGGTAGACAATGCTTAGCATTAAATTGTACCTTTTGTACTATAATCTTAAGATTTAAGTGCAATAAATAAAATAAAAAATAAAATAAAAGGAACCCTCTTAATTTTTACATTTGCGTCCGTCTGCGACTTTATCTACTAGAAAAGTGAAATTTTGTGCATACATATTAGTCACGCCGACAAAGTGGTAAAATAAAATATATAAAATATTGTTTTAGCGTGTGTCCTCCCCTATATCTATAGGGAAACTAAAGTGATCCAAATAGGTATACATATTTAAAGAATTTTAAAGGAAAACGGTTTGGTTGGTTCTGTCAGTTTGAATGTAATAGTCGCCTACACGTGAAATTATGAAATATATACACGCTGACTTTTTATTGGTTTAGGAAAAAAAATGTCGTATAGTAAATAAATTTCTCTATCCATATACGTAATCCAAATTTGTGTATGACATAAGATAAAAAGTTGCGAAAATGATTTTCGATCGAGACCACGTAGTTACGCCCGTCCAAAACTGCCGCGTGACCCCGATGAACTCGAAATCTAGCCGGCCGCTGCTCTCAATTTTTACTTCAAACAAAATTGATCTCAAGATTTTACTTTCGAGTTTTAGTCAACTAAAAACAAAAAAAAAAAATTATTTGACTAGCTTATTAAGTCTTACTAACGATCCATATAAAGTGGCCTTCGGCTCCAAAACCATTGGAATATAATGTTGTGATTTCTGGACCCTACAGTAAGCGTGGTCCTAACCTAACACGATCTTGGCCGATTTTTATTAAGTTAATACAAGTACTTCGCTCTCAGTTATAGGATAGTTAACTGCTTTTAAATCAGATGCAAGATTAGACTCGAACAAACATGGCAAGCATAAATAAAAGCTTGTAAAATACCTTAAACTGAATACGAACAAGTTTGTTGTCACAAAATCAACAGCCACTCACAATATAACCAGATTTAAAGCCTACAAAGCGAGTGTCAGACGAACGTTTCCTAATAGCCGCGTATCAGCGGCTATCTGCTCGTGTGAGGCGTACGTATATGAGATTGCGTCTAAAAATAACGAACGTACATAAAATAAATCATGTAGGTAGGGAGCACCTTTCCCACTTAGGCCGCAAAAAAAACGGAGTACAGTGCGACACAAATAAGTTGAACAAAAATGGCGGACTTCAAACCGTTTTTGTACAAATTTCCGACACGTAAATTAAACCAAAATGGCAGTCATCCGCGCATTGATTGTACTAGCGCCGATATTCGCCATTTTGGGTCAACCTACGTGCTGGGAATTTGTACAAAAATGCTTTGAAATCCGCCATTTTCGTTCAACTAATTTGTGTCGCGTTGTACCTACTTACAAGTCAACGTTAGAAAAAACCCTCTGTTGAAAATTAACGCGAAACTTTCTTTGGATTTTTTAATTTAATTTTCGTAGGTTTTTCAGTATTAGTTTATTTACCGTATTAGTTATTCTCGAAATGAGGGATGAAAGAAGTAATTCGCGATAATGAAATTATTTTTGATAGGTAAATGATTATTAAAATTGAAATAATAGTAATCTGACCTAATTAAATGAAAATTCATATTGTAAATATCCGCAAAACCAATCTTGAAATTAAGAATGTGCCAAAACTGTCTGAAGAAACGTGCGAAAAATTAAAAGAAATGACGATGACCTTATCTAAAACTGTAGGTTGCAGGATGGAAGAAAGCGACATTAAAGACATCTATCGAGTTAGGAGTAAAAAGGACTCCAAGGGTGACGCCCCGATTATTATCGAAACATCATCATCGCTTCTAAAGGCTGATCTCCCACAGAAATGTAAGGCTTTTAATAGAGCTCAAAAGCAAAAGCTCTGTGCCAAGCATCTTGGCCTTAAGAAAAAAGAGGACACTCCCATCTTCGTGGCAGAGCAACTTACTAGCAAAAATGCTCG
The DNA here is from genome assembly GCA_943193695.1 of Acrobasis suavella. NCBI lineage: Eukaryota > Metazoa > Arthropoda > Insecta > Lepidoptera > Pyralidae > Acrobasis > Acrobasis suavella. The sequence goes on from OW971929.1 coordinate 3,568,665, forward strand.
ACTATTTTTCCTTGCGCGCGAAATAACAAAAAAAAAAGTCTTTCAAGTTTTGCTGGACATCGTATGGCCGTGTGTATCTTAGGGAACATGAGACATCGCCTATCATCACAATCCGGACTGAAGCCCAGGTGAACAGTCTACTACAGAAGGCATGACTACTAGGCCGCGAGCCTCAAAATGGGCTCCTATTTGGCGTTCAACTCTTCCTTATTATGACTTGCTTTATTTTGTTTAGTTTACTTACTTTTGGATCATCTATTACTTTTGAAATTCAATCTAAATTAACTAAATGCTACAAATACACAATTATTACATACACCTCACACATATACACACACACACAAAACTTCTAACACTACTGCGAAACTGTATAATTTCTATAACTTTGGGTACTAACATAATTGGGTATATAATATGTTCTACTTTCGGCATGGAAAATAAAATCAGTCATTTATTTGCAAATATCTATGGATAGTTCTCTTTCGAATATGCAAGTAATAGACAACTTTCAAGTTGTTCAGGCAAAAAAGGGCTCTATTGATGAATTTTTGAAATCACGTTGCATGAACAATTCTACTGATATTACAATAATATCACAAAACATCCGGAGTATTTATCACAACTTTGACAGCCTATGTGCTTCTCTCTCTAAATTTAATCCCGGATCTGACATCTTAGCTTTGACGGAATGTGGAATCGATCCAAATAAAACAACGCCGCACCTCGATAATTATTGCCCTTTTTCTACTACAAATCATATGAATAAATGCGATGGTGTAGTAGTATATGTTAAAAACACACACAAAAGCTCTGCTAAAGAAGTAAAGTTAGTTCATGCTTCCTGTATGCAGATAACTCTACCATCCTACACAATACTATGCATATATCGCTCTCCCTCAAACTCGAATGCAGAGAGTTTTATCAATTCCTTAAACGATCACCTACTGACCATTGAATCACGAAATAATGTCATAATAACCGGTGATATAAACATCAATATTATCCATACAGATAAAGAAAAACCACATGAAGAGAGAAACAGACTGTACTACTTGACCATGTTGGCAACACATGGATTTCTTCCTGGCCATAACTTGCCCACTAGAAATGACAGCTGTTTAGATCACTTTATGGTAAATTTGGATAATAATAGACACATGGCAACTGTCGAGGTTTTTGACTCAACTATAACTGACCATAGCATGATACTCATTCAATTAAATCATATATCAGAATCTGTGAATAAATTATATCAATGCAAAACTATAATAAACTATAAAAATGCAATTACATCCTTAAAAAATAGTAACTTCGATAATCTCTATTTATGTGATAATCCTACAATTTTAATTAATGATCTTATAAAACTTCTACAACAATGTATAGTAAACAATACCTTAACAAAACGTATTCCCTCCAAAGACAGAATTTTAAAACCATTTTAAAAAAGCTAAAAAGAAAACATGAAAGAGAACTCCTAACTAAAAATAATAAGAACCCAAAAACATTATGGAAATCAATAAATGAGATAACGAGCCGAAACAAAAACAGATCTAATAATCTTGAATTGTTAGATTGGCATAACTCTCCTCAACTTTCTGTTAATAATGCAAATAACTTCTTTTCGAATATAGGAAAAAATCTTGCCTAAGAAATTCTGACGAATTCTATCCCGGATCAAACACAAGATAATCCTCAAGATTCACCAGATTGTTCTTTTGACTGCCTCCGTAGTCCATTGGTCAAGGCGTTCGCCTTGTGACCCGGAGGTCATGGGTTCGAATCCCACTGGGAAGCATACTTTGTGAAAAGTTGTTTCCAGTCTGGATAGGATATTGCAGGCTTGAATCACCTGATTATCCGAAAACGAAAGATGATTCCGTGTTTCGGAAGGCACGTAAAACTGTGGGTCCCGAACGCCACCTAGCGTTTGATCATCAAACTATCCAAGGATTGGTTCCTGGTTTGCCCTTTGGGTTGTGGAAGTCAGACGGCAGTCGCTCTGTGTAAAAACCAGTAACCTCGTCAAATCTCCTTGGTTAGGTAGCGGACCCCGGGCTCTGAAGCGTTACTGCTTAGGATGCAACCGGGAATACGCTCGGATGATGATGATTCACCAGATTGTTCTTTTGTTCTATTTGACACAGACCCCGAGGAAGTATATGCCATAATAATGAGCCTCAAGTCTGACAGTGCGCCTGGGTGGGACAATATATCTACCCAATTTTTAAAACTGGCAGGAACTATTGTTGCACCTATTATTGCCCACTTTGTTAACTTATGTTTTAAAGAAGGCATCTTTCCAACGGCACTAAAAAAGGCGATGATAACTCCGGTATACAAGAATGGTGACAAAGCTGATGTGTCAAATTATAGGCCTATTTCTGTCTTAACAGCAATATCAAAAATTATAGAGAAACTTATCAATAAGAGGCTTATTAACTACTTAAATAAATTTGGCTTACTCTCTGGGTCACAGTTTGGTTTTAGACAAAACATGTGTACTGAAGATGCCATAGCTGCACTCACAACCTACATAGTGAATGAAGTAGATAAAGGGAAGAAATGCGTTACAGTATTCTTAGATCTTAAAAAAGCCTTTGACACGATCTCTGTAACCATTCTTATCCAAAGGCTAGAGCGCATAGGTATACGTGGAACAGCTCTAAAACTACTATCCGACTATCTCACTCAACGTAAGCAGGCAGTGAAAATAGGTCAGTATGTAAGTGAAGAAGCAGATGTAACTTATGGAGTCCCACAGGGAAGCGTTCTTGGACCTACCTTGTTTCTCATATACATAAATAACTTATGTAACATGGGAATCGGATCAGGGCAAATTTTCTCATATGCAGACAATACCGCTGTCGTTTTTTCAGGCAACAGCTGGGAATACGTACGTCGCGTGGCTGAAGTAGGCCTAGCTCGTATCTCCACTTGGTTAAAGTACAATCTGCTAACACTAAATCTCGAAAAAACTAATTTTATTGCTTTTACTAATTACAACTCAACACAGCCAGATTACAACTTTAAAATAAAAATTCATTCTTGTACTGACCTTGCTGAAACATGTACTTGCAGAGAAATTGATAAAGTTAGCACCACAAAATACCTAGGAATCATTGTTGATCAAAGATTATCCTGGCATGCACACATTGAACTTACAATGGCTAGAATTAGAAAATTAATATGGGTTTTTAAAAAGTTGAGACATGTCGCAGATTCAAAATTATTAAACAATATTTATATTTCATTAGCCCAGTCGATCCTGGTATATTGTATACCTGTATGGGGTGGTGCTACAAAGACAAAATTTTTAGAACTAGAAAGGGCCCAGAGAGCAATCCTAAAAGTAATGAACTTTAAACCGCGTAGATTCCCAACGCAGGAACTACTCAATCTTGGCAATACGCTTTCTGTCAGACAGCTATACATTCTGAACACTGTCTTGAGGCTACACAAAAGACTTCCCTTCGACGCCACTAAATTATCTAGAAGACGAACACTCACCTGCTTCAACGTGGCACCAATCACCTTCTTAAAAACGGAATACGCAAAGAGACAGTATACAAGACGGTCGGCTAAGTTATACAATGATCTGAACCAACTTTTAAACATATATTCCAAGAACAAGCATGATTGTAAAACTGCGCTGACCAAACTACTGAGATCTTGGTGCTATGATAAGACTGAATCGTTTCTTAGGGGGTAGGTGAGTTATTTTTCTTCTGAGGTCATTAAATAAAAGCACTCACTTATGCATACATACACATACGTTACATTCTCTCTCTTACACACACACACACACACACACACTAAAAATTATAATTACATAAGTGGCATTTTAAAATCTGATTTAAATAACTTAGTTCATTTGTTACGTATGATAATTTTAATAATTTTAATTTCATTTTGTTTTCATTTAATTTTGTTTTTTTTTTATTTTGTCATAAAATCTATATTTTAATTTTATAATTTAATATCTTAATCTGTAATATAAAAGTAGAATCTTTACTATAGTTAAATATACACTTACGTATTGTCAACTTGCTAGGAGAGCGGGGATTTCTAACACAAGTATTCTTTACTTAAAAGAATTCCTCGATCGCAATTCAGCATGTAATAATTATGTAAATTAATAAATGTTTCTTTTTTTTTTTAAATATCACAACCAAATTTAGAGGACTCATTTTTTGATTGTGATTTCTTATAAATAAAGCTGCGTAAAATACAGAATTTACGTTGCATGTATCACAACAATTACGTATGAAAACGACTTTAAGCCCCATAAAACTACGATCAACCTGGGCCCTTACACTCTCATTTCTAAGATAGTTAATATAATAGATTCAGGTGTTTCTTTGCGGAACTAAAAGCTATTTGACCTCAAGCACACAAAGACTTTGTGTGCTTTCGTCACTTACACTCTTATTTCTGTACCCTCGACATTTTGTAGCACGTATATGAGATTGCGTCGCCGCGATAATAAGGGAGTGCTTTTAGTGATAAGCGAAGTCGGGCGGACCAAATCATATGATTTAAGCTCCGATCTGCGGATATCGCGTTGAGAGATGTGTTGATGCAAATTCGAGAGCCATGATTTATGGTTTTGCTTTTTTGTTTAAACTTGTTAAAATCTTGAAGGGTTTTTATTTTAAAAGTAGCTAGTTCAACGTGTTTAATTTAAAATTAATCATTGACGATTCGAAGTGTATATTTTCGCAGTTGATCTTCTTTATGTTGAGTGTGTTAGCTGTCACTGGTTTTCTTTCAGGTTTTTTCGAGCTGCCCAAAGTTTATAAGTAAGTAGTTTTTAACACAGGTTTAAACTAGTTATCTGTTCAAATTACCAGACACAATAGGGTCCAGCGCTACACCCATTTGAAATAAATCATTTGATAGGAGACATCATTTGAAATTTTGTCTTGAACAGGCTTTAGATAATCCTTCAAACTATTTATAAACTACTTACAGTTTGAAGTGAGAACGTGAAGCTTTTCTACGCACAATTGCGAAAAACGGCCACTTTTGGCGTATGTGCGTAGAAAAGCTTCACGTTCTCAGTTTAAACTGTAAACAGTAGTTCATAAAATAGTTTGGAAGGTTATCTAGGGCCTGGTCAAGACAAAATTTTCAATTATATCTCCATTTCCTTTTAAATGATTTAATTCAAATGGGGGCAGCCCTGGACCTCGAAAAATTCAGGTTGCCTCAACAATGAATGCCGGTTCCAGGTCGGCTCACAGACAAGAGGTTGTGAATTATTTTTTATTACTAACAAATGATGGACTACAATTTCCTGGAATATCTGAATAATTGAATGCAAACCTCTGACATAGCTCAATCACTGTCATATCATCAGAGATCGGAATCACGGGTGCTATAGCTATCAAAAGTATGGATATATTAACTAGTGTGCTAAGCGTGACTTTTGGGTCTTACGGCCCTGAGCTCTGTCTACCTCGTGAGGGATAAAGAATTGATAATGTATTCAGTTTTTTGAAGTGAAAACTTCTTTAGCGGCGTTGTACACTTTTTTTGTAATGGGTAAAAAATGTTAAACTCGCGTCAGGGCGTCAGGACATGTGACCTGATCGAAAATTCGTAAGACGGATGGAGAGTAGACAGACGGCGCGGTGTAGGAGAGGAAGTATCCCCCTCTCTTTCTACGGCGCGGAGCAGGGCGCTTGCGCGAATGTTCGTGTGTGTTTATGTTACAGCGTGCCACGCGCAACCATGGTAATGCACACCGTTAAAATTCAAGTTTTCACTCCTGCCGGCACTGCACTCGTTTTTTTTCATTTAATGTATGTTCTGTATCTGAACTAGTGTTCAGGTTGCCTTATGATGTTTGCCAACACAGGGCCGTGAAGTTCCGTGTTGCTCAAGGAGATCATTTCATAGAAGCGGAGTATCATTTATGCTTACTACTACTACAAACGTAACTATACATCCGTACTCACGTCAATGTGTGTGTGTTCGCCCCTCAACGCACTCGACAAGGCGAGAACGGGGGAGAGGTGCGGGGACGGGGAACGGGGACGCATATTGCGCGGGACCCTAGGAGTTACCGTTCTGTATCAAATTTGTAGCACTTTAAGAAAATATATAAATAGTATGTAGTGCCACGATTTTTTAACCTCTACTGTCCCACTGCTTGGCGAAGGTCTCCCCATTTCCTTCCGAATATCTCGATCGTTTGCCACTTTCAACCATTCCCTTTCAATTATTATAAACAAAATCATAAACAAAAAACAGAAAATAGGGTTGATTAATACAAATTAATTTAAATATAATTAAAAGGTGCCGAAAATAGTATCCAAAATGAAAATGTCCGATGAGCACGCGGTGTTTAAGAATTTAGAAATATGTGTAAAAGATTTCCACAAACACTTTAAAAAGTTATATTAATTCTTTGCTGAAAGCTAGTGCTGGTAGTTGAAAAAGATCATATATGAGTACAAATACAATATATATATATATATATATATATATATATATATATATAAATATAAAAATAAAATAAAAAATCTTAATTAAAATATAAATAACCACATCTTAAAGACACTACTAAAAAGTGAAAGTAATAAAATAAAAAACTAAATCAATATTACACAAAAAAAAACAAACAATAACATCTTGACTAACACAATTATATAAGAAAAAATCGTTACATGGGATATGGAACAAATAAAGGCTTTTTTATTTATTATTATTATGAGTACAAACTCAATTCAAGTTATTTCAGAGGCATTTAAAAAAGTTACACCGGTTGTCCATGAACAACAAAAAAAAAGAAACAAACAAACAAAATATGGGAGCTGTTGACGTCTCCTTTTTAGCCCCCGACAAAAAAGAGGGATGTTATAAGTTTGACGCTACTGTCTGTCGGTCTGCCTGTCTGTCTGTGTGTCTGTGTGTGGCATCGTAGCGCTCAAACGGATAGACGATTTAAATGCAGTTTTTTTACGTGTCACCATGTCCTCCCCCTGTGCCCCGGACATCAATCCGCGGTATCACTCCGGTATCCCGGTATCTATACATCACCGGTATCGCTATCGGCTGCCCGCAGACCTCGTTTATTTTGCGGACGCTACAGAACGTATGTAGTCTGACTTATATACTTTTTAACTCACTTCAAAAAAGGAGGAGGCTATCAATTCGTCAAAATCTTGTATGTTTTTATTTATTTATATACACGGAAAATGTATACAGAGAATACATAAAATAAAAGTTGTACAAAGGCACTACTTATCTCAAAAAAGATCTCTTAGATGTTTTTAAATGTAAGTTGTAATTTAAAGTTGCATAATGTAAAAATTTGAAAAATATTTTTTTTGTTTGAAAGAGCATACTTGTCTTGTCAGGTGATCCCATTGAATTTTATCAAAATCGGTTGTGTAGTTTGAAGTAGAAGTCGGTGTTTAGTTTTTATTTTTTATTTTTTATTATTTATTTTTTCGGTGTATAGTTTTAATTTAAATCAAATTTTCTTTTCTCTTATCGTCAAAAAATAAAAAGATTATCTATATGATTTGTATGAAATACAGGCTACTGACCTCATATTTTCTAAACATCAAAACAAACAATCTATGTAATTTGTATAAAATACAGGCTAATGAAGAGGCGCTCGTTAAGTAATTTACTTTCCCATACAAACGTATGTAAAACGAAGTCTTCGTTTTATTTGAAAACGACATGTCAGATATGGGCAAAATTACGTTATTTTAAAGAAATTCCAATTATCTAGGGTTATAATTGGTTTCCGACTGTAAAATTATAAATTTAAAAGAGAACATAGTATATTACATCATATTGGACCATCAGTACGGAAAACTTCTACACCCTTATAATTTCTTTTCTGTTCATATATTTCATTTTACTGTGGCAAACCAATTATAACCCTAGATATTTGCAATTTCTTTAAAATTACAATTTTTTACCGAAATCTGACATGTCGTTTCAAAATAAAACGTAGACTACGTTTGTATGAAAAGGCCTGTGTAAGGAGATTCTTAACAGTTCCCAATATATCTACACCTGAACACCTTGCACACAACAATACAACACACAAGTCGCAATACAAAATCGTCCGAGTTCCCGCCGCTATCTCTCCCCGGCAGCCCCCCCCCCCCCCACCTGCAGTCACTAATAACTTGCGATATTGCTGCACCCACGTTGCACTTTGACACTCGCACTTTCATTTAGTCTTTTTTGGTGTAACTTTCGTGTAGGTGCTGCGTCGGTACTGTTTGAAGTGGTTTTGTTTTTTGTAAGTAGGAAATTTTCCTACTAACTTTTATTCAATCATGAAAACCAGTAACTGCTATCTCCTGACAGAAAATGGTTTACATCGTGAATCACCAGATAAATTGATTAATTTTTCATATGTAAGTACTTAAATGACGTGTTTTGGCCCAAAACTACTAATGTCAGATTTTTCTTGAATATAATAGAGGTACTTAAACTAAAAACACTATGCAAACTATTGTATGATCTACTGTTTACAGTTTAAGGGGCTGCCGGAATTTTCCGGAGTCCAGTGCTGCCCCCATTTAAAATAAATAATTTGAAAGAAAACGGAGATAACATATACAGTTTTGTCTTGTTAAGACCCTAGATAACCCTTCAGACTATTTTATGAACTACTGTTTACTGTTTAAAGTGAGAACATTAAGCTTTTCTACGCACATACGCCAAAAGTGGCCGTTTTTCGCAATTGTGCGTAGAAAAGCTTCACGTTCTTACTAACTGTAATCAATAGTTCATAAAATAGTTTGAAGGGTTATCTAGGGTCTGATCAAGACAACATTTTAAATGAAATCTCTGTTTCCTTTCAATAGATTTATTTCAAATGGGGGCAGCACCGGACCCCGGAAAATTCAGGTAGCCCCTTAAGCCAACATTTTTGGCTACTAACATATTCTAGAACAAGAGTGAGGATATTAATGAAATTCTCACAAAACTTTTTATGTGTTAATGCTTTGATATATTTATTTATTTAAACTTTATTGATCCACAATCAAAAATGGTTGTACGCGTATTTTATCTTTTCTCTAAAAAAACAAAAATTAAAGTGATACAGCGCATTGACATTTCGCAGGACGTCCCGGCTATGAACGATTTATACATAGAGGTGACGCAAGCCCCCACTCTGGAACTTTGATGCTTCATCTTTGTGAATTTATACTTTTTTGGCAAGCTGAAAGATATATTTTAGCTTGCCAAAAAAGTAGTTTAGATAATCTAAAAGACGAATTAATTACAATTATACTTTTCTAACCCTGTCGTCACCCCTATTGGATAAACGCGAGTACTAAGATTTATATGAAGACTGCATTTAAAAATTTGCTAGGCAGTCGCATCTAACATATTATTTATTCACTTAAACCACGTTACACGTTCTCTTATGAATTTATTTAAAGTTACACTACAATCGTTGGTATGTAGTCAACTGTATATACTGTAACGTCAAATGACGACCTCCGTGGCGTAGTCACCATGCTAGTCCGCCACCCAGAGGTCCCGGGTTCGATCCCCGGTCAGGGCAAGTTGGAAAATGGCCTTTTTCAAATTGTCCTGGGTCTTGGATGTTTATCTATATATGTCATCATCATCTGAGCGCATTCCCGGTTGCATCCTTAGCAGTAACGCTTCAGAGCCCGGGGTCCGCTACCTAACCAAGGAGATTTGACGAGGTTACTGGTTTTTACACAGAGCGACTGCCGTCTGACCTCCGCAACCCAAAGGGCAAACCAGGAACCAATCCTTGGATAGTTTGATGATCAAACGCTAGGTGGCGTTCGGGACCCACAGTTTTACGTGCCTTCCGAAACACGGAATCATCTTTCTTTTCGGATAATCAGGTGATTCAAGCCTGCAATATCCTATCCAGACTGGAAACAACTTTTAACAAAGTATGCTTCCCAGTGGGAATCGAACCCATGACCTCCGGGTCACAAGACGAACGCTTGACCACTGGACCACGGAGGCAGTCATTTATCTATATATATATATGTATTTGTTATAAAATATAGTATCGTTGAGTTAGTATCCCGTAACACAAGTCTCGAACTTACTTTGGGGCTAGCTCAATCAGTGTTATTTGTCCCTATATATTTATTTATTTTGTTTATTATTTATAACTGTAGCCGTCACAAGCCTGACTTCAACAAGGTTATCAATACACCCAATCTTATCTGCACCTATAAATAAAACTTAATGCAAAACTTATTGACTTGGAAAATTAACCCAAAACAATAAAATACGCATAACAATTTACCGAAGCCTCACACGAGGGGCATCATAAAAAATCGGACAAAGTGAGTCAAACACGATAATGTGAGTTCCGTACCTTTCTTTTCTTAAACATTTACCCCCTTATTCATAAAAAATTACAAACGTTTGCTATACCTAAATTAGTTGAAAAATGTTTTGTCTCGTTCTTTCGATGCCAAATATTTAAAAGAGGGAAAGGGATAAAACATGTTTTTTCTCAATATTTGACATTGAAAGAACGGGACAAAACATATTTAAACCAAAATAGGTTTAGCAAACGCTTGTAATTTTTTATGAATTTGGGGGTTAAAGTATTAATTTAACATGTGGCAAAAAAGTTCTTCCATATTCTAAAATTTTCAATAATTAGTATTTTAGCTGTTTACTTGTGTTTAACATTTTTTTCTGTGAACTAAACAAATCACAACATAAAAACTCAATAACATTTAAAACATTTGTTTTAAAAATAAATCGATTAATATTTACTTAAATTAGATTATAATTATATTAGTTTGACAAGCTCCATTGCGCAGTGGTCACCACGCTAGTTCGCCACCCAGAGGTACCGGGTTCGATAACCGGTCAGGGCAAGTTGGTAAATGGCCTTTTTCAAATTGTTCTGGGTCTTGGATGTTTATCTATATGTGTATTTGTTATAAAATATAGTATCGTTGAGTTAGTGTCCCACACAAGTGTTAAAATTATTGTAATGCTCAAACAGTCTAATTTGTCTAATTTGTTAATATTTATTTATTTATTAGATCACTTCACTCAATAAACTCTTAAACTTTATCATTATTTAACACTTCATTTCTTTCTCCTTTCACATTTGTATTGTTGCTATATTTATTATTTAATTCTAGAGCAATATATACAGAAATAAGTAATGTTATAGGTTTCTTTGTTGAGCTTCGATACCCTAAAAAGCCAGATGACTATCTTATCATCCAAATAAGTACTCAACTTTATCAGGTACTTAAGCAGAAAGGAATCAAATGCGAATCTCGTTAAGGCACCTCGGAAAAAAGCATTAATCGTGCCTTTAAGAGCTCCATTTGCATGTCACCATTAACGGTTAAGGATGTTAACAGACTGAGCATTGGTTCGGTCAGTGCGCCGATTTGGTATTGAGCAGACCAAATTTTAACTCAATAGAAGTTTTGAACCAACTAATAAAATTTTAAACGCGCTTGGAATATAGTAGAAAATCCGTTGAACTAAACTACTAGTAATTTTCGACCGAAAATTGGCAATTCTAAAAAAATACAATGTAGTTTCTTTACAAAATTCTTTAACTAAAAAGTTATTTTAATAATAATGGACTTATTCGGCTGTTAACAAATATCTTGGTACTTATCTATAGTAAAATAAAGTCATATGAAAAAAAATTAATACATTAAATTCATAAGATATTTAATAAAAGATACGATACAAATAAGTATCCTTATATAATTAAATTTGTAACAGATCTGCCTAATAATGAAACGGCGAGCGGATTTGGTCTGGTCGAACCCTAGCAGGTCTGTTAAACTACGAGATCGAATCTTATCTGCGCCTATAAAAACTTAAAGCCTTATAAATAGTACTGCACAATACAATTTGTAATTAAGCATACTTTTGTTCTTATATGTACACGACAATGTTGCATTCCTTGCAGATAAGATAATGTGCTTTTTAAGACCGCGCGCAATAATGATTAGTGCGAATATGGGTATCTATTTTGTTTTTTATTTTCTTAGAAGCTTGTAGAGAGATCTGTCAGGATTGCAGCGATTCATAGTCTCTGCCTACTCCTGTGGAAGACCGGCGTGATAATATGTAGGTTGCAGCCAGCAGGCTTGATTTTCTAAAAGCATTTGACGCCCCTCGAAGTGTGAAATTTAGAGTTCATGATCTGTTTGTAACGATCAGTCGGAATGTCATCTTTGCAAGTAATGTACGAGCATGCAAACGTGACATTCATCATGAAAAAGACACAGTTATACAACGACACAACGTATACACAGTTATACTTGAACCACGGGCACTAGATCAGTTTAGCGTAATGAAATTAAAATATTTCGGCATTTCCGTACAAAAGTGCGCCCAGGCAATTTGTAAGGGCATGTCGAATTTTTTTGGTATTTTGGTTGTTATTTTAATTTAATTATACTATAGCAATCTAGTATAGCCCGTGGTTCGATTTATTACGGGTATGTGTCTTTAACGATATACAGGGTGGCCGAAAAAGTCGTGGATCAAACGAAACAGGGAGATAAAGGAGGTAATTTCCAACAAAAAATCTTTCCCCAGCATGGCCATAACTTCATTGCACGAAAAGATATGAATTATTTTAGTTTTTTCAATGAAATTACCGAGTTTTTTTACAATTTAATCAGTAAAAAATTAAATTGATTAAAAACAATAAAACAAAAGGTGTTGTATTATGAGTCGATAATGTATCAATACTACAAAAATTGTATTGCAGCTCTTGGTATCAAACTTAACGAGCAATGATTTTTTTTCCGTAAATTTTAAAGCGTTACAAAAAATTACTTCTCACTTTAAGAGCACTTATTTGAAAAAAAATGTATTACGGAAAAGTGACCTTGTATTAAAAAAACTTGCTGGAAATTACCTCCTTTATCTCCCTGTTTCGTTTGATCCACGACTTTTTGACCACCCTGTATATAGGGGCGAGGTTGGCGCTCATTACCTTCCCTTATATCAAGGTTTGTGTGTTTACATTGTTGTATAATTTTGAAAGAGGCCTTAAAATATGAAACGTCTGTCTAGCGTGGGCCGAATCTGGGATCCGTCCACGCCGCGATATCTTGGCGTGTCCCGGGTATCGCGCTGTGGGTGGTCACCGTCGATGTGACGACAATACTGCTGTAAGCAAATACTTGATGCTATTGCTGAGATTGCCTTGTTTGAATACCCACTTAGTTGCCTTTAAACTGTTATGTTTTGTACATGTACTTGAACCAGGGTGTAATTATCGTAGTCCAATTTTTTTAGGGTCCCGTAAACAATGAATACTTGTAGTTATATACCATGATTTTACTCAGAGACGATTAGTACTAGAAAAGTGTTATTTGACATAGATATGTATTTCAATCATGCCAACAAAGTGGTAAAATAAAATCTTCTAATTTTTTTTTATTTACCATGATGTGGGGTATCATATCATAAGGTTTTTCAACTTATTGGGAGATTGTGAATACCATTTTTCAATTTAGGGATTCATAGGTGCAAATTTTTGTTAGAAAACAGTTTGCCCTTCTATCAGCTAAAAAAAATACGGCGATAGTTTATACAATGTGGAAGGGACATACTCGCGATAAATCGAACCAAGGGCTATATTAGATTACAATAGTATAATGAATTAAAATAACAGTGAAGAACCAAAAAATAATTTCGGTATTTCAGGGCTTTGAGTAGGGGATAGGAAGTTTTATGGTTTGTGTAGCTGAAAGTGTGTTATCAGTTCAAAATTGGTTGCTTTATTAAAAATAGGGGTGACGGCAGGGCAGAAAAGTATGATTGTAATTAATCCGTCTTTTAGATTATCTAAAAATAATGGACCCATATTTGTCAGTTTACCAAAAGAGTAAAAAATTACAAAGATACGGAGCATCAAAATTCCGGAGTGGGGGCTTGCGACGTCACCGCTATGTAAAAATCGTACCTAGCCGTGACGTCATGCGAAATTTCAATGCACTGAATCTATGTCATTTTTTGTTTCTCAGAGAAAATAAAAAATACCCGTACAATATTTTATAATAATGGCCAAAATATTTCTCCATTCGTCATGCTTATTTGCTAAAAAAAATTCTGAATTAAATAAATTTTTAAATTACCACTGGGCCAACTTCATAAAAGTTTTATGGACGTATTATGCGATTTTATTTTTAACATAATTTTGTCAACAATATCTTTTTCTGACAGTAACCTCCTACGCATTTTAGATTACGATAAGTCCCGCTCCAATCTGCTCATTCCTCTACCTTAATCACCAAACGACTTATGAATTTCAGTGCACCGCGCGATCCGATCGGCTGCAGTTCGATACTGCACAATTTATGTCCTGTATCTGCCTTAATTTACTGCTCTGGATAGCGTTTTTTGCGGCTAACTGTACCAGACATTAGTGTCTTGCTTGTAAAAATGGCGATTGAACATAGAAGTTGTTCTTCTTGGTAATCCTGATGGACACGAAAACATATCTAAAAGCATGGGACTTGGATAATAATAACAATATTAAAATATATAATATGTATATAAGTATCGTATATGTAATGTATATAAGTATATATGTACCTATGTATATGGAAAATTTGATATTATTGAATTCATATGTAAATATTTATTAACATCGTTTTTTTATGTGCTTTACTTTGTCTTGCAAACCACATTTAGACTATCTATATAACCCAAAGGTTGACTGGTAGACAACGCTTTTAGCGTTAAGTTCGCCTATTGCTCTGTACAATTTATATTTGATGAACAATAAAGATTAAATAAAAAATAAATAAAAATAAGAATGTAATTTTTTTCTAAACTAAATAACAAAAATAAGTGTTGATGAAAATGAATCGCTCCTTTTTGACGAGGTTTTTAATGCCGTTTATAATTTTACTTCACGTATATGTACTCGTATATGATGTTTGGCGCAAAAAAGAACAAGTATAATATTACCGGGAAGATTTCCATATTTAATATACGTCCGTACAAAGCCGGGGTCGATCGCTAGGGCTGATAATATAAAGTAATTATTTAAAAAAACACAAAAAAAATGCAGCTAAACAACGAACTTAACAGTTTAAATTGCTCCTCAAGACGAATCAAACAAGCCCAAACTCGATGGGTTGCATCCTTTCATTACAGAGTTCCTATGGCCACCTTCCGGCTCCCTCATCAGATCAGCTTCATGTTATCATAATATATCATTGTCACGCGATAGACGTCGTGCAAAATTTCAAACCGAAAAGTAGGTCAAATTTAACTTGCAAGATTTGATTACAGACAGACAGACAACGAGATAGGTGAAACTAAATTAAGGCTTGTCAAATGAAATGTAAGTACAAGACTGGGTTACTTGATGTAATACCTGGCCTGTGTCACTCCCCGTTTAGGTATCGAAAATATACCTACATTATTACTATGCGCGCGGCGACCACTTCGAAGGGGAAAATTCAGTTACATGAATCGTTTGTCCAGCGTATTAAGAATTAAATTGGCTTGCAATGGTTGTCTAGGTATCTAAACGAAGAGGTGAAGCTAAATTAAACCATGGCGCTAACTACACGGAGTAAATATTTCTTTGAATTTCTTTTAAGACTTCTGTACGTGAATACTAGTACTTATTCTGTGGTAATACTACGACTCGTAGCGTTTCGTAGCACCGCAGAAGTGTTTACGACAATGATGTTGGGATTGCAAATAATGCCATATAATCTTTTCTATCATTACAAGCTTTTATTTAATTTCACCTGTCCCGTTGTCTGTCTGTCTGTAATTAAATCTTGCAAGTTAAATTTGACCCACTTCCCGGTTTCCAATTGAGCTGAAATTTTGCACGCACACGTATATCGCGTGACAATGCAATATTATGATGACATGGAGCTGGACGGTGGCCATAGGAACTCTGTAATGAAAGGACGCAACCGCATCGAGTTTGGGCTCGTTTAATTCGTCTTGAGGAAAACTTTAAATATTAGGTTGTTTAAAAATAATAATTTAAATGACTTTTAATGTTCAAAACGGAAAGGTTAGAAGGATATAGTACAATATAGAAAAGTAGGTAAAATAAGGCAATTGTAATTGTTTTGTCGGGAGTAGCATGACTGCCAAAGATCTTTTTGAAAAAATCTAAGTATTATTTGTTTGCATTTTTTGTAGTATATTACCTCATCGCATTTCGATGGAGAGGAATGATAAAATGAAATAATAGGCATGACGAATGGAAAAATGTTTTTGCTTATCGGTTAGATTATAAAAAAAAATATTGTACACAAATTTTTGTGTTTTCTCTGAGAAACAAAAAACGGCGAAGATACAGCGCATTTAAATTTTGCATGACGTCTCGGCTAGGTACGATTTTACTTAGCAATGACGTCGCAAGACGCCCATTTCGGAACTTTGACGCTCCGTATCTTTGAAAATTTTTACTTTTTTGGTAAACTGAATACATACGGGTCCATTATTTTTGGATAATCTAAAAGACGGACTAACTACAATCTTACTTTTCTGACTCTGTCGTCTTCCCTGTTATTTTATATAGTGGTAACAGTCTTCTTAAATTACCAACGGTATCTAGTATTCACTATACAGGAAATTCTAAGTGTGGATATCATAGCTAGCCTTATTTTTGACGTCAGTTAAAAGATTAGAACGTTTTCTCAATCGAACAGCATTTCCTTCAAAAAGTTTCCAACACCGTTAACTACAAGCCACACTCATAAAAGTTAACAATAAATCTTATACAATAAATCTGTATGGGACAACAACCGACACGATACGCCGGGAACCGAACCTAGGACCTCGAAGTTTACAATGCCCTGATAGCAATCGCTGCCTACGCTGTCTGTTCAGCGGGGTATAATATGCAAAATCTTACTATCTGTTAGTTTGTTGCTGTGAAATTTGAAGAAGGAAAGATTGGGAATTGTTTTCGTAAGAAAAGATTGTAGTATTATTAATTTATTATCTGTGTTGTTATTCAGTACCCAAACCTACAAGGTGGTCAAACGACCTTTTTATTTATTTTTTTCATTACATTTTAGGAAGACTTGCAGCTTTAACACAAATTATATACAAAAAATAAGAATATGAAAGCCATTTAAAAGTCTCCACAAGTAGAAGTAACATAGAAAAAAGAAGATCAAGAAATATGGAGAAGCAAGAACACAGTAGCCAGTGAAATACAATAATTTTAATAACGAAATTAATTACCTGACCAAACAATCATCGAAGTTTAATTTGTTGAACCGAACGAATAGTTTAGTTGGACAAGAATAATTTGGATAAACGTAGTGAGCTCGACCAAAGTCGCTTGAAAGCGCTTGATGCAGGCTGCTCTAGATCGGCCAATATGAAAATCCTTGGGAGAGGTCTATGCCCAGCAGTGGATGGGTGCTGAATTGCTGATGATTATTCCGATTGATATAGAAACACTTTGATTTTTTAGAGTTAACTAGATTTGTTCAGCATTTGTACAAAAAAATCATAAAATTTGGTATATGACCTTTTTTTCTTGACATTTATTTTTTTACCAATTCTTCTTGTCGAGTCAAAATGGTTCCAGTATAGTTTCTAATTCAAATGACATTTGACCAATATGTGGCCACGGCGATCCCTCTGTCGTTAGTCTCATTTAAGTCCTCGATGGTACACGACGTAGGGCAATTCGGACAATTATTTACACGGAGAATGTATATTGTATATACAGATAATACATAAAATAAATGTTATACAAAGGCAGTACTAATCTCAAAATAGATCTCTTCCAGTGGGCCTGTGAGAGGAGATGTTGATGTAAGAGAGGCATATAGGCGTTTATATTTTTACCTTTTTCCTTTATAAGAGTTTGTACATATTTGTATATATTTTCACGCAAGAAAAATTATTTATAGCATGGTGCAATAAAAAAAAATCCAAGATAAGATGCAGAACTACGATTTGCTATCTTTCTGCTGGATAATCTGTTTTAGACGCGTTTTACTGTCTCGCAGACTACTTACGCGATAGACTGCGATCTAATTTTAGCTCTATTTCATAAATTAAAAAGAGTTACAGATACGACACCCTACAGAGAGTTTAACAAAATATACAGAAACTCTTTTAACCATAAGGCAGAGGCCGGTTGTAAAACTTTTCGCACCAATGTATTTCCAAGGGGGGTTAAGGTCGCCGGTTGTCAAACTTATCGCACAACTGCATTCCCTAGCTACCTGTCGTGACTAATTCGAAGCATAAAATGCATGACAAACATACCATTTCATAAATTGCCCAACAGTTTCACACATTGTCGGTGAAGCGCACTACACACCAAAGCCGCCGACCCGCCGACATATGTCGGCCACATTTTGTCGGCGGGCTAGGTTGGCGGCTTCACTCATTGCAAGTCGGAAAACTATATCGGCGGCATGTCGGCGGCTCGACATCAGGAACTTATTTGTTTGGCAGTTAGTGATTGCCGTGCGTCGAAAAAGCTTGTACTACAGCTCAAATGTCGCCAGGCAACTGAGCGCTTTCGTACGCAAGCCGCCGGTAAGCCGCCGACGTGTCGGCAGGTAACACGCGCGGGCGCAAGTTTCCGACATAGGCCGCCGGGTTGTGTCGACGGGCTGTGTCGGCGGGTCGGCGGCTTTGGTGTGTAGTGCGCTTAACATTATAATAATGGCTCGGAAACGGCTCCAAAGATTTGCATGAAAATTGGTACTTAGGGACAATACAAAATAAAAATTCATAAAAAAACTAACCCAGTGGTCGCCCAGCTAGTATCTCTAACGAAGCCCATTTTGTATCTTGTGGCTCTATAAGACAAAGCCCAGGGCCGCAAGACTAAAAAGCCACTGGAAATCTCTTTTTACAACTGACGGGCTTCCGCGTCACAAGTTCCCGAAAGTTATTGCACTTTTCATTGAACACAGCATAATACCTTACAAATAATAGTTAATTGAAATGTAGGTACGTTGCTAGGACACCGCTAGCAAAATGCCTACGTTTCAATTCTAGAAATTGTTAACTGGCTTAAAACTCTTTTTCAACTTTGCACACCTTCGCCTGTCTATTTCTTGCAGCCTAAACTGCGCTTCCTGGAACCACTACTACCCCTGCTGCTACCTACTCTATCATTGAGGTGTTCTAAAACACCTACCTACATACCGTCCACGTAGCTGTGGTGAAATCTACGTTGAGGAGCTGGGCGTTGCTAAGACCTAGCCAGTGGGACAACTACCGGTTGCGTGGCTGTGTGCACATTCTACCTGCAAGCTGCAAGGGCCAAATAGGATAAAGATTTGATAGTATGTATGTATGTATGTTGTACGGTTAGAGCATTCTTCTACAATTTCCTTTATTTTAGCTCTATCTTCGATATGGTACTATCTCAACATGTGTTCCAGATGCGAAGATATCGGCTTTTAGCCGAGATAAACGCTTTCATGCCACTTGTTCCAATGTCTATGTGAATCAAAGTCAATGGCTGATACGATTCAATGCGTGTTATTGATGCAGGTCAATACACTATATAAAAATGTACGTTTGTTTGTTTTTAATCCCAACGCAAAAAGAGGGGCGTTATAAGTCCTTTTATTTTTATTTAAACTTTATTTCAAAATTAAAAAAAAATGTACAAGTTGCGGACCAAATGTCATACGGCATTCTCTCCCGGTCAACCATTAGACCAAGTGGAAAATATGTTTGGCTGGCGTGATGAAATTCATAAACTAGTAAACAAAATATAAATATCTACATAAGTACATATACAAGAATAAACCATTAAACATATAATATATGTCAACATACATAAAATACAATATACATCTATATATATATATATATATATATATATATATATATATATATATATATATATATATATATATATATACATCTTGAAGGACATGTTGCGTCCTACATGGCGTTATTTACCGATGATGCCGCGTCCCACTGACTTTGTGCGTCCGGAATACGGACGCAAGATTGACCGACCCTCATTTTTAGCCCAAGGGTCCCTTATGATCGTTAGAATTCAAGGGCGAAAAATTGGCATGGACGTAATTCCGTCACTACAACGCCTTTTAGCGTATAATATAGTTCCGCCATCGACCGACTGAAATTTGGAGGGCGCTAGTGTTCAGCGTATAATTTACCACGTATACTTTGAGTTCAGTTCACCGATCTTATCGTGTCCATTGAATATCGTACTTAATTTGTAAAGTTTTTATCATGTTTTCGTGACAACAATCTTGCGTCTCTTAAATATCCTAAAACGGGCACTAGGTACGGTGTCTGAGGGGCCTATTCGGGGTTCACGAAGGACGCATAGCGCGGGGCGGCGGGCGTCAGCGCGCTCGCATGCCGAAGTTTGTAAACAAACAGACATGTGCCGGCCGTGATGTAAGCTTGTCACCAAAGTGAATTATTTGCAAGTGCGTTAAAAGTGGTTATTTATTTGGTCTATTATTATAGTTAGTGATTATAATTGAATCACAATGAAAAGAAGTGCAAGGATTCTTAAATTAGCAAACCGTAAGTACTTACCTTTTACTACTTAAATGAAAGTTATAACACGATTTATCTTATTATAATACCTATAACATCTAGCTAGTAAGTACCTACTTACATTAAAACATGTTGTCTGTTTAAAATATTATTATGATGAGCTTAGTTTGCGTTAAATTGTCTGTGAGTGAACGTGTGTAGTCTGCAAAAATGGTTGTTGTGATTGATGTGGATACTTTTTTAAAAGAAATGATTTTATACATTTTTATAAAGCTAAACTGCAATGGCCTTGGGATTCAACGCATTTTTGCAAAATTGGTGCATACATTGTGATACGAGTATTAATATTACTAATTCAGTAGTTGAACACTTTGTACTACCCATGGCTACATTCATGGGCCATACTAATGAAGTACATAAAAAGTCTTACAGGTTTCCAGATGACGTATACCAAACCGCTAAGATATCAAAGCTTCTCATACTTATGGAAGATGGAAAAGCAGACACTCGAAGAGATTGATTTAGATTTGAATGAGGAGCTAATTGAAGAGCCCGTGGACAACAACGAAATTATAGACTGTGATCCTGAACCTGAACCTACTTTAGATGCTTATTCTGATTACGTACAAACATATTGTAATTTAAATGACTTATCTCAGGCTAGACCATCTGGTATGCAAAATGATTCTCAACAACTTATTAATGAACCCGTGTCTCAATTAGGTAACAAAAACAAAATACGAAAAGGAAAAAAAAGGACGTTGGTACCTTGGACAAAGGAACAAAAGGACGTAGTTACAAAATACTTTAAATATCACATAAAAAATCACCAACCGCCTAAAAGAAATGAATGTGAAAAACTAAAAGAACAACATGTAGATTTACTTCAGAATAAAGACTGGCTTAAAATAAAAGTATTCGTCCAAAATATTTACTCTAAACCTAAGAAATGAGAGAAGAAAATTTATGTTTTAAAATAGTATGTTTTGTTTCAAATATTTTTACTTTGTTAATGCATACCAATGATTAAGATACTCGTACTTATAATTATTTTTGAATTGATGATTAATTACCGGTTTCTGAGGTCCGTATCAGCTGTTTATTTATTCCATAACTTTATCTGATGTTTAGCTGTCATTAAACTTTGTTTAAAAACGCATTATGTAATTGCAGTTATGTCAGTTTTGTTCAAAAACTGACATAACTGCAATTACATAAGCAAATGCCTTTAAAAGCATTTTTAAACAAAGGACTTAATAAAGAATTAAAAAGGTTGTCTGTTTATCGAATTAATAATTAATGAAGAGATATCTAACAGCACCTCAGAAACCGGGCATGAGAGTTTTAGTTGTAGCCACTGATTTATTTTAATTATAATATAAAAATACATGTTCCATTGTAATGAAGACTGATTGATGTTCATAATTAAGTTTATTTTGCTATTAGGCAAAGGCAGAGCCCATTTATGTTTAATTATTTAGTATAACTAAAATTGTTAAAATGTCAGTTAAAATGTTTTGATTTTTATGTTTAGATACCCATTTTTCTTTTACAAAATTTTAAATTGAAAGAGAAGCTGCAGATTGAGTTTAGGTTGTAGATGGAGTTTACATTTCTTTTAAGTAGATATCTAAAACAAGAATGACAACATTGGGTTGATAAAAACCCTACTGATTTCTTTTAATCATAATATAAAAAAATACATGTTCCATTGTAATGAAGACTGATTGATGTTCATAATTCAGTTTATTTCGTTACTAGGCAAAGCAGAGCAAATTTATGTTTATTATTATGTCAATATTAAATTGCATTGATTTGTTGATTGAAAAGTTTTTATGTTTAGATACACATTTTTTTGTAAAATTTAAAATAAAACATTAAAGGTTTTATATTACGATATGCCTTTTATTCCGTATATTCACCTGCATAAATATGACTAGGTACTATTATATTATTCGTATCATGAAACTTCCTTTTTGTACCTTTGAACCTATATGTTCACACCAGCCTGTCCATCTGAGCTTACCTGTTTATACATACTTACCTGCCCAACTCCGAACTTACCTGTTCACACCAGCCTGTGCCTCTGAGCTTACCTGTTTATTCATGTTTACCTGTCCAATTCCGGACTTACCTGTTCACACCAGCCTGTGCCTCTGAGCTTACCTTTTTATACATACTTACCTGTCCAACTCCGAACTTACCTGTTCACACCAGCCTGTGCCTCTGAGCTTACCTGTTTATACATACTTACCTGTCCAACTCCGGACTTACCTGTTCACACCAGCCTGTGCCTCTGAGCTTACCTGTTTATACATACTTACCTGTCCAACTCCGGACTTACCTGTTCACACCAGCCTGTGCCTCTGAGCTTGCCTGTTTATACATACTTACCTGTCCAACTCCGAGCTTGCCTGTCCACACCAGCCTGTGCCTCTGAGCTTACCTGTTTATACATACAAACTTACCTGTCGCTCGTCAAAAATGATTATATTGCGTTTTAAGATTTTGTAGACCACCAAAGTGAAAATACCTACGCTATACATAGGTATTGTCACTTTTGTATGCTAACTATTAATTATTTATTATCTGTACCTTGAGTCACTATAAGCCCTTATATAGGTGTAAGCCTCTTGGCTGATAAGCTGGATACAATAGTTTAAAAACAGTATTCGGAACCAATCTGAATTCAATAGTAGATGGATGTCATTTAGTTATTATAATCATTATGATATATGCAGAGCATTATACGGAATTGATTTAAACATACAGTTGGATGGAGGCGGGAATGTGCATGCAGTGTTTTGAACGTATACGGAGATATTCAGTGTGCAAGAAAGATTTAAGAGTGAACGGATGCACTAATTAAGTTATTCGGAACCAATCTGAATTGACTAGTAGATGGATGTAATTTAGTGATTATAATCATTATAATATATGCAGAGCATTATACGGAATTGATTTAAACATACATTCGGATGGAGACGGGAATGTGCATGCAGTGTTTAGTAGGTATACGAAGGTATTCAGTGTGCAAGAAAGATTTAAGAGTGAACGGACGCACAAATTCAGCTAGAAATATTTAATTTGAATATCACCATTTAACGTTTAAATGAAATTTGACGTCGACTACTGATATGATACTGATTAAAACATCTTACATACGCATTGAAAACATTAAAAATCACACTACATTCAGTGGACGCCGCAGGGTGGTAGTTTGTAAAGACGCAAGAAGTCCTTCGCGATTTATATATATATATATATATATATATATAGCTACATATATGTAATATACATAATAAGTTTGACGTGTCTGTGTATTTGTGTGTCTATGTGTCTAACGAATGGACCGATTATGATGCGGGTTTTTTTCTTTGAAAGGTGAAGTGATCGAGATTTTTCTTGGCTATTACAGTTGTGTCGAGAGTAGCTTAAATTTTTAATTTTATTTCTTGTTTATGAGTGTAAGTGGCTGACACTGGTGTAGAGTAATAGATAAATAGATTTTGTTGCTGGAAACACAAGGTTTATACTTTTTTTTACTTTTGTTGTGTTGGCATTCATAATTTGAACGATTGTATGTTCTTCTTCTACACTCGACTTTTGTACTGTAAAAACGTGTCTGTGTCCTGTTGGTGAGAAATAAATCCTTTATAAAGCAAGATAACTCTTATTTTACAACAGTCTGCTACTAACAGATTTTACAAGCCGCCTAAAGGCATCTGGTAGGTCATCCTAAAGTTTGAAAATGACAACCATATTTTTATTAAAAAATTTAAACAATATAAAATATTTATGTAGCTTTTTAGGGATAGTATGTCTGGTTATAGACATAATGCAATGATTTAATTTTTTAAACTAATAACAGGTATTTAAAGATAAAACTAATATGACCTAAGCACAAGTGTGAGTTGCTGTGTAGTTTCTTCTCAGCAGGGGACGTTACTAAGCGCTGGTATCGGTACCTTTTCATTAAAAATGAATTAAATTTTAATATACTTTACACGTAACTTAAATTTTACCTATTGTCGTGTAAAAGTGCCTGTAAAGGTTTAATAACTGAATAAACATTTGAATCTTTGAAAAAAAAAATGTGTATAGTTTATACAACGTGGAAGGGACATACTCGTAATAAATCAAACCACAGGCTATACTAGATCTAGTGATCTAGTATAGGATAATAAATTTAAAAAATCAGTCAAATAGCAAAAAAATTTTTTGGCTTTCCTATACAATTTGCCCGGGCGGCAGCACATTTAGTATGGAAATACCAAATTTTTTATTTGTTTCTTGACTGTTATTTTAATTTAATTATACTATAGTGATCTAGAATAGCCCGTTGTTCGATTTATTACAGGTCTGTCCCTTCCATGTTGTATTTGTGTGATTACTGAAAATTGCTTTCCCATATTACACTGTAAGATCATTAATTTTAGTTACGTATAGATATACCTAAGCATACAACACATGCACAGAAATACTTAACATCTAGTTCTACAACCAAACACAACCCCACTTAATTACTCAGCCGCATTCCTCGACACCTAATGGCTCATTTTATCTGCTAGATACTTGCTCTAGACATTTATTCGGTGCCCCTTCCAGTTATCTATCGATAAGCTAAAACAGGCCGATACGAGACGAATGAATCATTCGCCATTATAAAGTAAGGTAAGATTATACGGATAGGATTACATTGGACGAGAACGGTGAGTAGAGTGGCGAGTGGATAGTTGATGAAATAAAAAATAAAAACCTCCAATGGTTTCAAAAAGTAATCGACTTTAAAAATTAAAGGACTATATGTATTATATTCTATATTGGTTCTGGTAATATTTACCTAAGGAATAAAAAAACTGAAACATAGAATATTTTATTTAGTTATCAGTGGACACATCTATTACTTAATTGACAATTTTTCTTGATGAAACACGAGTGACAGAAGGTATCAAACTTTTCTTCACTATTTATTTTGTCTTATCACCCGATCTTGAATCTTTTCTACTTAGCGTTACCTTAACCTATGGAAAACATTTCAGTGCCACATATTGACAAAACTTAGCAAAAAAATTCGGGTTTTCTGAGTTAGCAGTCTACAACAGTCTTAAAACAATTTTCGCTAAATACTTATTCTAGTAAACGGATTGACCAATGTGAACCATCCTAATGTAAGGCTACAGATTATAAAGCTCCGTGCATTGCTTTGAAGTATGTTCGAGATATGCCTTATGAGTGATGCCGCTTCTTAGATTGCTTATATCTGTGGTAATTTCAGCACTTCATTATGTAAAACACGGTATGTACGTTGACATCGCACGCATTTATTCCCAAGTGCATAAAATAATACTTTGTGTTACAACTAACGGTAGGATTTAATGTTTTCAAATTGACATTGATGGTTGGAAAAAATACCTAGTGGCAAGCATTGAATTAAATGGCGACCTCCGGGGTAAGTTGAAAAATGGTATTTTTCAAATTTTCCTGGGTCTTGGATGTTTATTTATATATGTATTTGTTATATAATATAGTATCTTTGAGTTAGTATCCCATAACACAAGTCTCGAACTTACTTTGAGGCTAGCTCAATTAGTGTTATATTATATGTCCCTATATATTTATTTATTTAATACTTAAACGCTAAAAACTTAATTAAGAGAAGAGATTTTTAAGACTTTTCTAGGTTTTGAATGATAAGTTTTTGCTTTTACTTACTGTAAAATAATTCGTTGAGTAAAAGTTACCTATACTAGAATATCTCGGATATTAGATACCAACGTTACGTCATCCAAGAAACCTCAGTTCAATCCACAATATTCTTCTGATCTGTGTATATAAATTTATATTAAAGACTTAGGTATTATTACATTTACTATAATCATAATTGTTGCATTTATGCCTCCTTGACTTGATAGTTGGCTACGTGTGAACATTTCCGGCAAAAAAAAAAATCGCTTATTTTTAGTAAAATTCCGTCACCTTCTTATTTACTTTTACACACGGCTAAGTCTCAGCTGATATAATAAACTAGCAAGTTTTATCAAAAGCTGTACTTTTTAAGTTTCGTAAATATCTCGGCAAGTTCCGCGTCCTATCGCAAACTTGGTACCGCGATACCGGCGGATCACAACTTAGGCGACTTCGGTGTTTGGCTGCATTTTTCATCCGATGCACCCTTTTGCAGTCTTCTGTATAACCCCTTACCTGTCACTGGGAGGAATTCCTCCCAGGTCAATTGTTTATCTATTGTTTTATTATTTGCAACAGATGAAGAGATAATGTAAATTATACTTATTGACGTGTAAAAGTGCCTATGAAGGTCTAATTACTGAATAAACATTTGAATTTTGAATTTCAGGTCTTAACTAGTGGCGGTAATTGGATTCTACTGTCCATATTTTTGTATCAAAGGGACTTATCATCATCATCATTTCATTTCAGCCGGTATTGGTAGTTCTGCAATTTATCACTAGATGGTGTTTTTGACATTTTCGGTCCAAGGTTTTTTTTTAATTTGCCACCTTTTACCAAGTTTTATGCCACTGCCAGTCATGTACAGCTTTCCCGCCAACCCTCAACGTCCTCTGACCAGCGTTTACTAGTTTCTTTACACATGCGTTATAGGCTTTGCCTTAACAAAAGTATCTTAGGTTTTCCGCAATATAGATGTTTTAATACTTCACGTTACATTTTAAGTACCATGATACTTATATCTGTTCCTTGTGAGCCTATCTATACCCTATTTTGCAGTTCCTTACCAATATTCCTACTAGATTGCACATTAGTTGCACATAATCTACATTGTTGCCTGCAACAGCGGGCTGGGGAAGTATAAGACATTGGGAGCGATACGTTCGCTGATACCAACTTGCAAGATCCAATACGAAACGCCGAAAGTTTCTAGTTGCGGCTGTAAGTCATAGGTTCAAGCGTTTTTCTAAACTTTATTTAGTTATTCCAAAAACTTTGTTCGTTTCTATCTCTTTAATGATCAAATAAAAAAATCCCACCTGGATTCGATGCTCAGAATGCGCTATGGGTTTGACTTAACTGATTCAAAACTGGGTATGGCCAATCACCCACCATCTCCACAAGTGAAATTCCAGGATATCTTTAGAATGTGACTGTGGAGCTGTTGACCAATTCTGTGGAGGACTAAGCGAACCATACTTTGATTTGACGATGTTACTAGTTTTTACACAGAGCGACTGTCGTATGACTTTCGCAACCCAAAGGGTAGATCAGAACCAATCTTTGGATAGGTTTAAACGTTAGATGGCGTTCGGGACCCACAGCTTTACTTATACTCAATGAATGAGGAAGTAGAAATTTGGTTGTAATGTTATTTAAACTGACGGGTTGAAGCAGTCCTTCAAGTGTGTCGATAGTACAGTCAAGTACCAAAATACCTGACCAGGCCCTCTACGTATATCTTCAATTTTCTCTTAAACTAAAAATGATATTAACATGAAAATTTATATTCAGAAAGACTTAATCAAAATCTGTCTGAATATAAATTTTCATGTTAATATTATTTTTAGTTTAAGAGAAAATTGAAGATATCCGGAATACCAAACTTCTCGCTTGTAACTTAGACCGCGCCAAACGCTATTGCAACTAATACGCGTTATATGCAGTTCTAATTAAAGTGTTATGTTAGTTTGTTGTCTAATGTCGCGCGAACGTCTACAAATGCTGTACGAATGACGCTACGTGCGATAAGATTGTACTTGAGGTCGTTTTAACTGACATACAATGGGTTTTAGTTGCTTATTGTGTTTGTAAGCTTTCAAAATTCTTATTTCAGGTTTTTGAGCGTGGTTGGAAAACCCATTCATAACGATAACCCGGTTATATCAGGTAACCCTTTTTCGGTTAATCCTTTGATTCGGTTAACCCACACAATAAGGGTAACAGTAACCGTTATCTGAATAGGTTTATTAGGTTTTCCTATTGAAAAATGTTATATAATAACATATATAGATGACTTTTTTGATGACACACTGTAGGTAACAGATAGACACAGATTCGATAGGTAGAAACCACATAATTAATAATTTCTTTCTTAATTACATTCTTTACTGTATTGAAATTTAAACTAATAAAGATATTTTTTTTG
This sequence comes from Acrobasis suavella, assembly GCA_943193695.1. NCBI lineage: Eukaryota > Metazoa > Arthropoda > Insecta > Lepidoptera > Pyralidae > Acrobasis > Acrobasis suavella. The sequence continues at coordinate 3,597,274 of OW971929.1, forward strand.
AATCGTCAATTATAAAACGCATGTACTCACCTGTTTATTGCTGAATTTATTCCTTTATGTAACAATTACTATTTAGATTGTAAATTAATTTCGGACACAATGTATCTTGTTAATGAATAAATGAAATATAATATATATAACATGGGCACGATTTTTTAGATTAAATTTGTAGCAAGTATTCCACTTTTTCTTTATACTTGTAAATATGTAAATTATTTTATCTTACTTATTTAAATAAACCTTTGTTTCAGTGTAAACACGGCAAATATTGCTTAAGCTTTTTTTAGCATAAAACGCTCCAAAAGCTTCTTTCAAGGCTCGAATCCGATTCGGAGGTGTGATGATGCCGCGGGCTGTGGGCCGGGTTTCTGGGTCACTATCAACCGGTGTTTGGTTCTCGGGGTGAAAAGAAATTTTAACAAGTCGACAGTTTCTTACGCCAAAAAGAAGTGAGATTGGGATTTAATGTTTGTTTACGACTTCAAATTACAGATACGTTATCATTATCAGATACAATATCTGACGACCTCCGTGGTGTAGTGGTCACCATGCTAGTCCGCCACCCAGAGGTTCCGGCTTCGACCCCCGGTCAAAGCAAGTTGGAAAATGGCCTTTTTCAGATTGTCCTGGGCCTTGGATGTTTATCTATATGTGTATTGTTATAAAATATAGTATCGTTGAGTTAGTATCCCATAACACAAGTCTGAAACTAACTTTGGGGCTAGTTCAATCTGTGTGATTTGTATATATTTATTTATTTTTATGTGTCCCTGACGGGGTAGCCAGAGCCCAGGGCCGTAAAAAATCTGTTCACAAAGGTATCCCGGATATTACAAACAAAAAAAAAATTAGTCGAATAGATACGACCTCCGTGGCGTAGTGGTCACCATGCTGGTCCGTCACCCAGAGGTCCCGGGTTCGATCCCCGGTCAGGGCAAGTTGGAAAATGGCCTTTTTCAAATTGTCCTGGGTCTTGGATGTTTATCTATATATGTATTTGTTATAAATATACTATTGTTGAGTTAGTATCCCATAACACAAGTCTCGAACTTACTTTGGGGCTAGCTCAATCAGTGTTATTTGTCCCTATATATTTATTTATTATTTATTATTATAACCTTTTAGAAGTTGGCTTATCAATTTTAGTAGATAGTTTGTTTTTCATATATTTTTTGAACATTCGCTAAACATACAAAATCCACCATCACCATCATGCTAAGGGGGTCTTTGGGTCTTATAGCGTGTTCAGACGACACGCGCACACGTGCTGTTGGAATTTGTTGCATATAATTTGAGTCTTATCACACACGCATCAATACAACTCAAATTGCATTTACCGAAGTACAATTGGGGCGAGCGCGTAGCGTAGGCGAGGCGTGCGCATGTGGATTTCAGTAAATGCAATTTGAGTTGCATTGATGTGTGATAGAACTCAAATTATAATTGTGCAACAAATCTCAAAGCGCGCTAGACGTGCGCTAGGCGTGGGCTTGAGGTGCGCGTATCGTACGAACACGCCCTAAGACCCAAAGACCCCCTTAGCGTAATGGTGATGGTGGATTTTGTTTGTTTAGAGAATGTTAAATTTTTTTTTAAAAAACTAACTATCTACCAAAATTGATAAGATGACTGTGAGGTGTCATATTCACATTTTTTGACAACTTCTTAAAGGAAGGAGGTTATCTATTCGACTAAATGTTTATTTTTTTTGTTTGTATGTTCCGGGATACCTTTGTGAACCGATTTTTAAAAGCCTTGACTATTGAGTTGGTCCCATACTGATTTGATGTAGACATTATTAAGAACTTTGGATGTATGACGTCGGTGATTCTTTTTGTAATAATTTTTAAAAAACTAACAACCGACTTCACCCCCAAACTACCCAACCGATTTTCATAAAATTTCCATGGTACCACCTGGAAAGTATACCCTTTCAAACAAAAAAAGAAGTTTTTAAATCGGTCAAGGCGTCTTTGAATAATCGGTGAACATACATGAAAAAAAATAAAGGATCGCGACGAATTGATAACCTCCTTCTTTTTTGGAAGTCGGTTAAAAATAAATATATAATATCATGGACAAATCACACAGATTGAGCTAGTCCCAAAGTAAGCTTAAACTTGTGTTATGAGATACTAACCCAACGATACTATATTTTATAATAAATACATATATAGATAAACACTCAAGACCCAGGACAATTAGAAAAAGGCCATTTTCCAACTTGCCCTGGCTGGAGATCGAAACCAGAACCTCCAGATTAGCAGTCTAGCGTGTTGACCATTACGCCACTGAGGTCGTCAAATAGTATTTAAGTATACTTTGTTACTTATGTAAATTAGCTAGTAAGTTGAGTTGTTCCATACTTAATAATCAGTGTCTTCTAGTATTATGTAGACACAAAGGTACATACATATACAAAGGTACATAGGGTAAGAAAAACGTTTATTTGCCCCGATAAAAGTACTCTTGTTTTATTTTTATACCAATTGTACTTGCGTACCTAATCGTTTTGAACCCCTTGGGATATAAAAAATAATTGTATCTACCCAGGAAGTCGACTCCATGAGACAATAAACATAAAGGCCGTTTAAAATGCAGAAAAACCGAGTGCGTACAACCCTTACACCCTCTTTAGTCGAAAGTCTTTTATATACCTATATAGACAACTTTATTTCTACTGTGTTTTTAATAAATCGCACTGATTTGCTTAGCCTTAACAAGTAAGTTTAAACTTGTGATTGTGAAATGGGATACTAACTCAGCGACACTATATTCTATAATAAATATATAGAAAACTTCCAAGACCCAGGGAAATTAGAAAAAGAGTCATTTTCCAACTTGCCTAGGTTGGGGATCGAATCCAGAACCTCCGAGTGACGGACTAATGCATTAAGGTACTGTATTCCAACGGCCCACTCGGATGAGGTGCGGGGCGATCTGCGAGGCATCCCGCAGACTTTTACATATCTCGTCTTACTGAGGAACGGGAGGCGGGGAAGGAACGGAGAAGGACCCGGAATGTAGATTTTATCGGTTTTTTTTAGAAGTAATCATTTTCCAGAAAGTGACCAGAAATAGTTATAGTGTATGTAATTTACTTTTTTGTAAAAACTTTTGTAAGCAATGTTTTCATAAACTCTGTAATAATCAATAATACATCCAAAAATCGTCGAATTAGCTTCCGCTGCTGATTTTTTTTTGCTCGAGGTAAGTTATCGATATCATGTTTTGAACTAGAAATAGTCCAAGTACATAAAGTAAACTACAGTGTATATATTTTTTTGACTTTCTTTGACGTAACTTACTACTTGTTAGTTTATTATTGAGCCAAACTGATGTTACATTGGGAATATCTAGCCACGCCACGGAGGAACTTAGGGTTAGTAATTGCAGATTTTGCAATTACATTAACCCTAACTTTCACCCGGAATTAAGTCATAATGACGGGTTATTTACCGTCGACATATAAATTATTATCGACATACTAGGTTCTTCAATCTAAACTACGTACTTTTCTTATGGGATCAATAAAGAGTAAAATAAAAAAGACCTAGGCAATAAATTGTCGAATAAACATTATTGATAAAGTAAAATAAATAATAAATAAAACTAGTTGTGAGTGAAACCTTAAGACAGGCGATAATTATTCTAACCTCGACCAGTAAAGATGCAGTTTAGATAAGCGATAGAAAACACATAAAAAGCTGTCTATCTGTAGCCTCCGGCTAGAGCTACCGTTAAATAGTGCAAGTGTAAAATTGTATATGTCACCCTATGATTGAGACTAGGACCCTATGATTACGACTGCCTCCGTAGTCCAGTGGTCAAGGAGTTATCCTTGTGACCCGGAGGTCATGGGTTCGATTCCCACTGGGAAGCATACTTTGTGAAAAGTTGTTTCCAGTCTGGATAGGATATTGCAGGCTTGAATCACCTGATTATCCGAAAAGAAAGATGATTCCGTGTTTCGGAAGGCACGTAAAAAACTGTGGGTCCCGAACGCCACCTAGCGTTTGGCGCAGCGCACCATCAAACTACCCAAGGATTGGTTCCTGGTTTACCCTTTGGGTTGTGGAGGTCAGACGGCAGTCGCTCTCTGTAAAAACCAGTAACCTCGTCAAATCTCCTTGGTTAGGTAGCGGACCCCGGGCTCTGAAGCGTTGCTGCTGAGGATGCAACCGGGAATACGCTCAGATGATGATGACCCTATGATTGAGAACACTGATAGTTTATAAACAATCGCGCGAGATTGTAAACTGTCGATAAATTGTGAAATGTATTGTACTGCACACAATTTAACGTACTAATTTACTATGGTTTATAATCTTTCCAGTTTAAACCGTCAAATTGTAAGCTGACATTATACTATGTGACTGCACCAGCCTGGAATGCATCTTAAGCGCTGATTGGTTAGAAACGTCATGTACCCGTGACATAATATTTGACTGTCATTCGTTACTCGCCGAACATCAACAACAATGTTTTTTTTTGCCCACCAACAGCCCGTGTGCACCCGCCACCAACAGCTGATGCATGCTCCCTCCGATACTGCTGCATCCGCTGCGGCTGCAGCAATATCGGACACCGCATACGCGACACGTGTTTCGCCTCTCCACGAGGCATCTTCAGGCACCAAACAAGTTGTTGATCGTTCGGCAGATTCGACGCTTGACTGCCGAACTTGGTGGCGGGTGCACACGGGCTGTTGGTGGCAGGTATGCTGGGACTAACAGTAGTGGGTGGGCGCCGGCCGGCAATAGTTTGCATGAACTAACTGGTGGCGGAATTGCACAAAGTAATTCAAATCATGTAGTATGTAACTTTCAAACTATTTAATGAACTACTGTTTATAGTTTAAAGTGAGAACGTGAAGCTTGTCTACGCACATTTGCGAGAAACGGCCACTTTTGGCGTATGTGCGTAGAAAAGCTTCACATTCTCACTTTAAACTGTAAACAGTAGTTCATAAAATAGTTTGAAGGGGTATCTACCTGATCAAGACAAAATTTTAAATGATGTCTCAACCTATCAAATGATTTATTTCAAATGGGGGCAGCACTGGACCCCGGAAAATCAGGTATCCCCCTTAACAAGCCGTCTTTCAACAGCCTCCGTTAAATAGTGCAAGTCTACCACGGCTCTTATATTGGGACTGCTTTTATGCACGTCTGAAAGAAAATGGCAATTCGTCTCTTACATTGAAACACAAAACTAAAAATTGTCCCATTTGTCACCAGTGTTAAGTCGACTTACGACATCCACAAGAAGAAATGTAGTGGTCCTATTCTAAGCCGGAAAACACGGCACTAAGATAAGCGATAGAAAACATATAAAAAGCTGTCTTTCTACAGCCGGGCTACCATTAACCAGTGCAAGTGCTAGAATGTACAATGTCCCGTGTACGGCAGTTTAAAGTGGATAGTGTGAGTTATTAGCTGCTTTATGGCCGTATTAAAAACTTGTCCCGCCCGCGCTGGCTACAGCTTTATAAGCACTTGCTAATAGGAATATAGTACTTACGAGTATGTGCATGTACTAGCTTTTAACTTTACCATACCTACCCATCGCCTTATAATTATTTCTCTTCCTTGTCACTAGATGGCGCTATACGTAATCAAACAGCATTGGATCCCAAAAAATTCACGCCCCTGAAGAGATATTCTACATATATTTGTATAAATAAATTATCACATCACATTAATATTATAAAGACGGAAGTTTGTGTATGTTTGTTGCTTCTTCACGCGCAAACGGCTGGACAAATTTTGATATAATTTGGTATGCAGAAAGCTGACACCCTGGATTAACACATAGGCTACTTTCTCCGCGGGTAACGCCGGAAGGCGCAGCTAGTAAAATACAACGTGTAATGAAAGGGGTACCCCTCTTCCATTAGTAGTTAAGTATTCCTCCCGAAAGGGAGTAAACATACTAATCAATATGGACAACTTTTACTATGGGACCATCCTTGTAATCATAAAAAAAAATTACGGCTTCATACTTTTTTACACGGTAGGTATTTAGTTTTGTATGGAGCTGAAGATATATTTTACGATTTCAGCGATGGCCCCATAGTAAAAGTTGTTCACATTGATTAGTATGTTTACTCCCTTTCCGTTACACGTTGTATAATATAGGTAACCATAGGTAAACGTGGTATAATATAATATAAATAATTTTCTTTGGTCTCTCTCGTCCACGTGTCTGATGTGAAGTGTCAGTGTCTCCATAGTCTGTTTCAGAAAAAGAGGACCAGGAAGATTGAGGCATATATACACGTACATGCCTCGATCTTCCTGGTCCTCGTTTTCCTTTTGATTCGATCTTCCTGGTCCTTGTTTTCCTTATGCCTCGATCTTCCTGGTCCTTGTTTTCCTAATGCCTGGATCTTCCTGGTCCTCGTTTTCCCTTTATCTTTCTTTCAATGATACAGATACATTATCACGTTTTTGTCTCTAATGAGGTAGACAGAGCCAGGGCCGTTAAACGCAAAGGCCACTTTTAGCGTGATGGTGGGTGAGAAGGTAAAAATAACCGGCCAAGTGCGTGTCGGACTCGTGCACGAAGAGTTCCGTAATATTATATACAAAAATCACGTTTGTTGAATGGAATCCCCACATAAATATTTATTCTATTGTTAGTGTTTCTTTTTATAGCCGCAACAGAAATATAGCATTTGTAAAAATTCCAACTTTCTAGCTATCACGGTTTATGAGAGACAGTCTGGTGACAGATAGAAAGATAGACGGACGGACCGACGGACGGACAGACAGACGGACAGCAGAGACTTAGTAATAGGATCCCGTTTTACCCTTTGGGTACGGAACCCAAGTGGTAAATAAACCCCTTTGGGTATTTATCCAAATGGAAACAAAACAGTGATGGGTTAAGTCGCATCATTCATTAGTATGATTCGCATTCTCTCCCATTTCCTCCATCGGCTTTTACGAGCTGCGCGGGAAAAGAAGCAGCTGATTTTAAACTGAATTAAAGATACTATTATCAATAAAAAACCCATATTATTTATTTCTTTGAATACTTACATCATTATTTACGAGATTTTAGTAGCCGACGTTTAAAGCGAACAGCTTTCTGCTGCTTTAAGCTTAGTAAAAAGACTTACCTTAAAAAAAATAAAAGAGATATGTATACAGTTATCCATAATACCATACAAATGTATTGTGACAAAAGTGCTGGCTGCCACTCCTCTCTAATATTAGCAATGCTTGTTCGTCGCTTGTTGTTTCATGTCCTACTATTAAAAACTTATATAAATATTTATTTATTTAATTTATAAATGAATAAAAGTATAATGGAAGACTTAAAGTATAAAGCCTTATCTACCAGTTAACCAAACGGGTGATGTGGAGAATGACAGAGGTAGTGCAAGACCTTAAGGGGCTACATGAATTTTCGGGGGGTCCAGTGCTGCCCCCATTTGAAATAAATCATTTGATAGGAAACGGAGACATCGTTTCAAATTTGGTTTTGTTCAGACCCTAGATAACCCTTTAAACTATTTTATGAACTACTGTTTACAGTTTAAAGTAAGAACGTGAATCTTTTCTTCGCACAATTGCGAAAAACGGCCACTTTGGCGTATGTGCGTAGAAAAGCTTCACGTTCTCACTTTTAACAGTAAACAGTAGTTCATAAAATAGTTTAAAAGGTTATCTAGGGTCTTATCAAGGCCAAATTTTAAATGATGTCTCCGTTTCCTTTCAAATGATTTATTACAAATGGGGGCAGCACTGGACCCCGGAAAATTCAGGTAGCCCCTTAATAAACACATCATTATAAAGTTGTAAGTTTGTTTATTGATTAAGTTGTGTGTTTGGTATTTACTTAGCTGTTTACCTTATTATACATATAGCATATATTTTACCCCAATTTAAAACAAAAAATGTACACATATTTTTTTAAATTTAGTATCGTCAATTATCTGCCTTTAAACCACGCGGCCAGCGCTGCGGGTAAAGTCTAGTTGAAAATAAAGTAATAATTGCTTTTTGTACTTGCATGTTTTGGATTGCAACCAATTTAATGGGTTTTTAATGTTTTTTTTTCTGTGTATTTTTGTAATAGTTTAATGTGTAATAAATGTTCTGTGTGATAATAAAATAAAATAAAAATACAACTTAGAAATGAGATTTTCTAAACATGTTCTCAATTGTCTAAACATCGCAAAACCTGAAAACATCGGGCCAACTTAGCAGTTTATGTATGCTTCTCTTACATAAACATCTCCTCTCACAAGCCTACTAAAAGAGATTTCTTTTGAGATAAGTAGTGCCTTTGTACAACTTTTACTCGATGTATTCTTTGTACAAATTTTCCATGTACTTAAATTGGTAAATAAATAAATAAATACATTAACCTTAACACCTTCCGATAAGCATCGCAGTATTTTTCTGTGTATTTTTGTAATAGTTCGTTGTAATCTGTTTTGTGTGATAATAAAATAAAATAAAAATACCATTTAGAAACGAGATTCTAAACTAGTTCACAACTTTCTAAACATGAACACTTGAAAAACACCGAGGCAACTAAGCAGTACATTTACCTTACCCTAAACACCTCCCGATAAGCATCGCAGTAATGTTTCTGTGTATTTTTGTAATAGTTGTAATCGTTTTGTGTGATAATAAAATAAATAAAACAAAAATACCTAATAATAAATAAGAATTTAGAAATGGGATTCTAAACAACTTCACAACTGTCTAAACATAAACACCTGAAAACATCGAGCCAACTTAGCAGTACGTTTACCCTAAACACCTCCCGATAAGCATCGCAGGAAACGTATCAGCCGAGTGGGGAATAAATAAACTGCGGATGCATTAAGTGTGGGCGGCAGGTAGCCTTCCGCCCGCCCTGTATCGCAGATAGCGACCGTTAGGCGGCGTTAGCGGCCGTTAGCGACCGTTAGCGGCCGTAACGACGCCGTTACACGCGCCCGCTTCCTCTGCCATTGTGATATGGAGACCGCTTTTGTAAAATTTTGGATCCTATCGTAAATTTTGTGATCGCGGGATCGGGATGTTAAACTATTTAAAAGGTGTAATGATAGAACTTATATGTATTTGACGATTTCTGTAAGGTGAGGCAAGGACAGGGTCTCAGGACTTCCAATTAGTGCTGCAAACATAATATAATCATCATCATCATTTCAGCCGCATAACGTCCACTGCAGGACATAGGCCTCTCCCAAAAACTTCCAAAACGACCGATCAAGAGCGGCCTGCATCCAGCGCTTTCCAGAGACCTTAGTCACCTTAGTCAGTGGGTGTTTTACGCTTCGCTTTGCCATTCGAGAAGCTTTTTGCCCTTTCTATATAATATTATAAAATAAGCATATAATTTAATATAAACATAGTGTAGTATAAAATATCGTAAGTCTATCGATACTATCTTGGCCTTAAAAAAACAGTAACAATATCGATAGGACTATTGATTTTATCCTATCGATTGTATCGATAGTTTCGATAGTATATAAATTCAATAGTATCGATAGTTTCGATAGTTTCACCTTTCATCAATTGTGTTGCAAACTATTGACTATCGATTGTTCTATCGATATTGTGACTGTTTTCGAGGAAAACTATCGAAAGTTAAACTATGGATAGTTAGGCAACGTTACTTCCGATTATTGTATGGTTTAATGCTACAAGTAAGGAAGGAAGTCTATCATAACATTAAAAGTTTTCTGATAGAGTGTAATCAACGTTATAGTTTAGCTAGCTCTGGTATCGGTAGCTTTTCTTTGAAAGTAAATAAAAATTTAATAGTCTAAAATATAATTATTGACGTGTAAAAGTGCATGTAAAGTCTAATTACATTTAAATTATGTTTTATTTTTTAATTTTGCAGTATTTTAAATATCTTTTAATATAAACAAAAACAGTGTTTTCAAAATATAATTGATGAAACGTCTCGAAACCATGTTTTTGGGTTGTACTTCAAGATCTTATTCTTTTACAGGCGAGTAATGTTTTCTAAGTGCATATTTTTGGTGCATAATAGAAGTGCATCGCGCACTAAGTGCACTATCGTCGTCATTAGGAACGACACCAGCTGACACTATTTTATGCCAGTCCCTGATAGTGTTGCCAGTCTTATGCAAATCGAGGGAGATGAATAGGCATGAATATTGCAAATGAGCTTGGCTTTTGATAAATTAAAAAGCAATGAAAGCTCTTAAACTTAATAAACTTGAAGGTCTTTCGTATCTATATTAATGTTATGTCTTAGTCTGGCATCAAAGGAAAAACGTACCAACAGCTACAGGTGATCTTTTGACCAACGTGGATCGTAGAAGTCGATCAAGAGAATGGGCAGTAACATGGAAATCGTTCTAGGTAGATGCAGGTAGTACATATTATAGAGGTATATTGTTTTGCAACTTTTCTATGCTTTTATTTTAGCCTAGTGTCAACATTTATGACCAATTATGAAATATTATTTATTCTTTACAAATTTCCCTTCTTTAAGACTTTACCTTTACCCTAGACCAAATCAGACTTTCTCATACAAACGTAGTCTAGCTTTTATTTTGAAACGGCATGTCAGATATTGGCGAAATTCTTTAATTAACAAAATATGAACTTAAAAGAGAATATAGTGTATCATTTCATATTTGACTATCAGTATGGAAAATTTCTACACTCTCATAATTATTTTCTTTCAAGTTCATATTTGATTGTCGAAGACTAGTTATATGCCTAGATATATGCAATTTCTTTAAATTTACAAAATACTGCCAAAATCCCACATGTCGTTTCAAAAAAAAAGCTTAGTCAAGCTTTTATGGAAGTCTAGGGTAAGGGGATTCTTAATTTATAAACATAGCTATGCGTGTTTTCTTTAATTTTAGACATGATGTTCAAAGCGACGGGGAATCGTACAAATAACCAATAAGCCAGTATATTTATCTAAATGCAACACACACGCATGAAACATTTTATAAAAAGCAAAACAAATGGACAATCTCATAAAAAAGTCAAGCCGCCGCGTCGTGTCGTTACAAATTGAGATTTGCGCACTTGCTTATAGATTTGCATACGAGATTATGCTATATGCTAAATCCCTGATAAGTGGGACTAAAAGCATGTGTGTGGAACATTTACACTTCAATTTACCTTTTTTATTTATGTTACACAGCGCGGTAAGTGTACGAATGAGTACAATAATAGTTTAAAATTGAAAGCCACCTAGATTTCTGAAATGTAAGAGATTTTTGTTAAAATAAATTACTTAGTTTCTTTTGACAGTCGAGTAGGTACATTTGTTATAAATTATAATAAAAGATATGTTTGCTTTATATGGAACTTTGTGTCTTCATCTTATTGAAATGGGAGATTTTCATTCGGTTTGTATACGACCTCCTCCTGACGACCTTGACAACGTCCGTGGCGTAGTGGTCACCATGCTAGTCTGCCACCCAGAGGTCTCGGGTTCGATCCCCGGTCAGGGCAAGTTGGAAAATGGCCTTTTTCAATTTGTCTTGGATCTTAGATGTTCATCTATATATTATTTTTTATAAAATATGGTACTTATCGTTGAGTTAGTATCTCGTAACACAAGTCTCGAACTTACTTTGAGGCTAGCTCAATCAGTGTAATTTGTCCCTATATATTTGTATTATTGTATTGTATACGTGTACATATGATGAAAATAAATTAAGTTTTTAGTGTAATCATAAAATACGCTACAAAATGAAAATGTTTGAATTGTTTTTTTGTAAACAAGCATTATTGTTGTTCTACATTCGTAATTCGGAAACGTAGGTATATGTTAGCATACCTGATGTTACAATGATAGAAAGTTGTTCCCTTAGTAATTAGCGACTATTAGCTAAACTTGCATCAATAGCATACTTAGATAGAATACCTATTAAATATATACTATATATATATAAACCTGTGTCAACTAAAATAAAGAAATAAAAAGTAAAGTGATTATAAGATTGACGTGCACGCACCGCCTTAAACTCCTGAGTTTCGTGCCGGCGTCTGCGGGCGCCCGATTAAGGCATCTCATTTATTCCTTACTCGTTGTTTACCGATTTTTAATGGCCATTTACTCAAGGTTAATCTAGCCATTTGCGCATCGATTTGCAGCTGCTTATAATGATTTAACATTGTCCGTGTTTTCTTTACACTCAGCCTACACTTTAATTTTCGTTCTATTGATAAGTTACGATACCATCAGAAAAAAAAAAAAGAAAATAATGTTACATATAACATACATAAAATTGTAATTAGGCAGGCAAAGAATATGTTTTGTAAAAAGTTAAATAATTTAACATTTTTATAAAGGTATTTTTTTCTTATTTTTTTATATATTTTACTACTTAAAAACTCTACATATTCTTTTTTAGATTTTTTTCGCCTCTTCCCATTAAATTTAAAAAAGCTGAGTGACATCTTTTTTGGTTGCATAAGTTTGTTCAGTTTTTGCCCAACTGCGCCAGAAGGAAGGTTATGTTTTTCGAGAGTATGCATGTATAATTGTTTGGCCCGCTCTGCAGCCTGAACGGCTCGATGGATTTAAGCTTGAAAGGTGTCATTAGATTCGTCTTAATTCTGAGAGTGACACTGGGTATATAAGAAGGCAGTCGGGTTTTATCTTTTTTAATAATGACTTGTTTTAATTCCACAATAATTGCATACCTATAAATTGGTTTTATGTAAAATTAACGACTTACCCTCATATTCATAAAAATTAACAATCATTTGATAAACCTATTTTAGTTAAAACATGATTTGTCCCTTTCCCTCTTTTCAATGTTTGACATTGCAAGAACAAGACAAGACATATTTTAACTTAAATAGGTTTAGCAAACGTTTGTAATTTTTTATGAATAAGGGGGTTAGAATATTAATGTTAATGATTTAATGTGGCAAAAAAAAATTCTTTTTTTTTTTAATTTGGAGGCTTTACCGTTACTTCAAAAAAACTAAATGTGAATTATGTCCGAAATTGAAATAAGTCCTCACATAATTCGTTATTAGAAGGCGACAATACGAAAAACAGTAATAATGCCGGCGTTAGCTTGTTTAGCCAACCGAGACGGTTTAAGGCAGCAACCAGACTTAGAAGCACTGGATGAGACAAGTTAGGTTTTAGAAACTTCATCAAATTGCAGTAAGTTACAGGTAGCGGCACGAAACTCTAGCGCTGGCCTTGCTTGCTCAGAAGTCAAAAATGAGTACCGTCCTCTCTACATGTCGCTCAGCGCTAAACTTACGTGCCGCAATATGTGCTATGGGTAAACTTACTGCTATTTTACTCGCATGAGTACAGTACTTTGGACATTGTTATTTGTAGCTCTAATTTAAAACAAACCTATGTTTTTTTATATGCATAAGTACATATGTACATAATATCACGCCTCTTTTCCACAGGTGGACAGAGATTACGTACCTCCACTTGCTACGATCCTGACAAACCTCTCTCGCTTCATTCAAATTCAATCTTTTCATACATGTGTCAACTTAAATATTTACATGCTATACACGGTGATTTTTCACTGGTTTTGGAGCCGAAGGCCACTTCACAAGGATCATTAGTAAGACCTAATTAGCTAGTCAAATAAGAAATTCAGGACAAAAAATGATGACTGAAACTCGAAAGTTAAATCGTGAGATCAATTAGTAGCACCGGCGCCTAGCAGCGGCCTGCTAGATTTCGAGTTCACCGGGGTCACGCGGCAGCTTTGGACGGGCGTAACTACGTGGATCGAAAACTATTTTTGCAACTTTATTATCGAATGTCATACACAAATTTGGATTACGTATATGGATAGAGAAGTTTATTTTCCATACGCCATTTTTTTTTCAAAACCAATGAAAAGTCAGCGTGTATAGTAAACACACAGCGTGTACAGGCAAGAAATAGCGTTATATTGTAAAGTCTGTATGATTGTAGCTATGTTTGACAAATAAATGTCTGATTGATACGTTACCGCATTTTTTTACTATTTATATAAATAAGAAATATAAGATTAGAACTAAGGACGCTGAAAGAATAAAGCCGCCAATTACAGGGATTATTACGCATTAAGTGAAGTGAAGCTTTTTTTATCATGACCCAAATGGTCAAACAATTTCCCGTCTTCGTCTAATTTTATTTCTAACTAGCTGCTCCGTTTGCAGCCGTTTGTGCGTGAAGATGTAACAAACATACACACTCACAAACTTTCGCCTTTATAATATTAGTGAGATAAAGAAATTTCCTAGACCATATATGTTCAACAAGACTCAAAAATTATTAATTTTTTTTTACTGATTTCAATATCGTTCCAGCTTTCTCAACTTAGCTGTTTGATGTCACATCTAGTGTCTGTACATCGTGTCTCTACGTGCCGTATCTCGCGGCGTTCTCACCCGCGCTAACGATTTATTTAGCGACTCCGTAACGACGTTTGTACAACCACGCCGCCACACGTCACTCTAGTTGCTGCTTTTTATCGCGAGATAACACCCTGTATACAAGGTTAGGTCAGTATGTTAAGTTGAGCGTTATTTATTTTTGAAATGTATCTTTTTAGTGACACTCTGTAAATTTATGAAGTACATCATGTATGACACATTTATTTAGCGACTCTGTGACGAAGTTTGTACAACCACGCCGCCACACGTCACTCTAGTTGCTGCTTTTTATCGCGAGATAACACCCTGTATACAAGGTTAGGTCAGTATATTAAGTTGAGCGTTATTTATTTTTGAAATGTAACTTTTTAGTGACACTCGGTAAATTTATGAAATACCTGATGTATATAACATTTATTAAGTGACTCTTTGACGACGTTTGTACAACCACGCCGTCACGTCACTCTATTTACTGCTTTTTATCGCAAGATTACACCCTGTATACAAGTTAGATCAGTGTGTTAAGTTTAGTGTCATTTATTTTTGAAATGTAACTTTTTGGTTACATTCTGTATTTTTAATAAGTATGTCGTGTATGTATATCGTTTTTGTATGCGACTTTTTGATGGCGTTTGTACAAAGACGCTGCCACACGTCACTCTAGTTGCTACATTTTATCGCGAGATAACACCCTGTATACAAGGTTAGGTCAGTAGGTTAAGTTGAGCGTTATTTATTTTTGAAATGTAACTTTTTAGTGACACTCTGTAAATTTATGAAGTACATCATGTATGACACATTTATTTAGCGACTCTGTGACGAAGTTTGTACAACCACGTCGCCAAACGTCACTCTAGTTGCTGCTTTTTATCGCGAGATTACACCCTGTATACAAGGTTAGGTCAGTATGTTAAGTTTACCGTCATTTATTTATGAAATGTTACTTTAGTAACACTATAAATTTATGAACTACGCTGCCACACGTCATTTCAGTTGCTGCTTTTTATCGCGAGATAACACCCTGTATATAAGGTTAGATAAGTATGCTAGTCTAGAGTCATTTAATTTACAATTGAACTTTAGTGACACTGTAAAATAAAGTAAATTATGTAACATTTATTTAGCGACTCCGTAACGACGTTTGTACAACCACGAAGCACACGTCACTCTAGTGGCTGATTTTATTGCGAGATAACACCCTGTATACATGGTCAGGTTAGTATGTAGTGTAGTTACATTGTAAATTTATGAAGTACACATGTCATCACTCATCATCATTATTATTTTGATTTGAAAACTTTCCTTTCAGGTAACAAATTGTAAATTTGTGTAGTAACATTGTGTATATGAGATTTTGGGTGGTTTTTGTTTGTTTGGTTGGACAACACAGACCGACAGGTTACTCTTTTTATCTAGAGATAACATCCGATATTTTGATCTGTTCGTTCTTTACCTATTCCTTAGTTCGCCTTTAACGGCATTTCGCTACCCTGAAGAATTTGGCTTATCCACTCGGTAACCAAGTTTCATAAAAAAAAGCAAAACAACTATCTTAACATTTGACTTGTAAAGTTACGACTCTGTTAACTCAGTTACAGAAAAAGACACGACAGTGTACCTAATTGAAAGTAAAAACATTCTCAACAATTTTTTAAAATCAACAATCATAACAAGAATGTAAAAAGTTGCGTCTAAAGCAATCTTAGACTGGTCTATGGCAGGCAGAGATAAGAGGAGTGAGAAAGGCCACACAAAGCTTTCCCTCCAGCGGGCTTTGCACGTATTTAGTTTAATATCGATATTATCTAGATGCATTCAAACCTCTCAAGCATTGTGGGGGCGTTCTTCCACCCTTTACCTAATAAATAACATTTCAACAACCTCCAATTGATATTAAACCTTATCATAATACTCCCAAAGTTGCTATTCACTCATCCGATGTTCACATTCCTTTTTTTCGTCGATGAACGATGTGAATCCTCTTCGGTTTTTAGGTTGATTGATTTTGGACTTTCGGTGGTTTGATTTAAGTGTTGTTTTGTTCAAAGGGTTCTTTGTGAAGATAACATTGTTTTGCAATTGAGATGTAAGTGCAGATTCTGAGCTAGTAATAAGCATTTCACGAGTATGGATCGTTGTTTAGGAGTCCTGGTATTAGTTTTGTGGTGGATATAAATTACGACTTAACTTGAGGCGGGTTGTTGCAAGTTGCAGTGATATTGTCAATGTTAAGAATTGGCCGTTAGTTTCGGTCGTATGTTGTTTGGTATCTAATTCCTTATTGTTAAACGAATGTCTTCATACTTTAACTTTCGTATCTTTCATAATAATAATAATACTCTCTCTCTCTGCGGTCCTAACCACCGGTAACTTGGTTCTTTGCCCCGCTGCCAGCGGGCAGCTAAATTAGGATTTTTTATAATATGTGTTTATTTATATTTTAGTTTTTGTATACATATTATAAAAAAGCCTAGCCATATAATCAAAATTCAAACATTAAGTAAGTAATAATAAAAATCTTTATTTATCTCCACTTAGTTTTTACAATTTTAAATAAAAGAAACACAGCCATTTTAGCAAACTTGTTGTTTTTGCCTGTTTACAAGCTCTGTTAGATGATATATATATGTTTCTGTCAAATATTATTGTTGAGAATAGAATAAGAGCGAGAACTAACTAGATAAAACTGTATCTTCTTAAAATTTGTTTATACAATTTTATGGTAACAATTAGAGGGAAAACAATAATTCCAGTGAACGGGCAAGTAATCGAGAGAAAAGATTCGAAAAACACAAACATTGATAAACGCAGCCACTTAAAAATCTTAATAGCCCGTGATGTATACCTTAAAGTAAGCAATAATAATTGGCCAAGTGAATGTCGAGCCACGCGCAGTGTATGGTTCCGTAGTAACGAATGCCAACGTTGGGTTTATGCTACTGAAATCGCCTAAAAACTAATTTTCTATTAAATTGGTACGAAATTATCCTTTTAAGAGTATATTTTATAAGTTGATCGCCTATAACTTTTTAATTTGTGAACCGTACTTAGCTCCGATAGGTTTCCTTTAAAGTTAGTTATATATACTATAGCTGCTAATTTTTTCAAGTGCCCATATATAACCGTTTAGCAGATAGACGGGGGGGACACTTGACTCTAACAAAAATGTTCACTTCAATACCAAATATTTCGAAAACGGATGGCTAAATCCAAAAACAGTGTTAACAAGCTCATAATATTTTTAAAAGATCTATTCAACGATACCCCACATGCTTGGTTAATCGAGAAAAAAAATTACATTTCACTTTACTTGTATAGGAGCTACCCTAAAAAAAATTTTTTTTTCAGTATATTATGTTACCGTTTTTTTCGCATAATTAACATACACATCCATGCCAAATCACAGCTTTCTAGTACCTATAGTCGCTGAGTAAAACCGCGGACGGACAGACAGACAGACGGACTGACATGGCGAAACTATAAGGGTTCCTTGTTTACTACGGAACCCTAAAAAGCATTTGGTTTACGATAGAATAATAAAAATCATAAATAGAAATATATCCCTTAGAAATACTTCGTCTCCTTTTTATCCCTGTTATGTTTTTTGTCTCAAGCCAGTTTGGTAAAACTGTGCTTTGGTTTCTACCAAAACAAATTCCCTCTCGTTCTTCTGTCAAATTATGCATAGCCATCCTCATTCCTGTCACATAAAAACAAAAAGCTATAAACAAAAACTACTAAAGCAAATTTATAACATAAATTGCGACATACGAGTTATAAAACTTAAAACGGTCGTCTGGGGCGGATTGATAACGCGATACCAGCTGGGCGGGCGCGATAACGCGTCGCCCGGCGCGCCCGCCCGGCGCAAGACAGTGCATCGTCGCAGGCGGTTATCGCGCCCGCCCAGGCTATCTCCCGGGTTTTGTGTCGCTTCAATTTTGATAAGGACGTGTTGAATCGTGTTGAATATTGCTACAAGGCTTCAGTGATGGAAACTGGGTTTGAATTTGTACGTGATTTGAGTGGATTACGAAAAGCTGTGGGCAAAATATAGTTATTTACTTATTATTGATGACTATCGTCTTGAATTTTAATAAAAGGTTGCAGTGATGGAAACTGGGTTTGAATTTGTACGTGATTTGAGTGGATTACGAAAAACTGTGGGCAAAATGTATTTATTTACTTATTACTGATGACTATCCTGTTGAATTTTAATAAAAGGTTGCAGTGATGGAAACTGAGTTTGAATTTGTACGTGATTTGAGTGGATTACGAAAAACTGTGGGCAAAATGTATTTATTTACTTATTACTGATGACTATCCTGTTGAATTTTACTAAAAGGTTGCAGTGATGGAAACTGGGTTTGAATTTGTACGTGATTTGAGTGGATTACTGAAAGCTGTGGGCAAAATGTAATTATTTACTTATTACTGACAACGTCAAGTTAGGTATTAACACGGTTTTACTCACGTAGTATAGTCGGAATAGTTATTGTGTTATCTTATCTCACATTAGTTTAAATGATGTTATAAGTCTAAGTTATTGTTAGTTCTATAAGAATGCATCGATAGTTTTTTTTTAGTTCCTTATTTTACAGTAAAGTTTTTATAGTCGTTCAATTTAATCCTTAGATTATTTGTTGGATACAAATATTTACACGTGTGATCAAATAAAATATTTTTATATATTTAGTTTTTTTGGATAAACATCTTAATGAGATAAGATTACGAATTAATTATATGTTGCTTTTGGTACTATGATATAAATAAATAATATATTTACAAGAAATCCTTAGGTGATGATGGTGATATTTACAAGACATTAAAATTTCAAAACGAAATATATTTAAACATTTAATACACTTTGTACTTTGTAAGTTATAATTGTACGTTAAACTTAACGTCTTTAAATCATTCAATTCTATGCAAATCTATTAAATTTTAAAACGTTATCGTCTGTCTCACACGTTTCATTTTTCCATATGATTTGACGTATGTAATGTCTATGCCTGGGCGGGCTGTTATCTCGTCCGCCCAGGCTGTATCACACACACACACACACATACACAGCAGCGACGGAAGACAGAGCATCGCTTTTCACTTCCATTTTGAAATCGACAAGGAAAATAAAAATATCTGGAATGAGAATGTGCAGGTACGAATAAACTAATTTAATTGTTACAATAACAATGTCTTATGTCTAATTTTTTTTTTATAATTATTTTACGGCTCTGGATACTAGTCCTTTAATGGCTTATTTATTCACTTCTTTATTCCTAACTCTAACCCTAACTATACAATCAAAGTTAGGTGTAGGTCCTTTGATTGCTTCAAGGGAGCTTCTGGAAACAAATCTATACGAGTCCACTGGTTTTTTTAGCTGAATGACTGGCGGACGGCATCTAAAGACGCCCACCACAGTCCGCAAATAAATATCACTACAGCCGCACTATGAGTGACCACTCTAACCATTTCACATATTTTTCATGAGCATGAGCATTTATAACACTAAACTACACCGATTTCATATAATAAAGTCCACTATAATCAATTTGCAAAACAATTTAAAGCAAACTCCAACTGAACCCCTTGAATTCCCGCCAAAAACTCTATATGTCTAATTTTAGTAGCGAAGTATTGTCAATTTCTTTTTTAATTTTGACAAAATTCCGGTATTGAGTAATAGTAAGCATTCTGTAAGTACAAACTTATAATTGTTTATATTGTGATTTCGGGGTTGCTTTCAAAATAAAAGTTGCTCGTATCATGAGTAGTCTGTCCATGTGTTGACACAAATCTGTCTTTTCATTGACTTTGTAAGTAAATTAAAATCCTTTATTAATCCTTGTCGACCTCTGTGGCGTAGTACGGTCACAATGCTAGTCCGCCACCCACAGGTTCCGGGTTCGATCCCCGGTCAGGGCAAGTTGGAAAAATGGCTTTTTTCAAATTGTCCTGGGTCTTGGGTGTTCATCTATATACGTATTTGTGATAAAATATAGTATCGTTGAGTTAGTATCCCATAAAACAAGTCTCGAACTTACTTTGGGGCTAGCTTAATAAGTGTTATTTGAAGACGTACCTTTTTATTTCAATCATTTTACATTTTTACAAATTAAAATATAATAAAAATTACATGTGTTATTTGTCCCTGTATATTTATTATTATTACTAAAACACATTAATAATATAACATTCAAATATGTAAACCAGATGAACAATATAGGCGGCCTTATCGCTAAGGCAATCTCTTACAGGCTACCTTTGGGTTACAGAATTGGCTAATAAAAATAATAATAAATAACTGATGCGATAGTAAGAATAGCACTAACTTGATAATATTATACGTATTAGTTATTAGTTGTATTAGAATTTAAAAATTCCATTTTAAGTATCTTGTTATGTAACGTGTGTACTTATAATGTTCATAATAAAACACAACAAGTCAATGCACAGTCTCTCTTCTAGTCAACCCTATGGTTTGTATAATGTTTAGGCATGCTTGGGCGGGAATGATAAAATACCGCCCGCCCAGCAAGACAGTGCATCGTCGCTCGTTATCTCGCCCGCCCACGCGTGTTCACGGGTTTTTGTCACTCACGCTTGCTAATGGGTGTGAAGGTTAAGTTCATACACACACACTATCATCACGTCTTTACCCCTAACGGAGCATACAGAGCAATTTGTATCTTGCGGCTCTAAGCAGACAGAGCCCAGGGCCGCAAGACTCAAAGGCCACTTTTAGCGTGATGGTGGGCGAGAAGGTGGAAAAAGGAATTATAGTAATGGGTTGCTAGCTGCATCGCCTATTAAAATGATTCGCATTTTCGCTCAATCCCTCGATCGCTTCTACGATATGCGCGAGAAGGTTAAGGGAATACATGAATTTTTTGGGGTCCAGTGCTTTTTAAGCCCCTATTTGAAATATAATTTGGAAGGTAATGGAGATATTATTTAAAATTATGTCTTGATAAAGCCCTAGATAACCCTTTAAACTATTTCATGAACTACTGTTTATAGCTTAAAGTGAGAACGTAAAGCTTTTCTTCGCACATTAGCGAAAAACAACCACTTTTGGTGAATGTGCGAAGAAAAGCTTCACGCTCTCACATCAAACTATAAACAAAAGTTCATTAGACTCAATTTTAAATATTTTTTTCCTTTCAAATAATTTATTTCAAATGGGGTAAATACTACTTTATAATTAAAAGTAATTTTCATTTAATGATGTTTCAGATAATAATGAGTTTAATGTGAATTAATTATGCCTTTAAACTCATTTGTATTAACAGTTGTATTAGTTTAATTGTTCATTAAAACAATATTGCTATAAGAACATGTCTTAAAGTCATGTCACGCCAAAAGTGGCCGTTTTTCGCAATTGTGCGTAGAAAAGCTTCACGTTCTCACTTTAAACTGTAAACAATAGTTCATAAAATAGTTTAAAGGATTATCTAGGATCTGATCAAGACAAAATTTGTAAATGAAATCTCCGTTTCCTTTTGATAGATTTATTTCAAATGGGGGCAGCACTGGACCCCGGAAAATTCAGGTAGCCCCTTAATGCAAGTACGCATTATGTAAAAACTTTCAAAGAAAATTAAAATATTTTTTTTAAATAACAGAATTTAAGGTTAAGTACACTGTGTCGCATTTTATTGAATACTATTTAATATTTTTATAATACCTTGCCATTTTTTTTATATGTATATTAAGAGACCTACCGGCATTAAAATATCATTTTTTTGCTGTGAGGGCTGACTTGTGCTCTCGTAACTAGTAAGGCTCAGACTTTAGAATGTATGTATATTGTATGTTGACTTGTACCATTAGATACCTAAATATATTAAATACAAAAAAAAACATATAAAAATTCATTTACCGAAAATTCTCCGTCGGCGAGAATACTAATACAACACATTCTATATCAATTTCCTTCAAAGAGCTCGATTCCATTTTACGACATTTATTTTATCGCAGTGAATCATAGCTGAAAGTGCACGGCGGATAGCGACGCGGGGACGGGGCCGGGACGTGGGGACCACACGGGCCTGGGATACCCCTTTCGATATATTCCCACTTCGACACACAAACACACATGGAACTCTTTTTTCGTCTCAGTGCATTTATGGTTGCAAGGGTCAACTCAGAGCAAGAAGCGACGCAAAAGGACGTGGCACATACGTTCGAAGAAATATAGAATTTGTTTACTACACAAAAAGATACTAATTGCAGCGAAAGCCGGTATCTTTTTGAGTAGTTAATAAGTTGATCATAAGTTGTACTACTTTGGACCCCGGGGATGCTTTCCGACACTTTCTTTGGAAAGCATCCCCTTATGATATTAATGTGAAGGTTACTCAAGGATCCGAAGACATATGAAGGGAAGAAAAGCAAGGACACAAACTGGAATCATTAAATCTATTTGGCTGTAGGTTTACAACTACACATTATTCGTCTATATCTTTATTTGCAGTTTAAAAATAACAAAAGTCTTGAAAGCGCCGAAAAAACCGATTAGCAAATATGTTTTAAAGTGTAACGTCAAAGAAACCATGTCAAAATAGAAACGTAGTGAGTTGACACACCAAGGCTGTGGTGCAGGGTGGGCGTTTTGATGGGTGTAAGTTTTGAACTTAGTGTATCGAAATGGGAATCATGTCGAAATAGGAATGTGTCGAGTCGACACCGAGGCTGCGGTGCAGGGCGGGCGTTATCGCCGCGCGGCAGCCTCGATATCGTCCGCCCAGCGCTTTATACACGAGGTCTATCGGCACCCACACATTGTCTTTGTGTACACTATCGCGAAACTAACTTTTGTTTTGGTGCCTTTTTGAATCCGCACGTTGTTTTTTAATGTTATTTTTTGAGTGATAACCTTTAACAATGAGAAATTATTTTTAAAAGTGTGTTGTGGTACATTTAGGTTATTTTATGTCGGGAGTAGTGGTAAAGTTAGCAAAAACGTCAATTAGAAGAAGTAAGCATCTAAAGGACTTATAAAAAAATGTTATTTACAAGCTAAGCTTGGGTTGATAGCATTATTTAAGTTCTATAAGTAATAAATATAAGAATAATGTAGCTGCTACGAGAATATTTCCAGATTGTCTTAGACAACCCAGAGGATGATTGAGAATGTAAGTCCAGCCTTTATAGGTTATGCGGGTAGCAACCCTTTAGCATTTTGATTTCCTTTTCCTCCTAACACTCGCCCTGATGATGATCGTCTAAACCGATCGACACTAGTCGGGCTTTTTCGACTTCGCTGCGTGAGTAAAACCGTGTTGTTAAAAATTCCATTTTAAGTATCTGTGTTTGGATAATATTATCTGTAAACTCATAAGATGAAATTGTTATTTTATTAACATTTATTTTACAATTAATTAAAAGTAAAAGTTTATTACCAGTAAAGAAGGTACTTACTTACTTAAAACTAAATTTTAATTGTAAATTGTAATTGTTTCTTTAAATAAGATTTGTATAGAAATTTAATTTTATTGTAAAAAATATTAAAATTTCTGGAGGCAATGAAAGCAAACAATGCGTTATCAGCCCGCGAGATGGAGCGCGTGTGCGGCGTGATAAGGAGCCGCCCGCCCTGCGCCGCCCAGCGCCGCCCAGCGGCACTTCCATAGATCTAGTTTTTTTAAGCCCCGACTAAAAGAGGGATGATTTAAGTTTGGCGGGTCTGTATGTCTGTCTGTGGCTCCCAAATTAATGGACCGATTTTTGTTTGAAAGCTGAAATGGTTCTTAGCTATGTTTGGTGAAAATCGGTTAATTTGTTTAAACGCAATGGTCAGGGAAAGTTGTAAAAATAAATTGTTCAAACGCTACGATGCCACAAACAGACACACAGGCAGACAGACAGACCTTAGTGTAAACTACTTGAGGAACTCGGTGGCCCGGCGGAAGTGCGCATTACTAGCGCTTCCGCAAGTTAAGCGACACCAGGCGTGGTCCGCACTTGGATGGGTGACCACAAGTGGCATGAAAATTTCTCGAGCTCCTCCGTCTGTGTTTCGGAAGGCACGTATAAGCCGTTTGTCCCGGCTCTCATCATTGTATGGCAGTCGTCAAGCTATGTCAGATGCCTTTAGGCAGCCTGAAAAATCTGACACCAGTGTTGGCCACTTACATACACGAAAAACAAACAAACAAGTGTAAAACTTATAAAATACCTATATTTTTTGTTAAAAAGTAAACCGATAAATGCAAAAACTATTACACTATATATTGAGCTAGCCCCAAAGTAAGTTCGAGACTTGTATTACGGGATACAAACTCAACGATACTATATTTTATAACAAACACATATATAGATAAACATCTAAGACCCAGGACAATTTGAAAAAGGCCAAGGCCTCCGGGTGGCGGACTAGCATGGTGACCACTACGCCATGGAGGTCGTCAGACTAATATATCACACTAATATTATAAAGTCGAAAGTTTTATAATATTAGTAAAGAAGTTACTTCTTCACACGCTGGACCAGTTTTGATAAAATTTGGTAAGCAGAAAGCTGACACCCTGGATTAACACAGCTAGTATAAAATAATTTGACAAAACGAACACATGAGAATGTACTGCTGGTCTTGTAGATACAGCACACATTGCAGAATACAACATATATTATGGTACTCTATGATATACAACACAGTACGCGAGGGCGGGCGCTGCCTTATCACGCGGCACACGCGCTATCACGTCGCGATACAGCCTTACGCGTTGTTTACCTCATTTATTTTCATCAGCGGGTTTGATATTTTAAGGAACACAGTGTTTAAAAATTGTGATTCAAATCTCTAATTTTTTGAAGTGAAAACTTCTTTAGATGCGCTGTACACTTTTTGTAATGGGTAAAAAAATGTTAAACTCGCTTCAGGGCGTCAGGGCGTCAGGACACGTGACCTGATCGAAAATTCGTAAGACAGCCGGCGCGGCGCGGCGTAGGAGAGGAAGTATCCCCCTCTCTGTTTACGGCGCGGCGAAAATGTATGCCTGCGCCTGCTGTTTCGTTCAGATGGCACAGGGCGCTTGCGCGAATGTTCGTTTGTGTTTATGTTACAGCGTGCCACGCGCATCCATGGAAATGCACAACGTTAATATTCAAGTTTTCACTTCTGCCGGCACTCCCGGAGTGCAATCCGTCGTTTTTTTTAATCTTATTTATGGAATGTTATGGCTATTTCATGCTGGTCTAAGAGAATACAAAATAATAACCAGCCAAGTGAGAGTCTGAGCCAGCGGACTCAAAGGGTTATCTATAAAAAATCACGTTTTATTATGGGAGCCCCACTTAAATATTTATTTTATTCTATTTTTGTATTTGTTGTTATAACGGCAACAGAAATATGATCTGTGATTTTTTTTACTGTCTATCCATCACGGTTCATGAGATACAGCGTGTTGTCAGACAGACGGACGGACGGACGAACGGACAGCGGAGTCTTAGTAATAGGGTCTTTACCTTTTGGGTACGGAACCCTAAAAACTAAAATGTGATAGCTTTTCTTACCGCGCAGATCGTAGAAGGCGATGGAGGGAATGACCGAAAATGCGAATCATTTTATTACGCAATGTGGATATAAGTAACTGATCACTATGCTGATTCCTCTTTCCACCTTCTCGCTTAATTGGCTTTCAGGTCTTGCGGCTCTGGGCTAACTAAAATGCTCTATTTGTCCCATTTAGGTTAAAGCGAGATATTATGAATTTTTTTTGTTTGCGTAAGTGGCCAAATCTGGTGGGCAATGAATCAAGGCATATGAATTATCTTCACATCTGCCATACATTGTTGACAGATGTGTATGGACATAACGTGCCTTCTAAAGCTCAAAGGAGCTTAAAATATTTTTGTGCCACTTGTGGTCACCCATCCAAATGCGAACCACGCCTGAGGTGACTTAACTTGTAAAAGCGCTAGCAATGGCTACTCCCATCGAGCCACTGAGCTCCTAGAAAATGTGCTTGAAAATCGAGATAACTTGGAACTTTAAAGGTTAACTTCTCTCATACAACTTTAGCTGTTCATCTGTCATGTAGGAGGAACATGAGAGTTGCGGCTTATCACTCCCCAACTGATAACACTGTCAGACCAGCTGTTAGTTTTGAGTTTTTGAAACCCATTTCTTTTTTAGAAATTTTTTTTAATAATTAAAGATAATTTATTACACAAGTATACAGTTTAAAAACTAGACTGAAAATCTAAATAAACATCTAAATTAATCTTAATTAAAAATCTAAGTGTGGGTCGTTTTGCGTGGTGCCAAGAACACTGGCTGCATTTCCACGCTGAATGGATACTGCAATCCTTTGCTCGATTTGTATTTTTTAATTAATTGGATTAAATTAGTTTCCACTTTTTAACAAGAATGGGCCTTATAAATATTTTCTTTGTTAATTAAACATTTTACAATTTTATTTGCCAGGCAAATTAAAAAAACCCTCACGACACCATCTAGTGGTGAGTGGCGAAACTATGTATTCTGATTTTGAGTGAAATTGATCCTTAGCACCATCTATTTATATGTCAGGTAAATTTAAAAACTTTCATTCGAGCGTTAACCCCTAATAACTTTTAAAAGGCTGAACCAAGTTTCATCAAACATAGCTAAGAACCACCGCAATAGAACCTACTTTCACGTAAAAAAACTTCATCGAAATCGGTCTATCCGTTGGCGAGAGCTACGATGCCACAGACAGGCATCGTACGTTACGTCAAACTTGTAACAATCCTTTTTTTGTTGGGGGTTAAAAACTGTACATTTGATTCTATGCTTTTACTTTGTATTTAAAAAAATAATTTGCATGAAATTGCATAATAATTTGCACAATAAAAATTGTCTATTTAGTAAGTAAGAAAGTCTTCATAAATTACTCTATTTAAGGTTAGATAATAGCGTTACAAAATCGGAAGAGCCGTGCGGTGGACAAAGCGTCAATTTGAGATAGCGACGCGACGCGATGGACTGTGTGACGATACGCGCTTCGGCTCATTAGATACTGAATACCTTGATTGCATGAACTTTGGCATATGGCGAAATAGAATCAAAATCTAAAAGTCATTGCAATGTACTCGTAACAGTTACTCGCTTTCCGCTCAGTTCTTGCTGTGCACTTAGAACTTTACGCGATGAACTGACGACGGACCAACTGAAATCTTTATACTATGCCATGGTAGAATCTAAACTACGTTACAGTATTATATATTGGGGAGGAAGTTACGATTACAACATAAATAAAGCTTTCGTTGCGCAAAAAAAGCGATACGTTCGTATATCGAAGAGAGAATCATGAGTAGAACACTTTAAGAGGCTTCAAATTCTAACCGTTCCTTCTCTATATATTTTTGTGCTTTTAGTAGGTTTTATTAAAAATAGAGCTTTATTTGAGACGGAAGAGGAAATGTTGTTAAGGGAAAGTACCAGACGAAAAGACGTTCAACAAAAAATTACTCCAACTTTAGAAATTGTTAAACACAGTCCGCGATATCAAACAGTAGTCTTATTTAATAAATTGCCAAATCATCTAAAGGTAGTACGAAAACTTTCAAAATTTAAAAGTGAATTGAGAACTCTGCTTCTGAAGAAGTGCTGCTATAGTGTTGATGACTTTTAATTTCGCATTAGTTATTAAATTGCAATTTGGAACTGATATATTATTTGCATAGACTTAAATGTATTATCAAAATGTACTAATTAAGTAATATAGGACATATGCATGCATTTAAAATGAATTTTAATTTTGTAATTTTTTTGTATTTTTGTAATATTCGAATGCAATGTATTATTGTTTATGAATAAATTGAATTAAATTGAATTGAATTGCTCAGCGCCTCTCACTATCTTAAATATTATCTATGAAGAGACGACTCAAGCGTACACAATTTTTGTTTAAATAATTAATATTAATACGTGTTACTTGGTTCCACTTGCCGATACATCATACAGCGTGAGAAGGACATACCACAACCACAGGCTATATAAGATCATAAAGTATAATAAAATTAAAATAATAGCCAAGAAACAAAAAAAATATTCGGCATTTCCATACAAAAGTGTAAAGCCGCCGGGGCAATTTGTATGGGAATGTTGAAATTTTTTTTTTTGGTAATTTGGTTGTTATTTTCATGTCCCTTCCACATTGTATTTTTTTATTATTATGTTATTTGTTTTTCAGTAAGTGAATGTTTATTCTTTTGAGAAATAAAGACTCTTCCCATATTTAGTATTAAGAAAAGCACTACAATTGAGTAGTACGTTTAAGAACTTAATTTCTATAAAACTTTGTAAAATGTATCTAATCTTGAGGGATCCTTTACTCATCATAATACAGCAAAATAGAATTCCTAAAAAAACCTTTGACTCTGAAACAGTCATCCAAATATATATCCGACGTACAAAAGCCCATACGCGACACAATAACTGCCCACGACGCGTTGTCGTGTCATTTTGCGAAATATCGCGCGCGGTCGCGTCTAATCGCGCGCTGCATCGCGACGCGCGACCACCCGTTCGATAGCGCGCGGCACGCGTTTACACAGTAGCGAACAGAAGCGAGCTATTCTCTGAGCTGAGTCGACTTGGACAGTTTGTTGAAGTTGTGTTGTATTGATGAGCTTAGTAAAGTAAATCAAGTATATGTCGGCGGTACATTTATACCCAGTATATCTACGTATGTACCTATGTAAGTAAGATTTTTAGCTCAAGTGTCATAAAAATATTGTAACTTGCGTCTATAGTAAGCTTGGGCCAACTGGGTTTCGACCCGCCAGGAAGCCATTACAAAATTGAATAAAAAAATCGAGTATCATTAATTAAAATGTTATCTATTTCTTAAAATAAACTATTCGGCTCGTACTTCTTCTGAGAACGTTTGAACTGCATCCTTGAGACGAGTTGGTTTTTTTGTTGTTCGAATATAGGCCGAATCGGTCACGGAATTACTTAAACATGAGAAAAGCAAGTTTAAAAGTTTAAAGTTTAAAGTTCCAGGACGACTAGATATAGCTTTTGAGTATAAATCTATGTCTATCTATCTATAGTTGTAGAACAAAGAACAATAAAGATTTGTTTAAAAGATTTCAAAGACATTTGTCAAATCAAAAATATGCCAAAGAAGTTCGTTTCCATGTAACACTCATCCAGCTATGACGAACAGTCGTATCCCTCATTTCAACTTTATTGTTTACGTCATAAAGTCTTGTTTCCAATGATATCAGCTGGGGATTGTATGCAAAGATTTGTCAACTTCTGAGAGCGGTGGTCTCATCGCACGAACTTAGAATATCAGTATCCACTAAACTTTGCAACGTTTGTTGGAAAAATAATTTGAGAATCAAAATAGAAAATAAATAATTACGTGCCTTCAAAAGCACGGAGGAGTTCTAGGTAGAATTTTTTATGCTTCTTCTGGTCACCCATCCAAATGCGGACCACGCCGGGTATCGATAAACTTGCAAAAGCGCTAGTAAAGAAGTAGTACTTTGTACCAGTCCAGCAGAATACAAACATCACGTCTTTATCCCTTATGGGGCAGACAGAGCATTCTGGGTCTTACGGTTCTAAGCAGTTAGACGAGGGCCGCAAGACTCAAAGGCCACTTTTAGTGCGATGTTGGACGAGAAGTAATCACAATAGATATGGGTTGCATCTGTTGCAAGTTGTAAGCCAAATCGCCCTTAAACATGATTTACATTATCGCCCATTCCCTCGATCGGTTTCTACGATTTGTGCGGCAAGAGAAGCGGCTGGTACATAGTAAGATGTCTTTTTTATATAAAAATAAAATAAAATCGTTTATTATCTATCAGACAACTCAGTCCATAGAAATATTAAATTCATTAAACTGAAAATGAATTAAAATTGAAATACATAAGCCAGAATATATTTTCTCAAATCAGCACGGCACATCGAATCTTCGCTATTGATTCACCTAACAATCATTTCACCAATAAACAGTAATTAAGGGCAAGCGACGCTACCACCTGTTGCAGCAGATAGCGACACGACTCCTATCTCGCTCATTACTAGCGAATAGCGAACTGTAATGGCGGTGACCCACAAACTGCCGATTTTGTTCACGTTTTACTGTCTGTGATGATTAGGACTGAACGTGGAATGTATGGATTGCTTCTTTCTCCGTGCAGATCAAGAAAATGGACAAGAGTTGGGTTCATTATTAAGAAAATGAAATCAGCACAAATCAGATTGTGTTCACGTCTATTCTTTAGCAAGGAAAGCTCCTTTTTCCTATCAATTTAAGGTCAGAAACAGGAATTAAAAAACAGTGAATTAAAAAAAAACCTATCAGTGTCGACACGAAAACAAAATATAACCATAGGGTCTGGTTATCAAACATTTTTTTTTGTCTGTATATTATTTATAGATGTTAATCTATAGGTGTATTTATCAAAAAAAATATTTTATCGTTTAGTTAGTATCTCATACGTAGCACAAGCTTAAGCTTATTTTGGGGCTAGCTCAATCTGTGTGTCAATATTTATTTCATTTAGTTGAAAATACAAAATTACAAAATACAAAATCTCTTTATTGTACAACACAGGTAAATACGGTGTTACAGGTTTAAAGTCCACCATGCTCGGCCCATACTGGACATACAATAATAAATAATAAACAAACTAAATACACACAATTCATATCAGGCAATTAAAATTCATAATTTACTTCAGTCATCAAATATTATCATTTAAGAAATCGTCAATGGAGTAATAACATTTTTTCGTCAAGAATAATTTTAATTGATATTTGAATGATTTCGTATTCAACTCCTTAAATATATCTGGTAATTTATTGTAAATCACAGGTGCCATGCCTAAACAGCTTTTTTTCATAAGTGCTGTGTTATGGCCACCAGTTACTAATTTAAACTTGTATTGTGATCGAATACGTTCTGTCCTTTGTCTTGACTCTTGTATTGTAACGAAAAGATGTGGATTAGATTTGACAAATACACAAATTTCTAAAATATAAATACATGGTAACGTTAGTAATTTTAGGGACTTAAACAAGGGTACACAGCTCTCTTCTGTTTTTAATCCACACATTGAACGCAAGCATCGTTTCTGGTGTTTAAATATATTCGTTTTTTCGGTTGAGTTGCCCCAAAATATTACACCGTATTGTAATGTAGGTATAACTAGACCATGATACGCTACAAGAACTACCTCTAGCTTGACTTTTTTGGACAATTTAAATAATGCGTATGCCGATTTACTAAGCTTTTTGCATACCTCTTCAGCGTGAGCTTTCCACGTTAATTGGCTATCTATCATTAGTCCTAAAAATTTTGTCATGTCAACTTTTTCAATGTTTTGCCCGTTATAATTTATGTCTACATTTGGAATTGCTAATTTTTGATGGAAATGCATGATCTTTGTTTTATTTAAATTAATTTTCAAGTTATTAATGTCAAGCCATTTTATTATGTCTCTTAAAAAGTTATTAATGTCATTTTCATATTTATTTATATCGTCACATTGAATTATAGCAGTGCTATCGTCAGCAAAAAGAACCATTTTTTGTCTAACATATTTAGGCAAGTCATTTATGTAAATAAGGAAGAAGGCAATTTCATAGGTAAAGACCTAATATAATGACCAAAGCTACAGATTTATAATAAATAAACATATAGGGATAAATCACACTGATTGAGTTAGCCCCAAAGTAAGATTAATCTTGTGTTACGGGATACTAACTCAACGATAGCATATTTTATAATAAATACATATATAGATAGACACCCAAGACTTAGGACAATGAATTTAACAGAAAAATCTGCACTTTAAAAATCAGTAGTACAAGTTACAAATTGTTTATATTTTCAAAACTTAAAACCGACGTAGCTCCAAACTACACAACCGATTTTCATAAAATTTCTATGGGAACACCTGACAAATATGCCATTTCAAATAAAAACGTCCGTAATTGGTTTAGGCATCTCCGAATAATCAGTGAACATATATTAAAAAAAAAACATAAAAAAATCCGACGAATTGATAACATCCTCCTTTTTGAAGTCAGTTAAAAATCGGTTTTTCTTAATGAATTTATAAATCTTGTTCTTCCTCATGACGTTATACTATCAAGAAAAGTATCATGAAAAGTTGAATTAGATGTATGGCGGCAAGAGTTTATCTCTACTAGGCACATTTTTTAATTTACTATCTCAAGATGGCATAAAGGTGTATCACAAGGAGGAAAAGACGCAGATACCGATACCAATCTACAGCAGCAAAAAAAGCCATTTCAATCTTCGTCTACAAAATATAACAAATGGTTATAAAAGCCAATAAAACGTTGAACGTATGATTTCGTCTGTTGCGACGCGCGACGCGACGATCGCGCGATATCGCATGACGGACGAGCGCGATAGTGCGCGGGCGCAGCTAGGGTGGCCACGTAGAAAGAAAAGGGTTAGGTAACAGGTGAAATGAAAAATTGAATTTATTTGTTTTAGTTTTACAAATATAATGGCGCGAATGGCAGGAGATTAAAGATTATGGGAATATGTGGAAAAATAAGGACCCCTTTGCCTAGTGGGACACTAAACTCATAATATAGAAAAAAAAATGTTTTTTTTTTCATATCTATATTATTGCAGTATAATAATGTACGTATGACTGATATTGAACTGGTGCAAATAAAAGTATTACAAAATTATAAACTTTTGTAAGTACATAAGACTAAATATGCGTTTTTGACCATTCGATACTAACTTCATAAAGGCACTGTTGGTCCAAATCAAGTATTTCTCAAATTATTTTAATGTCTCACAAACATTCTGCTATGAAAGTATATGGACTGGGTAAAAATATTTTATATTATTTAGTTCGTCAACTAGATTATCTAAAAATAAAGGACATTATTTTTTCATGTAGCAATGTAGTAAAAATTTACAAAAATACATACAGTGCTTGGATGTTTTGAAGTACGTGATTTACGTCAACTTTGGTAGAAAATCGTAGCTAATTGTGACGTCACGCGAAATTTGAATGCGCTATATCTTCGTCATTATTTGCTTTTTAGCA
The DNA here is from genome assembly GCA_943193695.1 of Acrobasis suavella. Classification (NCBI taxonomy): domain Eukaryota; kingdom Metazoa; phylum Arthropoda; class Insecta; order Lepidoptera; family Pyralidae; genus Acrobasis; species Acrobasis suavella. The sequence continues at coordinate 3,630,702 of OW971929.1, forward strand.
ATCTAAATAACGAACAAATTTTATTTTATCCGCTTTTCTATTCCCTGAAAACTTTTTTCAAATAATGATTGTTATTAACAGACACGACGTTATTTTAATTTTTAAACCCAGGATTAACTTGAAAAAGTTACGTGACGACAAAAATCCTTGGAATATTTTGAAAATTCAACGATTATAATTATCCGGCTGACAAACGTGGCCACCCTATCGCGAACGGAACAATAACGCGATAAACTCGCGGCAATATTTTAAAATCGATGTTTTTATGAATCGATAATTTGCTCGGTCCGTTTTGGCGCGACGTTTCGCGAGCCAATCGATTCTTATCGAGATGTCACAACGCTTTGTTTCGATTCGGTCCCAACATCGACCATGTTTCTCTTGAAATGTGTTTCTTGCTAACGTACGAATTGATACTATCTTGTACACAGTTGCAAATTTACTCGAGATGTCGTGGAATTTGTTTGCCGTTGGATTTTTAACTTTACGTGTATTGGAATTAAGGTTTTTTCGTGTTTTTGTGGATGGTATTGTGTTATTTGGTGAGGTGTATCTGTCCTCTTCATATGCATGCCAAGCTGTCTACCTTCAGGTGTGTCCGATGTATAATATTTGATACTTTCTTGTCGATTGGAGGAATTCGAGTCGGTCGTGTTGTCATGACCCCAAATGGCACGTTAACATTATTATTTTTAATTTTTGACGTGAATGCATTTTAATTGTCTCTGGTCCTGATAATTATCATTTATGGCATGGATTCCTGGCATGCTCGTAAGAAGCTGTGGTTTTATTGTTATTTTGGGAGTATTGACTACTTAAATATTTATTTCGGAGGTGTTAAGAAATTCAATGCGATATTAAAGTCTTAAAGTAGAAAACTTGTATTATTTTTAAACTTAGGACAGAGTTTAACTATTTCTTAAGTTTTCTATAAATAGTTTCAGTGTTTGAGGCGTAAAAAAACATTCCCAACAGTAACGAACTGATGAATTCAAAAACGCTCTAATCAAAACCCGGCAAACCGGGGCTATTTCTTTTTGTTTAAGGAATGTACCTACAGGAATGAAGTCTAATGCTAAATGCTTTAATATATCTATTAGGTATAACAAGTTTCTATTACCCAAGATTCGAGAAACATAAGTGTATCTATTTCGCATTCCACTACCGGCCCAATAAACCACTATGTTGATATAGATATCATATATCTCCGCGTGGGCGTCCAGTCAGCGAATAAATAAAACCCTATCTCCCCATCTAGATAGGCGAGATAAAGCTATAGATCCACTTTATTTATACGCGGCTAGATACGGCATACACGGCCATAAATAAAAACCGAGACAGATGGTTATCTCACACCGAAATTGGATGGGCGAGTTTGGTGTGCGACGAGCTTTAGCATTGCAAATGGGTACATCAGATATCTGTGTGATTTGAGAGTAGATATAAGTTCAAATCTTTATTTTGAACGATGTAGACAAAGCAGAGACGGTCGCAAGACCTAAAGGCCAGGCTAAGCAAGTTAGCGAGCTTATTTATACTAATATTTGACGACCTCTGTGGCCTAGTGGTCATTGTGCAAGGCTGTCACACCGGAGGTACCAGATTCGATCCCTGGTCAGGTGAACATGGAAAATGTTTTTTACAGATTAACCTGGGTCTTGGATGTTTATCTATATATGGGTATTTGTTATAAAATATAGTGAGTTAGCATCTCATAAATCATAATAACACTAGCCGTCTTATTATAAGACCCAGACTAACTTTGTTATTAGGTTTAAACCATTATCTAGTAATATCACACTATCTGACCTGTCAATATCAACTTCATTTTGGGCGGATAATGGTTTAAACTTAGTAACAAAGTTAGTCTGGGTTTTATAATAAAACGGAATCATCATCATCATCATCCGAGCGTATTCCCGGTTGCATCCTCAGCAGTAACGCTTCAGAGCCCGGGGTCCGCTGCCTAACCAAGGAGATTTGACGAGGTTACTGGTTTTTACACAGAGCGACTGCCGTCTGACCTCCACAACCCAAAGGGCAAACCAGGAACCAATCCTTGGATAGTTTGATGATCAAACGCTAGGTGGCGTTCGGGACCCACAGTTTTACGTGCCTTCCGAAACACGGAATCATCTTTCTTTTCGGATAATCAGGTGATTCAAGCCTGCAATATCCTATCCAGATTGGAAACAACTTTTCACAAAGTATGCTTCCCAATGGGAATCGAACCTATGACCTCCGGGTCACAAGGCGAACGCCTTGACCACTGGACCACGGAGGCAGTTATAATAAAACGGAATGTCTCGAACTTACTTTCGAGCTAGCTCAATCCTTTCTGCTCTTAATATTAAGTCCGATATTTGTTAAAAGTAAGTTTTTACTTTGGAACAATAAAGTGTTAAAAATAAATAATTAATCACAATTCATATAAAAATAAAATAATAAAACAAATATAATATAATATATTGCTGCAGCCGCAGCGGATGCAGCAGTATCGGAGGGAGTATGCATCAGCTGTTGGTGGCAGGTATGCTGGGACTAACAGTAGAGGGTTGGCGCCGGCCGGCAATAGTTTGCACGAACTAACTGGTGGCGGAATTGCACAAAGTAATTCAAATCATGGAGTATGTAACTTTGACTTCCGCAAAGTAACACCTGAATCTATTAACTGAATAAATATAAACATAACCACTGCTAAAAAGTATTCTTGTTAGTCAAATTCTCGTGACAAAATGGTGCAACCGGTCGATATTATTTATTTCTTACTTATTTCCTTTAGTTTACGTAGATCGTTTGATTGGTAGCTCAGTTCAAAAAATAAGTTTATGAATTAAGATCTCAGGTCCGATATCTCGCCATGTGCGCCTCTGACCGGATATTGACATTTTATCTGTAGATCTGTATGGTTCATCGGTCACCCTATAGTTATTGACATTGATATAGTTAAAGCAAAAAATAGCTAATTGTATGATTAATAAATTAAAAAAAAAATACAAAAGAAAACTGAATTCGTTCTCGTTGAGTAGTTTCTCTCAGATCTCTATCATCCTTTAAAAGCCGCCAAAAGTGGCCGTTTTGGCAATTGTGCGTAGAAAAGCTTCACGTTCTCACTTTAAACTGTAAACAGTAGTTTGTAAAATAGTTTGAAGGGTTATTTAGAGCCTGGTCAAGACAAAATTTTAAATGATGTCTCCGTTTCCTATCAAATGATTTCAAATGAGGGCAGCACTGGACCCTGGAAAATTAAGGTATCCCCTTAAGTTATTCATACTATCTCCACCAAATTTATATGAGACCAAATAGATAGTAAGGTTTTAAAAAAAAGAGCCATCAAAATGGCAAAGATATCGCGTTATATGCATGCAAAAAAAAACCACAGTAAATTAACTACCTCCTCCTTTTTAGGTTCCGTAGTATGACGACCGTATGACGACCTCTGGTCGTAGTGGTCACCATGCTAGTCCGCCACCCATAGGTTCCGCGTTCGATCCCCAGTCGGAGCTATTTGAAAATGACATTTTCCAAATTTTCCTGGGTCTTGAATGTTTATCTATATATGTATTTGTTACAAAATATAGTATCGTTGAGTTAGTATCCCATAACACAAGTCTCGAACTTACTTTGAGGCTAGCTCAATCACTGTAATTTGTCCCTATATATTTATTTACCTTTTATCGTAGTAAACAAGGAACCCTGAGAGTTTCGCCATGTCTGTCTGTCTGTCTGATTTGGAATCCGTTCAAAAATAAAATACAGTTACAGTGGATATACCCAACGTACGCAAGTCTTTATACCCAAGGGGGTAGAATAAGATTGTTGGACTCAAAACGAGATGGTGGGCGTGATTTAGTCTTCTTAGTTGAAATTTGATAAAATTCTTATTATTATTCAAATAAACCCAATTTATCAATTATATTCAGAGGTAGGATTAGGTAGAGTTATTTATGTACTTACACTGATTTCATACAGCGAAAGAGTAAAGTGGATATGCCTCAAATCCCGAGATTAATTTTAAAGAGCAGCAAAATCCTGTGATTCATAAATTAAAAGTTATTTACTTTTACACAATTTAAACCACTGCACGCGCGACGTTGCCAATATGTAAGAACTAATAAAAATTGTATGTTAATTATCTTTGTTTTATTTGTCTTATCTATCTCTGAGGTTTTAATTTTTATTTATTTGCAATATTGTTGGCAACACAGGATTGTCCATTAGAAATCCTAGGAAGATCCATATTAATATCAACATTTCGATGTAAGTACATAAATAACTCTACCTAATTCCGACCTCTGATCATATTATTAGGTACGTTACACACCAGCAATTTAAAATTATCAAAATATCTACTATAATAAATTTAACTATCAACAAAATCTAAGGCGGGTTGCACACTGCGCGGAGATAAAACTTGACAAGATTACCTCGAGTTTAAATACAACGAAGATTAATCCGGGGGTACATCATTCATGCGAGGTACTAACTTTGTAGATAAACTTTTAAAGACTCAACTTGGGTAATATCGCCTGAAAAATTGTGTATCAAGGGCTGCGCCCCGCGGCGGGCCGATAAAGGGAAAAAAGCAGTATTTGTTAGTAGATATTTGTCAGGGCGTCAAAAACTTTGGTAATTGCTCTCTGGGAAGTTGATTGCTGTGATCGATGCGGGATTGTCGCGTTGTGTATTTTTGTGCTGTGTTGTGCCAATGACTTTTAGGTTTTTTAATATTGGAAATTTTGTAATGCTAGTTTGATATTTGACAATTTGTTTCAAGTCATTCCATAAATGATTTTTATGTGGTATCTAGTGAAATATTTTTAATTGTATGGGCTAAAAATAAACAGGGATTTATTTAATTTACATTGAGTATAAGAAAGTAAAAAGTATCTTATGACGACCTTCAATAAAAAAGGTCGAAGGTAATTCCGGCTCGAAGGACCCAAACAAATGTGGGGGTGGTAAGTCCTTACATTGATGATAATGCTAAATGATGGGGGTTGTTTTCGGGGATGATATAAAAACAATCGAATTGAGTGAATTGTTGTATTGCACTGGTTTGATAACTTAAAAGTAGGTACAAGAAAACAATGTCGAATTAGCAATGTATGCATTTGAGCGCTACTGCCAATGAAAGTGAACTTAGGATTCTGTTATTCTGTACGCTGTTCCGTACATAGAAATTGCGAACTAACTTACAAAATGTTAGCACATTAAATGAATTATTAGTGTGATGATATTTCATTAATAACTCTTTTAGTATCTTACTCATTTAACTCACTGCACACCACATTATCAGTCACATAAATAAATAAATAAATATATGGGGACAAATAACACTGATTGAGCTAGCCCCAAAGTTAGTTCGAGACTTGTGTTATGGGATACTAACTCAACGATACTATATTTTATAACAAATATATAGATAAACATCCAAGACCCAGGACAATTTGAAAAAGGCCATTTTCCAACTTGCCCTGACCGGGGATCGAACCCGGGACCTCTGGGTGGCGGACTGGCATGGTGACCACTACGCCACGGAGATCGTCACATAGTTATAAACTCCTTTCCAAATATAAGGTACATACTTCGAACGACTAATATTTCTACTAACTTCCCCACCAAGAAAGTAACAAACAATCTACGAAAATCAAACAATCGTTAGCCACCCCAATTCCGACGCAAATGACTTCGAAAATTCTCCAAAAAGGTCTCATCAAAATCCACAACACACGTTAAAAAGTTTCCGTATCAGGCATGCCACTCGCGCGACTTTATTAAACTTTTTGCGTTACCTTTTTTCGAGTTCCTAGCGCCGCAGATAAATTGTCTGGCGATAAGTCACCCGTCTAAACGAGGTTAATACATTAAACTGAGTTTAAGCGGAGTTTACTGAAGCCGCGGGCGTCACGGCTGACGGACGAGGCTAAAGAAAATGAGACTTGCTGAAGTTTGTTAAATAACGGTTTTTGTCTTTAAATGTGTGCTACACTACAGTGTTTTGATTACAGAGTTTTGTATTTTTAAAGTTATTAGTTTAAACTTATTAAATTAACACTCATCATCATCCGAGCGTATTCCCGGTTGCATCCTCAGCAGCAACGCTTCAGAGCCCGGGGTCTGCTACCTAACCAAGAAGATTTGACGAGGTTACTGGTTTTTACACAGAGCGACTACCGTCTGACCTCCGCAACCCAAAGGGTAAACCAGGAACCTATCCTTGGGTAGTTTGATGATTAAACGCTAGGTGGCGTTCAGGACCCACAGTTTTACGTGCCTTCCGAAACACGAAATCATCTTTCTTTTCGGATAATCAGGTGATTCAAGCCTGCAATATCCTATCCAGACTGGAAACAACTTTTCACAAAGTATGCTTCCCAGTGGGAATCGAACCCATGACCTCCGGGTCACAAGGATAACTCCTTGACCACTGGATTACGGAGGCAGTTATTAAATTAACACTACTTGAGTATAAAATCTGGGTACTCACTTTTATGTATAAGTCGACTGAAGTAGCGTTAGTTGCGTTTTACGTTATTTTAATATATGTAAAGTCTAATAACTCGAATCTGTTTCCCAAGCAGATTTAGTCCATAGCATTAAAAAGTTCCGAGAATCTTTAAGCAAATTGAGAAAAAAAAACCCTATGCCTTCCCATATAAGTTAACTGATTAGTTGATTTGAGTTTCTATATTAAGTAAAATAGTAAGATATATTTCGATATGTCTACAGCAGGGAAAAAAGTTCAGTTTGAATATCATATGAATATAATTAACAAATTTATCTAATACTGTACGTAACACTGTAAGCGTACAGTTAATAAACCACCAAGAAAAATAACTAACAAAACCTCTAACCAACCCATCTCCAAATCGCTTTGCTATCAAAGAAACTCCGAATCCTTTTAAATATGAAAATGTATGTAGAAACGGGCACATAAATCGTGAAACAGTATCGCGTCGTTAGCGACCGAAGTAATTGTGCAGATTTGTCTCCGCGGCGCGTCGCGAGTGGCCCGCCTTATCTGCACTTTTTCAGATATGTGGGTTACAAGCGTAATTAGCCTATCTAACGTTGTGCATCATTTTCTATTTATGTCACAATTGGAGAAATATGTTTCATGTTTATCATATTTTAGTTTTTAAACTGGTTGAGACTGGTTTATTGGCAATATTTTAATTGGTAGGTCAACTAGCCTTTCTATCGTTGTGAATCATTTTCTTTTTGTGTCACAATTGAAGAAAATATATGGTTCATGTTTAAACTGCAATAAGTTGAGATTGTTTTACTTTCAGTATTGAATATGATTAAATTCTTTACATAAATATCCCTACCTATTTGAAAAGTTCCGTGTCTAGAGTATTAGATGGTTCGGACTTCGGATTGAGTAAGGTAAGTAAATTATTATTTTTAATTTCCCTATTCCTGTGTCCCATTGCTAGGCAAGAGCTTATAAAAAAAAGACTGGTTGCACTCCGGGAGTGCCGGCAGAAGTGAAAACTTGAATATTAACGTTCTGCATTTTTGATACTTTGAAATGGTTAGGGAATAATTTTGCATGGATTGCTTTAATTATTAGTATAAAATTACTATCATTTATGTGGTAGAATACAATATTTATTTATTTACAGCGTGCCACGCGCAAGCGCCCTGCGCCGCCTAAATGGAACAGCAGACGCAGGCATACATTTTCGCCGCGCCGTAGAAAGAGAGGGGGATATTTCCTCTCCTACGCCGCGCCAGCTGTCTACGCTACATCCGTCTTACGAATTTTCGATCAGGTCACGTGTCCTGACGCAAGTCCTGACGCGAGTTTAACATTTTTTACCCATTACAAAAAAAGTGTATTATGTCGCTAAAGAAGATTTCACTTCAAAATTTCAAATTATTAGCTAAATATTTTATTTATTAGCTAGATTTTTTTGACCGACTTCCAAAAAGGAAGAGGTTATCGTATATTTGTCGCGATTTTTTATGTTTTTTTTTATGCATGTTCACCGATTATTCGAAGATGCCTGGACCGATTTGGAAAATTCTTTTTTGCTTGAAAGGGTATACTTGACAGGTAGTCCCATAGAAGTTTTATTAATTCGGTTGTGCAGTTTGGGGGTGAAGTCGATTTTTAGTTTTGAAAAGTTATTCATCTTTATGGTAACGTTGCAAAAAATAAGACCTTGAATACTATTTTTACGAAGATTACCATTTGTTACTAATTACTACACTATTCACTTATTTCTCAAATAATGTATCAATAGATTACCCGGCCAATGTGCGATGTCGCCCGATTTGGTCGCAGTCTATCTCGACACGTCCCTAATCGGCAGGATTAACTCGCGGTGAGATCGCAATTTCTCTCGATAGTCCCAATAAATTAGGTGGAAGTAAATACCGTTAAAAGAAGTCAGTGCTGTATTTTTCTAGGAAATAAGAAAAATTACCGGCCAAATGTGAGTGTGACTCGCGCACTAAAGGTCCCGTACCATTATCTAAAAAAAAATCACAATGGTTGTATGTGAGCCACACTTAAATATTTATTTTATTCTATTTTTAGTTTTTGTTGTTATAGCGGTAACAAAAATACATCATATGTGTAAATTTCAACTGTCAGGGTCCTTTCACCAGGCTGTAATCTGATAGCCTAGCAGACTCAGACAGTCGGATGGACGGGTCAGTGGACGGTCTTAGTAATAGGGTGCAGTTTTTACTTTTTGGGTACGGAACCCCTAAAAATACCTTTTTAACTTTTTGTGCTGGCATTTATTTTTCATGTTTAATTATTTACTTAGTCAAGTATGTATGTCTATTTGCACACATTGAACTTCATAATTCGATTTTAAAACAATAAAAATAATGTAATTATATATTTTTGTTTTATTTACATTTTTACTTCTGTTCGGTTCTTCTTTTAATTTTTACTATTTTTAGAATAAATTATGGTTTTATTTTTATAATTAATTAACAAAATATACAAAAAAAACTTAACAAAACTAATAAATAACTTATAAATAAAAAAGCCCTGACAAATCGCTGCCCCGTGGTAACGTACCCAGAAAGCTGGCATGCTACTTTTTTAGGGTTCCGTACAAAAAATGAAAAAACGGAACTCTTATAGGATCTCTCGTGGTGCATCTGTCTGTCCGTCCGACTGTCACAGCCAATTTGCTCCGAAACTACTGGACCAAATCAGGTGAAATTTGGTTGGATGGTGTAATCCTATGACCCGAATACAAAAGTCCTATTACCCAAATAAGGGTCATTTTTAAGGGAAAAATTAGGAAATTAAAAAAAAGGTTTTGCAAACGATACTGTGTTATACATCAAATGAAAGGGCTCATTATGAAGATCTCAAATATATTTTTGTTATTAATATAAAATAAATATTTTTGATTTTATTCATAAAAGAAGACAAAAATTGACCATTGACAGACCTGATCTCCGGAACTACAAAAATTTTGAAAAAAATGCAATATATAGTTCATTCCTTGTAGATTACAAGAAAAATAATATTAAAATGCTATCAATTAAAAATAAAGTGGTAAACCCAATATAATACTTTCACTTGCGGAAAATCTTTGATATTGTACAGAACCCTCTCCACGCGATTTTAACTTGCCCGGTTTTTTAAGTTTGAGTTTGTGCATTTCTATTCGTTTTTAGTTTTATATTAGTCAGAAATAAACTCTTAAAGTAAGATTATAAAACAAATCCAAATTCTTTATTTGTATGTTTTTTATAATCTTATTTTATATAAGTAGATCATCATCATCATCCGAGCGTATTCCCGGTTGCATCCTCAGCAGTAACGCTTCAGAGCCCGGGGTCCGCTACCTAACCAGGGAGATTTGACGAGGTTACTGGTTTTTACACAGAGCGACTGCCGTCTGACCTCCACAACCCAAAGGGCAAACCAGAAACAAATCCTTGGATAGTTTGATGTTCAAACGCTAGGTGGCGTTTGGGACCCACAATTTTACGTGCCTTCCGAAACACGGAATCATCTTTCTTTTCGGATAATCAGGTGATTCAAACCTGCAATATCCTATCCAGACTGGAAACAACTTTTCACAAAGTATGCTTCCCAGTGGGAATCGAACCCATGACCTCCGTCTGACAAGGCGAACGCCTTGACCACTGGACCACGGAGGCAGTCATATTTTATATAAGTAGATATCTACATAGAAACACAACACGTAAAAGTCTATTGAATTTCAAAATAAATTTCAATAAATGTTAATTCTCAGTCATACATTACGCAGACGTTACCAGATATCTCATAATGTATGGAATGCTAATGTGTGTGTGTTTCCTTCATTCATCTTGTTCAAGCCGTAATGTACTTACGGATTCGCAGATAGCGGTGACTTACCTGTAACAGCAATATTTTTATATTAATAAGGTGCAAGAAGGAAGAATAAGGATAAAATATGAACTGAATATCCTTATCTGTAACCTTCCTCCGTGCTACGGAGGGTACGTTAAGCCGTTGATCTCGGCTGTCATCATTGTATGGCAGTCGTCAAGCTATGTAAGATAAAACATGTGATGAAAAATTTCGCCACGAGTAGGATTCGAACCCGCGTCCCTGACGTTAACGCCGTGAGTGCACCACCAATTGTGCTATCGTGGCTTCGAATCTTCCTGGCGCTCAACACATAGTACACACGCATTTGAAGCATGCGTTGCAAGTTTTTAATTTGGATAATAATCCGAGCATTGTAATGCTGTTAAAAAAAACCAATAATTTATGTCTTACATTTAGGTAGCTTGAAAAATCTGACGCTAGTGTTGGCCCTTATACACATGAAAAAACAAAAAAAAAGGGGGGCAGTCACTTTTACCTGCCCCTGTCTTCAGACACGACAAACGTCAAGCTATGTCAGATGTCCTAATGCAGTTGAAAAATCTGACATCAGTGATGGCCATTTAATCATCATCATTTCAGCCGCAGGTTGACCACTGCGGGACAAAGGCCTCCCCCAACGATTGGGGGAGTTCTATGTCTCTTTATGGGCCAAACAAACCATAATCGAATGCGACAGAACGGTATAGCATCGGCCTTCTATTGCTCTCTCTCGCTCTGGCAAATGACGGTTCTGAACGACAGAAAAGGATAGCAGTATAGAAAAATGCTGTTCCGTATTGACAACTGAGATCCAACCCTTAACCGCAGAATAAGTCCTCACGTACAGAAGTCTTACTCAAAAAAGAAATTCAAAGAAATATCTACTTGATGTGGTTAGCGCTATACATAGCTTAATTTAGCTCGCGTCAGAACTCCTCACCTATTTGTTTAGATACCTAGACATCCATTGCCAGCTAATTTAATTCTTATTACTCTTGACAAACGATTCATGTAACTGAACTTTCCCCTTCGAAGTGGTCGCCGTGCGCATAGAAAAAATAATGTAGGTATATTTTTGATAGCTAAACAGGGAGTGACACAGGCCTGCCTTAGGCATGATCTAGAGAAATACGAGTAGCATACCTAGGCTAGAAAATATTTTTACTCTTCTCTTTTTTCGCATGATTATTACGGTTAATACCGCTATAAGTACTCAAAATATACAAGCCACGTGTCCTATCAAGTACCTCTAACTACCCATAAACACTATACAGCCCTTTTCCAAGAAATGCGGAGTTCAGAACACTTGACCATAGATAACAGAGGTAGGCAAACGCACGCGTCGCCACTTGCTACTTCCTACTTGTGAAAATGGGGTGATTTTTTTTAAAGAACTATTAGGTAGGCAGTTAATCAAGAGAAAAAATCAAGATTAACTAATAATTACAAAAAAGGTCACATACATTTTTTTTTTAATTTGAATACATTTTTTAAATATTTTTTACAGATATAATTATATGGGTCTCTATGTGTAAAATATAAATCTTTCAGATAAGTACCATATTTCTTTTGCTCTTGTCAACTCATAGCACATAACCTAAAAAAAATTGCATAATGGTATGGTTTAGAAATTTTGATTTCTGAAAAGCTTATTTTTTATGTATATATACACACATATATATACATACATACATATATATGTATGAATGTATATACGAGATATATATAAGGTTGTTAAAATAAAGTATACAAATATAAAAGAATTCAAGTTATACGTTAAACGAAATACATAGCGGGGTATCAACGTTGCTACAAAAAAAAATAACATGAGATAAAAATCTCGAATGTTTTCGTTAGCGTTCTAAACTCCTTATCTCACTAAATCGAGTTTTCTGCCTAGATTTATACACTGCGATCTTTCCTCGATTACAACCTCAAATTAATTAATACACTCGACTTTGTTACTCGGCAATAAAGGCGTAAATCGAATAACTTTTAACACAGAAAACATAACGTTTTGTGTTCACAAGCTGGTACAAATTCGACCACCAAACCAATAAAATAATTTAACTATTTTATATCGATTTAATATAAATCACGGCGGTGACTTTAATATCACTTAACGGGAGTAGATGCGATCGATAATTCGGTTACTTGCATCGAATTTCTTATTTGGAAATCGATTTTCTAGATCGATTTAAATATTTGGGTGGGCTTGTTACGCTAGTGATGTAACTCGTACCTATCAACAAGAATCGATCGTTAAAAAGCCGAGAAAGATACCATTTGCATTCTCGAATGCTAGATTGGGTATCGAATGTTTTATTGCATTATTAATTATTGAATAACTATTCGTTATTCTAATCGAGTTGATTTTGAATTCGGAAGGGTACTATAAATATCAATGTCACGGTTGTTATTTTGATCAAAATTTACTACTTATTATCAATAAGTTTTTTATTAACTACATAACATTTATGTATTTTTATTTTGTGTTATCGTTAGATACTTGCTTATATGGCCTTGTTTTGTGTGTGTCTAAGCTCGACGCTGGCTCCTTAGGCACTTGTTCGAAATTTTAAGTAATTTTTGTATAATTAAGTTATTTATTTTATTTTATGGATACAAAAAAAGATAGGTGTAAGAAATATCAAGTTTTAAAATTATCAGGTTCGTCTTAACAAGAACTGAAAGTTAAAATAACAAATAACAGAGTTTGATAGTCAAATAATCACGAAGTCCTATTTAAAGATTCAATCGACACCTGATATATTTATCAGCATAATATTATCATAGCGATAAACATCGAATATTAAATTTAGGTGTCGGATGAACTCAGTGTCGTCGATTATTAGATTTTTTAGATCTTTTTAATGCGTTACTGCTATAGGATACGTGAGTTTTATGGTGTAAGTTGATGATCAGATTAAACTATTGATAAGGTATCGATATGCCGATTTTTATAGCCTTTGGACAACCCGTTTAGACTTTTGTAATTTGAGGTTATAAAATTTTTAGAATGTGTAAATGGATGATTGGGTAATTTTAGTTTTAATGTCTAAACATAATATGTTGCTTTAAAAATTGTTTTTTTAACGAAATATCGGCTATTTCTATTCAAAATTATTGTTACACGTAAGCATGTTTGAAATGTACTTTCCAAATGATTTTATTAATATAGGTAGTTACATGCAGCCAACTTGTTTACTGAAAAAAATTTAGATCTATGTAGATATTGTTTTCTAAGGACTATCAATATGGTAGATGGAGAGAAAACTGGATCAGAATACATAATTACATCGACATAATATTACTTATTCCAACGAATTGGAACCAGTGTTAATAGTTCAGAAAAGTATTATGATTGTAATAAGTGTGTTTCAATGTGTGTTACCGGCGATGACTTATGGCTCTGAAACGTGGTCCCTTACTATGGGTCTCATAAGAAGGCTCAAGGTCACTCAACGCGCTATGGAGAGGCAATGCTTGGTGTTTCCTTACGTGATTGAATCAGGAATGAGGAAATTCGTAGGAGAACAAAAACCACTGACATAGCCCAGCGAATTAGTTCGTTGAAGTGGCAGTGGGTGGGACACAGCGCGACGATCCGATGGCCGATGGGGCAAAAAGTTTCTCAAATGGCGACCACGTACTGGCACGCGAAGCGTAGGACACCCACCCACAAGGTGGTCTGACGACCTGACGAAGGTCGCTGGAAAGCGCTGAATGCAGGCTGCTCTAGATCGGTAATTTTGGAAATCCTTGTGAGAGGCCTATGTCCTGCAGTGGGCGTTATGCGACTGAAATGAATGAATGAATGTAATAAGTCCGTCTTTAGATTATTTAAAAATATATGGACCCATATTTTTCAGTTTATTAAAAAAGTAAAATTCACAAAGATACGGAGCATCAAAGTACCAAAGTGGGGATATTTAAACTAACCGTGACGTCATGCGAAATTTGAATGCGCTGTATCTTTGTCATTTTTTGTTTCTCAGAGAAAAGAAAAAATATGTAGTAATCTAACCGATTGGCTAAAATATGTTTCCAGTCGTCATGCCTATTCTAATAATTTCAGCATGATATAATATTATTAAACAAATATAGATAAGTTTTATCGATTTACTTAACTACCGATAAAATCTATCTGATTATAAACTGCCTATCTTTGATATCATTTTAATAAATTACTAATTACGTCAATAATTAACGAACACGTTTAATAATTATTATACTTAATTTAATAATATAATAATAATAATAAACACTTTATTGACACAGTATATATGAAGCCTCTGGTTTCCGAAATAGTTTTCGCTGTGTTTCGAAAACCAGCGTCATTATTAAGGAGATACATTAATTTTTCGGGGTTCAGTGCTGTGTCCATTTGAAAGGAAACGAAGACACTTTTTAAAACGTTGGTCTGCAACGGCTCTAGATAACCCTCCAAACTATTTTATGAACTACTGTTTACAGTTTATAGTTCGACTGTGAAGCTTTTATTAGCACATTTGCCGTTTTTCGAAGAAAAGCCTGTGAAAAAAAGAAAAGAATGTGCGAAGAAAAGCTTTACATTCTTACTTTAAATTCTGTTTGACGACCTCCGTGGCGTAGTGGTCACCATGCTAGTCCGCCACTCAGAGGTTCCGGGTTCGATCCCTGGTCAGGGCAAGTTGGAAAATGGCCTTTTTCAAATTGTCCTGGGTCTTGGGTGTTTATCTATATATGTATTTGTTATAAAATATAGTATCGTTGAGTTAGTATCCCATAACACAAGTCACGAACTTACTTTAGGGCTAGCTTAATTAGTGTTATTTGTCCCTATATATTTATTTATTTATAAACTGAAAACATTAATTCATAAAATAGTTTGAAGAGTTATCTAGAGTCGTATAGTATGAGTCCCAAATTTTAAATGATATCTCCTATCCTTTCAAATGATTTATTTCAAATTGGGGCAGCAAATTCATGTATACTCTTTATACCCAGTGGTACCAAGTAATTACTTTTTGATCAAAATATAATTAAAAATAGAAATGACATTCACATTTGACAAAAATGTTTGTAAGAGCGACAGCCGAACCAGAAAAAAAACGCAACTATTTAAATAGCACACAAATAAAAACAAAAACATTGTGTAAGACTAATCAAAAATAATAATAATACGGACTAACAAACATAACACGTAGTAAAGTCGGTTAAACTTTACCATCAAAGATTCAAAGATTCAAAGATTCAAATGTTTATTCAGTAATTAGACCTTTACAGGCACTTTTACACGTCAATAAGTATAATTTATGTTACGTGTAAAGTATATTAAAATTTAATTTATTTTTTAAAGAAAAGCTACCGATACCAGCGCTTCGTAACGACCACTGCTGAGAAGAAACGCCGAAAGAAACTCATTTTCACAGTATTGGTCGCCTACTCGCCAGAAGGGCTTTGTCATATTATTATAATTGTCTTTTAATTAATAAATACTTATAATATAATACAATGTTGACACATTATAACATGTTATGCTTGCGAACAAGTAAACTAACATAAATTGCGTAATAAAAAATATTAAGTAGTCAAAAAAAGCGAAGCCGAGCTGACCAGTCCCTCCCGGCAGCACCCGTTCACGAGTTGACGCACGGATCAGCCATCGTTAAACTCAACCATATTAGAGGGAATCCAACGACCCGACCAGCGACGCCACCACCGGATTGGACATTTTAGTGAGCATGAAAAACCCGAACTCGCAGACCTTGTCAAGAGAAAATATTAATTATATGTTGGTCACTTATTGATCGCAGAGCATTTACATGTTTTTACAGTAAGCTTATTATGGTAACAGAAAATGCAGCTATTTATGTTTCATGTGTGGAGTGTAATGGAAAATGTTTAGGAAGTATCCACGCGTTTTTATCTCTTAAATAATCATTGATAGTATAGTATGCATTGTTCAATAAAACTTTTTTAACATGTGTTTTAAATTTTGCCATTGGTAGGTTAACGATCGCTTCGGGAAGTTTATTAAATAATGTTATACCTAGACCTAAGAGTGACTTTCTAGTTTTAGCAAGTCGAAATTTAGGCGTATGAAGCTGATTTTTGTTGCGAGTATTATAACTGTGAACATCACTATTTTTCTTGAAATTATTTAACCTAGATTTAACAAATAGAAGATTTTCGTAAATAAATTGAGATGTCACAGTAAGAATATTTATAGATTTAAATAACTCTCTTAAGGAATCGCGTGATTTTAGTCCGTAGATCGACCGAATTGCTCTCTTTTGTAGCACAGAGATAGCATGTATGTTAGCCGCTTTACCCCATAAGAGCAAGCCATATGACATTATGCTGTGAAAATAACTAAAGTATACTAGCCTAGCAGTTTCAACGTTAGTACACCGTCTGACCCTCCTCACAGCATATGCTGCCGAACTAAGTTTCTTGGCAGTGGCCTCAATATGTTTATCCCATTTTAAGTTCCAGTCTACAGTTATGCCTAAAAATTTGGTGTTGGGTACCCATTCTAGAACTTGACCATTAAGACTCAAAGGTATGTGAGTATTAGGTTTATTCAATAGTGAAAAATTAACGCACTTAGTCTTTTGTGTGTTTAAGGCCAGATTATTAGTCGTAAACCAACTAAGTACTTGAGACATAGTATTGCTTACATCGTCATAGTTTGTGCATTTTCTGTCAACCTTAAAAAGTAAAGATGTATCATCAGCAAACAATACTACTTCACACAACTTTTCTGCAAGACAGGGGAGGTCATTAATATAAATCAAAAACAAAAATGGACCAATTATTGAACCCTGAGGCACACCCATGCTCACAGGTGCACTATCTGAGGATACTCTGTTGATTTCAACTCTTTGAGTCATCGTTCGAGTGATCATTCATGTATGAATTCTGTATAGAGGAACTATTTCCAAAATGGTGATTAACCAATCGTCGGCAGTAACTTTCGCATGGACTAACCGATTGGAAACAAAACAAACCGTGTGGCGTTCGATAACGGGGGTTGGCGATAAGAAGGAAATCGGCCTTATCGCTGCGAGCACGCGAAAATCGGAAAAATGCACGCTGCGGGCGTCCCAGTGGTGGCCCAGTGAGCAAATGTTGGCACGGTGCTGCGTTGTACATTTGTAGGAGAAATAATAATTTTTATTTAAAAAGTACAATGTAGATAATATTTTGTGTTTCTTTCTTTTTCGTATGAAATAGGTGTGTAGATGATAAATTAAATCTACCGATGTCAAATATGCAAATGTTTCAAAATAGTCCGTACGTTATGTCAATTAAGATATATAATACAATTCCTGAAAGCATAAAAGTAGAACAAAAAGACACAATATTCAGATTACGCTTAAAATTATTACTGATCTCAAAGGCCTATTATTCTGTAGATGAATTCTTAAACGACAAGTTCAGTAAATAAATTAGTTTGTAGCGTGTGTCACCTCAATCTCACGTCCACGGAAAAAATAAATTAAGTAGGTATAAAATATTTGAATAACGTGTATATATTGTTTCTTATTTGTTTTTGCTACGCCCAAACTAGGTACATGTTGATCTGCATAATATAATGTTAACTTTTTGCTTACATGTTGCGAATAAATGACTTATGACTTATGATGAAATCAATAGAATTTTTCATACTATGTGCGATTCTGCCCCAGTTAGTTCATGTTAACCCTTGCACCGCGAGACTTTATATCAGTTGCCGTGCCCCCAGCGCGAGGGGTATTTTAAATCTAAAATAAATACCTTCAACCAAAAAGGGATGTGGATACTTAAGTTATGTGCAATACGAGCGTTTTTTTTTGCCGGAAATATCCGACGCTCGCGGGATGGGCACGTCAATGTTTGTCGGATAAATCCGACGTTCGCGGTGAAAGGGTTACCTTTTGCCGGTCGGCACCCACCTACTACCGTTAGTCTTAACATACCTGCCACCAACAGCCCATCCAACGCTTGACCGCTGAACGATCAACAACTTGTTTGGTGCCTGAAGATGCCTCGTAGAGAGGCGAAACACGTGTCACGTATGCGGTGTTCGATGTTGCGGCAGCCGCAGCGGATGCAGCAGCATGGGAGGGAGCATGCATCCGCTTTTGGTGGCGGGTGCACACGGGTTGTTGGTGGCAGGTGTACTGGGATTAACAGTAGTGGACGGAGGCCGGCCGGCAAAGGTTTGCATGAACTTACTGGAGGCGAAATCGCACAAAGTAATTCAAATTACATAGTATGTAACTTTGACTTCCGCAAAGTAACACCGGAATCTATTAACTATAATAGAATTTTTAACTGTCATAACCTCTTGTGTGTTGAGAAATACAATTGATTAATACCGGAATCCGGTATAGCCACACATAAAACTCAAATTCTTAAATGGAATGGCAGTCGTCTAGTTGTGTCAGTTGCTTTTAGGCAGCTTGAAAAATCTTACACTAGTGTTATATATATATATATATATATATATATATGTTTGGGCCAAATTGGTTCAAGAGTTGCCGGGATTTAGGGATTGCGATTTCATAGTTAGGGGAGAATGTATGTGTAAATAATCAATACTGGAGTCAGATTTTTCAGGCTGCCTAATGGCATCTGTCAGAGCTAGACGACTGATGACATACCATGATGACAGTTGGGAACAACTTAACGTGCCTTCCGAAGCACGGAGGAGGTCGAGAAAATTCTTGGCCACTTGTGGTCACCCATCGAAGGGAGGACCGCGCCTGGGGTAGCTTTACTTGCGAAAGTGCTAGCAATGACTACCTAAAGATCCTGACTCCTGAGAGTTTTCGTGTGCGTCTTGGCATGGGTTCTGGATTCAGATAGATTTCTTGTAGAAAATATATTTGATGAACCTAAAAATATCCCTCTAGCTCTCAAACGGGTAAATTTTAACCACCTGTAAATTTTTGGAAAAAATCAGTGATAACTACTTTCTATTTAGTATCTTTCTAATTGGCAGTAAGTAATAGTTTATAAGATAAAATGATAATGTATGTAAAGTGCTGTTGATTTTGTAAAGAACTAAAAAAAAAAATAAGCAAGCACACTGTTACAAACATGAAAAGAAATATCTACTTTCAGAACATTTATCATATTTTACCAATTTTGATTAGGATATGCATTGCAACTATTTTTTTTAAATCTTTCGTAGGTATAAATTAAACCGTTTGAGAAGAAATGGTTAGATTGGCTCATAATAGGTATATAATTTAATTGTATATTAGGATATATAGTAATATTTTATAATGCACTTTAGTGTTGTTACAAGTATTATAATTAATATATAAAATGAAATAATTTTATAAAACAAGCTTTTGGTAATGAGTCTAGGCTGGCTGCATGGAGAGATTATATGTTTCAAAAATAATATTCGATATTTTGGATTTATAGAATCTTATTCCTAAAACATTTAAAAAACACTTTACCGCACTTGTGCGGTAAGTAATATTTACCGCACGATTTCGAATGTGTGCGTAATGAATGGCATTACATAACTAAAATCAGTGTGGTAAATAGCACTTTCCGAGCTAATGTGTTGAAAATATTTTTAGCCCATCGGTTAGATTATTAAAAAATATTGTACACGTATTTATTCTTTTCTCTGAGAAACAAAACATTATAAAGATACAGTGCATTGAAATTTCGTGACGTCGTTCGATGACGTCACGGCTACGTACAATTTGTACAAGGTGACGTCGCGAGCCCCCAATCGGGAACTTTGATGCTTCGTATCTTTATGAATTTTGAATTTTTTGGAAAACTGAAAAATATGGGTCTATTATTTTTGAATAATCTTAAAGACGGACTAATTACAATTATACTTTTCTAACCCTGTCGACACCCCTATTATCCGTAACTTAAACGAAAAACACGAAACATTTGTGAACCAAAGGCGAATTCTAACGTTGGGCCAACATTGGCGATTGGCGAGAGATAACGACCCGTACAAGTTTTATCAGCAGCTACTGAAACAATTTTACATGGGTAGATAAAAACAAATATTGCAGACATTAATGTGAAACTTGATAACTCACTGATAAACGCAATTACACGCGCACATGAGTTGCTGTCAATTTATGTTGTTATTATATTTGTGTTTGACAAAAAAATCATCTCGTTGAATATCTTTTTATATATTTTTTTTTTGTTTATAACCGTGGAAGGGAATGTTTATAAAGAATTACACCCGTAATAAGTCGAACCATAGGCTATACTGGATCACTGTAGTATAATGGAATTAAAATATAAGCCACAACACAAAAAAAGAGAAATTCGGCACTTCCATACAAAAGTGTGCATCCGCCCGGGCAATTTGTATGGGAATGTCAGTTTTTTTGTTTTTTGGTTGTTATTTTGATTTCATTATACTATAGTGATCTAGTATAGCCCGTGGTTCGATTAATACGGTGAATGTTTTGTAAAACTTTTTTGGCTTTTATGGTTTAGATAAAGAAATATACATAGTTACAAAATAATACAATTTAATACTTACCTAAAATAAGACAATACCAAAAAAATAATAATACAAAACCTAATCAAAAATACCACACGGCTCAAAAGTGCCCATTACGCTTGCTGCGTTTCCTCTTTGAATGGCTATGGATATCACTTATAAATAAAAAAATAATTAAGGCTTTATTTTTGTTAAATAATTTTGTTACAAATGTTCATAAAACATAAAGCGTTTCTCGTTTCTACTAATAAAAAAGTAGCAAAGTTATTTATGATTAAAAAGAATGTGTATTCTTTTTAATCATAAATAACGTTGCTTTCTCTCGATCAAAAAATTAAATGTATATATCTACAGAAAACATCCACTTCCATACAGAAAACTTCAAGGTACCACTTACCAGCACATATCTTACTTCTCAAATTCGGATTCTACTGTAACTTTTCAGAAGACTGCATTTTTTTAAAATAAATGCATAAAAACGTAGAAAGTTCGACGAATGTACCTATCTTACAAATGTTAACACTTTCTCTGAGTTTAATATTATTAGTTTTATTTAATATATCAATGAATACGATATATTCGTACTTATACCTAGCTGTTATTTTTATGTTTTGTCAACTAGAAATATATCTGATATACGATTTTTTAAAATTCAAATATATCGTTAGTTACTCCAAAATTGTATTTAGTTTTCAACTTTAAAACTAACTATTTAACCATTCAATCAATTACAATTTGATAGCAGCTATATTTTTTTCAATCAAAGTACACTCGCGGAAAAAGTAACGACCCACGATACGTCCACTACACGACCGAGCAAGCACTAACAGTGTGCAACCATCCACGACGGCCTTATCAGTAAGCCGATAACAGTTTAATCAAGCGCGATTTTTACGATTCGCCTTATCAGTGGACACGCCGGATTACACAGTCCGATAAAGATCAAAGTAGTTAACAATCTATTTGTTGTTATATTTATCTGTTGCTACTGTTTTCGATAATGTTTGGGTGCAAGGTTACAATTGATACATATATTTTTTATTTATTTACTTAACTTCATACACTAATACTAGTGTAATGGCGGACTTAAAGCCTTAGGCCTTATCTACCAGTCAACCAAACGGGTGATGTAGAGAATGACAGGGGTAGTGCAAAACTTGAATAGGTATGTGGCGAAAAAAAAGACTATAGTCAAATCACTAAACTAGATAAAAATAATTCACACTATTAACTTAAGTATATATTATGATAAACAATACCTACATATACTACATAAATATACTATGATCTATCTGACAGTTTTTAAAGAAGGTGTTCCATCACCTGTTTCTTAAATAAAAAGCGGGTTTTAGCCTTACGTGTGTGTTAATCGTTCGAAGGATTATTTGTTTACGAAATTTTCAATTTTTTTAATTCATTATAGTAACTAGGCTATTTTAGCAAGAATGTTTTATAATAATCTTACATGTATAGTCAATAAATACAAAATATAAAAAGGGGGAAAAACATTATATACTAAAATAATAACCATTTGTTCAACAAAGTATTACCAAAACTAACTTAAACAAGAAAACAGTACCAAGGCCCAGGTGATAAGGTGCAGCTGCAAGTTATAAGTGACGTAACATATAGCATTCGACGTAGAAGGAAGGTTCTTGGTAATTCGTTCTGAGTGGATAAATATACTTTGTAATATGAATTTAAACCGAATTTACGATGTTAAAATATACTAATATATTATCAAAAAAGTCAAAAATCATTTATTTATTTTTGGATATTTGTATCACTTGATAATATAACTATAATTTTTTTTACTGCCGTCTTCTAAGCGCAAGTACAGAAGAAGCGGTAACAAGCCGGTTTCCCGCAGGGGTAGACAGACTATGGACCTCCACTTGCTACGATCCTGACAAACCTCTTTCACTTCATCTACATTCAGTATTATATTACAGTAAAATATAAATATATAAACATATTTTTTTACATTTAAAAACACCCATTCATCGTCTCATTGTTGCCCATATGGCAGTGACGTGGATCAGTTTGGGCTTCATGGTCTCTACTCTCATCTCAGCGCTGGTAGAATTTCGCGGCCACAGCTCTCTCAATGACATTATCCGAAGGTCTCTGGGCACCATATACGTACCTTGTACCCTTGGACCTCGGGGTGTTGTAGGTGATTATGGCGAGAGACCTGTTGGAATGTCGCTGACCCCTGAGAATCCGGCAGGGCGTTAATGTGGGACGCCACATGCGTTGACACACTGGCACCCTCGTATCTCAGGGGATCAGGATCTCAAGAGCTGATTTGGCTGCTGAAAACGCTGAGATCGCCAAACGGTGCAAATATAGTTCGTTAAATGATGACTATATTAACTGCGCCAACTCCCCCACATCTTTTATAGTTTTCTTTACCCAAAGGTTGGCTGGAAGAAATCGCTTTAGTTATAAGCCCGCCTTTGTACCTACTAGATTTTAAATGTACTTTTGATTGTCATAATCAGTTAGTGCAATAAAGAAATTTATCTTATCTTATACTAGCTGCGCCCCTCGTTTTACCCGCGGAAAAGTAGCCTATGTGTTAATCCAGGTTGTCAGCATCCTGCGTACCAAATTTTATAAAAATTGTTCCAGCCGTTTACGCGTGAAGAATAACAAACACACACACACCCACAAACTTTCGCCTCTATAATATTAGTCTGATTTTTGTGCCGTTTGGCGTGGAGACGTTCGGACCTTAGGGCCCCGGTGCTAGAGGTCTCCTTGAAGACATCTCTCTAAGGCTGATCTCTGCCTCTGATGACAAGCGGGCTGGTTGCGTTTTTTTGCTCAACACATCAGTATTGCGATCCAACAGGGAAATGCGGCCAGCGTTCTTAGCTCTATGCCACATGGGCACGATTTTTTGGATTATAGTTGGTATTTCACTTTTTATTTGTAAATATGTAAATTATTTTACCTTATTTATTGAATCTACTTATTTATTGGTTTCCCTACGTGATCGAGTCAGAAATGAGGAAATTTGTAGGAGAACAAAAGTCACTGATATAGCCCAGCGGATTAGTTCGTTGAAGTGGCAGTGGGCGGGACACAGAACGCGAAGAACCGATGGCTGATGGGGAAAAAAGGTTCTCGAATGGCGGCCACGTACTTGCAAGCGAAGCGTAGGACACCCACCCACAAGGTGGTTAGACGACCTGACCAAGGTCGCTGGAAAGCGTTGGATGCAGGCCGCTCTTGATCGGTATTTTGGAAATTTTTGGGAGAGGCCTATGTCCAGCAGTGGACGTTATGCGGCTGAAATAATGATGATAATGATTTATTAGATCAAGACCAAAAATTAAATAAGACTTTAATCATTAAACGGGTTCCGTTTTTAATAAAATAGTAGACTTATATATTAAAGGTTTCGCATTTTATTCAACCTATAGTATGACGAAGGTCGCGAAAGATACATAGACGCGTGTATCGCTCGTCACCTGTCCGACTATAGATGCGATCGCAATGCCATTATGTTTGCTCAATCGTCAAAAAATCTTTTGTCCACGAAGATAAGCCGCACGCACCACTGGGGTGCGTACGATGGAGCGACGATCCTTGTAGGGATTAGAAAAAGTTTCAATTACAGATAAGGTTTCGTATTGAAATATTCATAAGAATTGAAAACTACGAGTAAATACCTATTTCAATAAACACAAAATTGACCTGTGACCCGTATATTTATGACGTCATAGTATAGTAGTCGGAGCCATAATAATTAAAAAAAAATACATGTGTATCGATTTGGGACTTTTTCGATTTGTAAAGAGAATCACTACGTATTTTTGAAATGAATCCATTTATTGTAGGATTTTTCGCCTTATTGTCGGAATTCGCCTCATTTGAAATTTGAAGGAGTTCATTTCGGACGAGTGACGTATTGTAACTCGCAAAACTCCCAGTCACCTGACTTCACTCAGCCGGTATGCTCATTCTGTAAAAAGTAACTATTTGTATAACTAACAGGGTTCCTAATTCAAAATAATTGTAATTGGAAGGAATTGGTTTCGTTTGAGTGACGTATCGCCGCTCGCAGTCACCTGAATTCGCTCAGCCGGTAAACTCGTTCTGTAAAATTACTTTAAGTAATAGGGTTCCTAATTCAAAACAAGAGAAAGAAAAATAAAACGTCGGAGCTCATTTGAAATTGGAAGGAGTTGGTTTCGTATGAGTGACGTATCGCCGCTCGCAGTCACCTGACGTCGCTCAGACGGTAAGCTCGCTCTATTCACTCTGAAAAAGTTTTTGACTGCTCCGTGCGATAAGGGAGTTCATGTCGCCGAGTGCGAATGCAAATGTGTGCACTTTTTACTTTTAAAGGATTTTTTTAAATATACAATTACCTTTCCTATCTGCCATTCATCCAAGATTCCAAAATAGAACGATTGTATTATTGTAACATTTATTGTAAAGCGCTAAGAAGAGCGGAGGCTCCTGTTACAAATTTTATTTTTTAATAAGAAAAATGGAACTGTTTTTTCAAATCGAATATTTTTGTTTCATTTGATAAGGTATATATACTTGTATAATTTTGTTGAGTTAATGTTCAATATTTCTCCTATTAAAGATTTATTTCGTAGATATGAAAAAAACACCGGTTACAATTTGGTCTGAAAATTGTTTAGCTATTGTGAAAATCAGCTGTTAATTTGCAGGATAGTGTCACGCAATATAATATGCGATGCGCGATAATGGCTTCTACTCGATGGACTTTCATTTCCCGCGCACGTCGCTCGATAACAAAGAAATGACATATTTAGAACAAGCCTGAAATCGAAATGGCAACACAGCCGGCGACGCGCGACAGCCGTCAGTGCTGCCAACGTTGCCAACTAACGCGAGATTTTAATTTTCGAATCCATCCACCGGGTGACGTTCGTCTCCCGCGCTTTTGTTACAAACGTCAAATCGAAATCTCGATTGCTTCCTCCTCGCGCGAAGAATTCTCACTTTTTTAAAAACTGTCAAAGATGATTGACGTGCACTGATCGCGGTTTTCGCAAATAGGTTTTTACTTTGTTTGATTGATTCCAATTGAACTTTAGACAGCTTGTTGGATCTCGGCTTTACTCTTTCGACAAGAATTGGTCTGAAGGGGTGTGATATCATGTTTCGTATCAATATATCAATTTTCATTGAACATTTGAAATATCAAAAGAAAATCTCCTTGCATAATTTGGCCATAAATATATCTAAAACGTTTGCGCACTCGGGATAATCATCAGAAAATCAAACTATTTATATCAGACATTGAACATACATCCCATCCAGAATACAACACTTCCAGAATCATAGAAAAATACCACGAAAAAGTGTACAGATGGCGCAAGCATACGCATACCCAGAACCTCCAGATAACATCTTATTGGGTTGACTAAAGCATGTCTATCTGATCCCTAGAATAAAGCTTAAATGAGTTATAAATTCGAGACAATGTTCAACCAACGTTGCACAAAACGTATGCATCTAAAACTTTTCAATGCTCTAAAAATTGGGTAAAATTTGAAAATATGAATAGACTGGCCGCCGGCGTCCGTCACTATCTGTGTTCCGCACGGGCGCACACGATACTCCACGATACTCGATTAAAATAAGAATGGCTCAACACTATTGTGGCGGGACCTTCCGAGGAGGTTGGCTGTAATGTGTTCACAAGCTTGCAGTTACTGGCTGGGTGGCAAAACCATGATAACTGGTAGGAACTGGTAGCAGTTCTTTGCCTTTTTAAAGGGGTTTTGACTTATTAGCACTGACTGGTAGGCTGTCTAGTTGAAGTATACAAAATCGTTCATTTTCAATTGATCTGTATTTAAGATGGCAGTGATAGCATCAAAGTTTTTGAAGATGAGGCTGGGTGGAGAATATATTACATACAGGTTAGTTTAGCCTAAACTCATTATATATCTGACACTAATAGTATAGGTCCATCTTCTACTTCAGTAAGGTAAAAGATCAAATGAGGGTAGGATCATTATGATTAAAAACAGAGATTTGTTACAAAACTGTAATCTTTATCAAATACCTATTTAAAATTAAAACTTTGTTAAGGAGGTATAATAACCGCACAATGTCCTGGCAAAAAGCAAAGAGAGAAAAATAAAAAAAAGCCGTCGAGACACTTAATCGAAATAGAGGCGCAATAATCCAACATGGCGTCTGCAATTCGACTGCAGATGCAATTGTCACGGGCCGCTGGGTCTGCCTGCTCCTTGTTTTACCCGATTGCTCGATTACTCGATTCTCGTTTTTCGTCGTGCCCGAGCGGCGATACCGCGCGTTGTACATTGAGACCTGTCATATCGACTCTTTGTTCGGCGTGTAGAAAAAAAAATAGGAAAAACGAGATAAAAAGTCTCTCGGAGCAAATTGGGCGTCTCTGTTATAAACAACGGAGGTGGAATGTAACGATAGCGGACAATAAATGTCCGATCCATTTGTACGATGCGAATTTGTTGATTGTTTCGACCCACCGGTGCTTTGTTGCGGTAGTTTTGGCGCGCTTTTCGCTGTCACTTTGACATTTAATTTTTTCTTATTTTCGTTTATCTGTTTTCGATTGAATTGAGTTTGGAAACAATGCTTGAACAGCCACGTGTTATTTACGTTCGGGGATCGGTGTTGCATCCTTAATAGGTATATCTGGACAGTGCAGAGGCGTTATCTGCAAGGCTGGGGGTAGAGAAGGCCGGAGCGCGCTCGGGGGTGGGTCGATATGAATCACTAGGAGTAATGGCTGCAATATCACGTAGTGCACTTTGTCAACTGGTTGTAGCCTCGAAGTTGCATAGATAATACTGAGATTGTGGTTCCAAGAGAGATGTTTGTATGTGATCGATGTAGCCGCATTCGACTCTGTACTTTCGAATGTAGTTCAATATTTGGAACTTACGGCATTGTAGTTGTTTGTGGTTTCGAAGATGAAATAAACACACACCTATTTAAGTTTTATGTAGTTGTAACCTCTCTGTATATTTATCACAAAATATAAATGTACATGTATACTATTCTCTAATTGATTGAGAGATCATTTACAGTGAGTGTCATGTTCTGTGTTATCTATAGATTTTTAGAAAACGACTAAAATACAATTTTTTAAAGAGCTTTGTAAGGTTCCTTTAGGATTATGATTGTCATCTTCAATGAGTCCCTTTACATCAAGTAATTACACTTTGCATTTAAAAAAGGCATGTTCAAAGCTAACCTTACAAAGACTTGACCACGAACGATTGGAATCGGAAAAATTACAGCATTTACAGCTCAGCCGGGCAAAGATTCCTTCCACTCAGCGCCGTATCAATAACTCCTCGACGCCGGCGAAAAGACGAGCCGATGCAATCTGGAGCACCGTCGAGGGCCGGCTCGTGGCCAATCTGCGTTTGCAACGCGATCGAGTGCCGCAGTAAGCTCTAGCTGTGGGATTGTACTTGTGCTAAGGGGCGTGATTTTGTCATTGACTTTTTTTTTGCTTTATTCTTTTATTTAACTATTTATTTGTTGCGACTTACATTTTTAATTATGTTTTAATCTATTTAGTTAACCTTTTTTGTACAAAATACAATGTGTATAGCACAGTAGGCGAACTTAATGCTAAAAGCATTATCTAGCAACCATACTGTTTCCTTTCGATCGAGATACGATTGGTTCCCTCACACATCCTATTTACATTTAGAGTCCATAGAATCCATATTTTATGCCACAAAATAAGCTCACCATGAAGTAAAGCTCAAATCTAGCTAGCCTTTAATGGGTAAAGCTAGCGGCCTAAAGCCATTAAATTAAGGTTATGCTAGATCAAAATCTGTAAATATCACTGCAATCTTTGCCACACCCTCTTCAGAGGCAGTATTTCAAAAATGCCGAATACCGTCGTGAGAACTGCGATGCATTTATATATCAGTTGCGCAAGCGCCGATGCGATCGAGATGCTAGGATTGTAAGAGCTAATGATCGTATTGGGTTGCTTTAAAGGCCAGGACTAAAATATCGTTACGACTTTAGAATATAGGTGAAGATAAGTTGTTAAAATAGTTTAATCATGGTTCAATCTTATGGCGGATAATATACTTCGTCGCATTGAAAAAAAAAAATGTCAACAGTACTTCCCAACGGCTCAAATCAGATACTTTTTCTTAACGTCAAAACAAAAAAATTCTATAGGATTTGTATCAGATATAGACTTATGACGTCATAGTTTCTTGGAGTCAAATAGCGCTCTTAATATCAGTTTTTCTGCAATAATAAATCTAAAATCATGTTGGAAATTGGTATGATCACAGAAAGTGACATCATTTTGACCCAGGGACCCAATTATATAATTTCATCCTGTTATTATGACATAAGCTTCTGCAAAGTCGTTGAATTAAAATAATTTTAAGTATTTCTCCCAGAAAATCCCTTGTTGAAAAAAGTTAGGATTCGATAGGCCACTTGACACCTTCTGAAACTGATGAGCCAAGGATGTGGAATTGTGGATCGACCATTGAAAAGAGGAAGGAGCTATCTTCAATCGGGCTGAATGCCTCTCAGAGAGTCTTGCATCCCTCGGGATAGAGTGGAACCAAAGGTGTACCGATCGACATTTTATTTAACTCACCAATTTTTGCTTGCTTTGTTTCATAATGTAGATTTGGTTGTGAGTACTTACCTGTAAATAAGAACATACATTAAGTAAATCAACAATTACAAAAAAAAAAACTATTTTTTTGAGAGTAAATAACATCTAACTAAAAACATTTTTATGATATCAAATGAAAATTTATGAAAAATCCATAAAAACACCTACAGTCCTAGATTACCTACAATGTTATAATAATTATTTTATCATATTTTTTTGCGTTCTGCACAATTTTTGGGATGAATTTATACTGCCCATACCAGGCCTGTGTCACTCCCCGGTTAGTTATCGGAAATATACCTACGCGCGGCGACCGCTCTGGAGAGGGAAAATCAGTAGATACTATAATTTTTCAAAACTAAAAACCGATTTCACCCCCAAACTACACAACCGATTTCAATAAAATTACTATGGGACCACCTGGACAGTATACCCATTAAAACAAAAAAATAATTTTCCAAATCAGTCCACGCGTCTTCGAGTAATCAGTGAAAATACATTTAAAAAAAAATAAAGGGTCGCGACGAATTGATAACCTTCTCCTTTTTTTGAATTTAATTAATCTAAATTCTAATAAAACCGTTAATAAAAAAAAATAAATCGTTTGTCCAGAGTTATAAGACTTATAAGTATGAACTTGGCTTGCAATGGATGTTTAGGTATCTAAACGAATAGGTGCGGAGTTCAGACGCGAGCTAAATTAAACCAAATCGCAAACCACATTGAGTAGATATTTCTTTGAATTTCCTTGCTGAGTCAGACTTTTGTACGTGAGGACTAGTACTTATTATCTGCCCATACTGCCTAAATCGTACTGGTAATTCCCAGATAAATAAATAATAAATAAATATATAGGGACAAATAACACTGATTGAGCTAACCCCAAAGTAAGTTCGAGACTTGTGTTATGGGATACTAACTCAACGATACTATATTTTATAACAAATACATATATAGATAAACATCCAAGACCCAGGACAATGGTAAGGACATTTTCCAACTTGCCCTGACCGGGGATCGAACCCGGGACCTCTGGGTGGCGTACTAGCATGGTGACCACTAAGCCACGGAGGACGTCAAAAACAAATATACAAGTTACTAGCTGACCCGGCAAACGTTGTTTTGCCAAAATTGAGGATTGTATGTATTTTTGTATGTTGTATCATAAAAAAATAGAAATTAAAAATTTTGTCTAAAAAATAAAATAAAAAAATTTAGGGGTGGACTACCCCTAACAGTTAGGGGGATGAAAAATAGATGTTGGCCGATTCTCATAGATACCGGATAAGCACAAAAAATTTCATCAAAATCGGTCAAGCCGTTTCGGAGGAGTATGGCAACTAAAACTGTGACACGAGAATTTTATATATTAAGATTTGCCAGGAAAATTATAGGAACCCCAGTTTTTAAGCGTTCGTTGAACCGGTTTCCATCAGGAACTACCGCAAGAAAACTTTCTATCACGTAAAAATCCGCATCGATATCGGTCCATCCGTTCAAGAGATACAATTTCATAGACAGATACACAGGAAGACAAATATTGACATCAAACTTATAACACCCCTCTTTTTGCCTCGGGGGTTAAAATACATCTTAATTGCGCTACAAGAGTAGATAAACAATACAATGTCCGATCGCTAAGAAATATTGTAAATGCAAACTTTATGAATATTAAGTGCAATGAATCAAAAGCAAAACAATGTGATTATCCTCTCGCGTTCTAGCGTTGTGCTGGTCTAAGTAAGAGACGGAAGCGGTTGCTGAATTAATATTTAAAGATAATTAAATTGTTTGCAAAAAAACAAACCAACTTCAAGCAAAACAAATTTATTCATCATATCATCTTCATAATAAAAAGAAAGTAAGATTGCTGCGTAGCTGATTGAGGCGTTAAGGGGCTACCTAAATTTTTCGGGGTCCAGTGCTGCCCCCATTTAAAAAGAAACGGAGATATTATTTAAAATTTGGCTTTGATATAACCCTTCAAACTATTTTATGAACGACTGTATATATTTTAAAGTGAGAACGTGTAGCTTTTTATAGCATTTTTGCTAAAAGTGGCCGTTTTTCGGCTTAAAACCTAATAAGAGTAGTAACTCAAATTTTTAAATAGCCTGTGAGATGCTTTTATCTGAATCAGCCATTCCATTTCCATTTTGCCATTTGCAACCTCTCTTA
The DNA here is from genome assembly GCA_943193695.1 of Acrobasis suavella. Lineage (NCBI taxonomy): Eukaryota > Metazoa > Arthropoda > Insecta > Lepidoptera > Pyralidae > Acrobasis > Acrobasis suavella. Next base: position 3,662,343 of record OW971929.1, read on the forward strand.
CAACTGCATGTTTTTGTAATCCCTTGACTCATCTTTTCTTCTTCTTCTCAGCATGTTTACGTCCACTGCTGGACATATGCCTCTTCTATGGATTTCCATTTAGATCTTGTTGCGGCGATTCTGGTCCAGGTCGGCCCTGCCGTCTTTTTAATGTCGTCCAATCATCTGGCTACTGGTCTGCCTACGCTGTTGTTTGACCAGTGTGTACTTCCAGTAATGACTTATGCTTGTGAAACGTGAACCATAACTGTCGGGACGGTGAACCAACTAAAAGTCGCCCAACAAGCCATGGAACGCTTAATGCCTACGCGATCGAATACGAAGCGCTGGTATCGGTAGCTTTTCTTTAAAAATAAATTAAATTTTAATATACTTTACACGTAACATAAATTATACTTATTGACGTGTAAAAGTGCCTGTAAAGGTATAATTACTGAATAAACATTTGAACGAAACAACATCATTCGTCGACACACAAAAGTCACAGATATCGGTGAACGAATTGCACATATGAAAAGGCAATGGGCTGGTCACATCTGCCGCAGGGATGATGACCGATGGAGCCAGAGGGTTCTGTATTGGCGACCTCACACAGGAAAACGGGTTTCATCTAGTACCCACTAATTACATAAGTTGAAAAAAGTTATGATCAAAAATAAATACAAACAACGTAATGTTCAAGAAGTTGGCTCGGTTTCGCTTTGATTGGTCGTTAATGTATTATGATTAGGCACATTATTATAATACAATGTCCATGGTGTAAGGAAATAATTTCTTTATCAAATACCGTGTGTTGCTGGGAAGAGATGTGCCGCTTGAAATATTCCAAATTTACGGGAATATTCCTAATATTTTCGTAAATATTAACCTAAATTTCTATTGTTGGGTATATTGCTGAGAATGTTTACGGGAATATTGCCCAAACTTTCCGAAATTCCCGGGAATGGCACATTACTTGCAGTAGTTGCTGTGCGCGTCAATGACAGAAAATAGTAATATTTGGAGATACTTCATCTCACCGTCCATGCAGGTCTGGGAGAAAAGAAAATTCTCCGAAATATAATTTTCCCGTGCATATCGTAGAAGCCTATCGGAGGAATGGGCAAAAATGCACATCACGTTTAAAGGCGCCATATTGATTCCTTTTCCACCTTCTCGCCTACCATCACGCGAAAGTGGCAGCAAGATCCAAAATGCTCTGTCTGTCCCACAGGCATGAAGACGTGATAGTATGTATGTATACTCGTATGTTTTAGGCAAACCTCGAAGCTCTGGCACTCTTAGGTTTGATTAGTCAATTCTCAGGTCTGACTTAAAGTCTTAGTCAAAGACCAAAAAGGAGTTAATAAACATGTTCAGATCGACGTTTGACCGCGTCTGCCAGTCGCTTCTAGGAAAGCCCGAAACAGATTATTTCATATTCGACGGTTGACTGAAAAGTTAGGAACTTTTAGGTTTGACTAAAAATACTTCAGTTAAAGGCCGAAATTGGAGTATATTTCGGGGGTTTCACGAAGGCTTTGGTCAAACCTAGGATAAGCGAGTCATTCCGGGAAGAGACTGCGTATCGACGTTTGACTATAACGTTTATAATTTGGAAGGTTAATACATACAAAGATATTGATGTATGTTCGTTCCCATTACGATGTTTTAGGTATCATGTTTTGTAACTTTGTTTTTTCTTCTGTATGTGTGTGACTATAGCTACAAATAAACGTCTTATTTATCTACTAAGCTGATCTCAAATCCCACACCCGCTGGATGTTACATCTTGTACCATTTTGCAAGTTCGACAAGAGGCAAGCTCAGGAAATGAAGTAGCCCCGGCGCGATAGCTCGCCAGACAAAGAAGATGCCACTTCTTGTAAATACAGAATATGACAAATTGACACGATATCTGCCAGTTTTTTAACATTGAAGTAACAGGAATTAATGTATTTTAAATACCTTACGTATTTAAAATATTTTAAGTACTACATTTATGTATGATAGTGATATAGAGAAGGGTGGTTGCTGGTATTCGTGTGAATGGGGCATTACATTCTTTTATGAACAGTAGGAAGGTGTCTTCCAAAGCACGTCTTGCTGTTCATCAGGGAGTGTTGATACCTACTCTTATGTATGGTAGTGAAACTGGGTATTGCAGAAGAAGAATGAAAGACTGGATAAGAAATGGTGTAATACGTGAGAGGTGTGGGGTGAAAGAGAATGTAGTGAAAAAAATTGAGAAAGGAATGTTACTCTTCAGGTGGTTTGGACATGTTGAGAGGATGGATGAAAAAAGACTAAAAATATTTATCGTGCTAATGTGGATGAGAAAACCGGACCGGCTCGACCTCGACGAACGTTCTGCGCCCAAATTGCAGATGTTCTGAAGAAAGGTGAAGTAATGAGTACCTAGAACCGGAGAGCATGCATGAAAAGAGTAATGAGTGTTGACGAAACAAAAGAGGTTTGCAAGTATCGTAGCAAGTGGAAATCTATAGTCCCTGCCTACCCCCATGGGAAACAGGCGTGAAAATATGTATGTATTTAAAAATTCTGCCAGGCTCTAGTCGGTGACATTATATAGGCTAACGCTAATTATGTACAGTACGCAAAAAATACAGTCATAATCTCTCAAACTATTGTTTGAGAAATTATGATTCCGTTTTTGAAGCCTGACCGTACCTATCTAACGAGACTTAAGGAATGGGACATGTGATCTTTTTAAATATTGTGACATCGCGCGGGCTCCAGCACTCCTCCGACCCTCTTCGGCGCAGCGGGGGGGGGGGGGGGGGCATGAAAATAAATATGGGACAAAATAGGAAAAAAAAATTATTACAAACCTAAATGTGTCATATACACTATTTTTTGGTATATAAGAATTATACCAAAAATAAAGTGGTAAACTTAATATAATATTGAGAAGCCATTGAGAAGCCTATTATATTTGAAGAATAAAAAGCGGGAAATCACCCCCAGAATCCGAAGTAGCACAACTGAGGATGCGCAAAGATGAAGAAGAACAAAAGACTACTTATTTTAAAAATATCGAAGGTTAGAAAATATAATCAAACAAGCTTGAAGCAAATCTTTATATTACATAACCTCAAAACCACCAACAAACAATTTCTTCAGCTATTTCAAACAGAACAAAACATTTCGCACAAACATATTTATCAAATATCCGGAACAATCCAGCTAAACATCACAGAGAACTCGAGTTTCCGGTTTTAAAGTAACAGATAAATAGACTAAGGGTAATCAAGCGTGTGCGCCATCTTTAAATTAAATAAAGTCGCGGATCGAGTGAAAATTAGGTGGGACACACACTTAACATCATTTGTTTTATGACAGATTACACAAATCGAGAGCTATATAATGCTATACAAACACTCTATCACATACTCATTCCTAATGCCCGCCGGACCACCTGTACCATTGGGTAGTACAGTCAAGTACCAAGATACCTGACCAGGCCCTCGACTTATATCTTCAATTTTCTCTTTAACTAAAAATAATAATAACATGAAATTGTATATTCAGAAACACTTAATCAAAATCTGTCTGAATAAAAATTTTCATGTTATATTATTTTTAGTTTAAGAAAAAATTGAAGATATAAGTAGAGGGCCTGGTCTGGTGTCTTGGTACTTGACTGTACCATTGATGGTACAAATGACACTGATTTATCCCACTAGTACTATTGATTGTGCAAATGGTACCGATGTATCTCATTACTACCCTCCGGACCGATGGTATGGGCGAAAGAGAAAAAGCGAGAAGAGGTCTTACGACCCGAAGTAGGAGGTCAGGGCAGCGCAAGAAGGCCACTTTTAGCGTGATGGTGGGCGAAGTGGTGTGGTGGTTTGGGGCCTTAGGACCTTAAGGCGGCCATTCCCGACTGCTCTGACGTCAACGCAAGCATAGTTTGAAAAGCTTGTTATTTCATCCAGGGCAATGCCAGAAAAAGAGGCAAACCAAAAAGAGAGAGATAGCGCCTAAGGGCATGGTTTGCATTCTATTGAATGAAATTAGTATTATTGTTATCCATTTAATGAATATTAACTATTCATAGGTTGCGGAAATTTCATAAAACTTGTTCCAGGTGATCAACGTGTTTATCAGTTAGCCTTACAAGCATGTGAAATAAATGTTTTGTATTCAAAAATTTAATTACATTTGCGAGGTTCGTATTGAAATATTTTCTTATCTTTACAATTTATGAGTACTTTATGAACGGTCGAAGTTCAGCTAAAATTTGTGCAAAAAAATGATTTTTGGAGGCTTATATTGACTTTGTTTTTCTAAATTTTAATTTTTTATTTCGATAGAAACCTAGAACTAGCAATGTGGTTTATTAACCTTATACCAGTAAATCTGGGCCAAATTGTTTAGCGATAAGGCCACCTTTTGCACATTTCCTGGTTTTGAAGATAATTGTGACCTGTTTTTATTTCAGCCAAATGCTTGACTTCCCTGTACGACACGAAAATTAACACTGATCTATATAAGATGATATTTATTAATTAAAAATAAAAATTTCCTTAAAGGAGTTAACAAACAGATAAATCCTAACAAATCGACTAGCAGATAAACAAAACACAAAACGATTGTTAAGTGTAAACCCGAGCGTAGTCCCATCACTAGCAGGAAATTAGCAGTGCTTCCCCGGATTATAACGAAATAAGATATTGTTTACACCATCTACACGTTCATTCGTTCAATTCATTCGTTTGAATGATGCTCCTTTGTTCGTTCGAAATGATTTCGAGCGAAAATTCTGATCGGATCATAGTTTGTTTTGTTGAGTTTAGGATGGTTATTAAAGCTTTTAGGGTTTCAATAGGGTCGTATCCAGGGTCAATAATAAGTTATTTGGTATTGTTAAGAGAATAAAATGTTACTAAATAATGTCACTATTCATTCATTGATCATATCCAATTTGAACATGATTTAGCTTAATTAATGCAGAAAAACTGATATTAAGAGCGCTATTTAACTTCAATGTTGTGTCCCTTTTCCTTTTTCTAATATTTGACATTGAAAGAACGAGACAAAACATATTTTTAAACGTTTAGAAAAGTTTGCAATTTTAATGAATAAGGGTATATTTTCGTACAAATCTCATAGGTGGACAATGTTTGTTTCGACGTTTAGAAAAAGTATATGATTTGACGTCTTGGAAATCAAAAATAGTTAGGGTTAGGATTAGGAATAAAAAAACGAAGAAATTAAGATAAGCTCTAAAGGACTCACATCCATAGCTGTAAAAATATTATAAAAAAAAAAACTGGCGGATTAAAATTCAGGGGTGATCATGTAATCAAGTATTTAAATTCGGAAGATAACTTTAATATTAGATTATTTTCAACACCTAAAAAAAGACTAAACATATTCCACATTCCAGATACGTATCAAGGGCGAGGAACGGGAAAAAATGAAATAAATTCGATATGACATTTAGATGGACGGAATAGGAAATTGAAGCGAGATCCAGGATCGAGCAGATATTGAATATTGCGCGTCTTAGATAGTGACGAGTATGGAAATGTTCTGCTTGAATGTCGTTAGAATTTGCTGAAGAAATGCCAATACAAATAAATATATTTTGATATACTAATTTATGAGAGTATTGAAAATGCGGGGTTGTATATTAAGAGGGTTTTTAATGAACTATATTAAAAAAAATGTGATCGGTTCACAACGTTGCTTTATATTTTGTCAAAATTAAAAACAAAACAATATTTAGGTTTTTAAATTGCCTAATACTTTTGGGGTAAACAAACAGTTATCAAGGAATAAATCACAACCGCTATTCAAAGAATTATATTCATAAAAGTCTGTCCTTTATAATATCTACTTATACACTCCTCAAATTAGTAAGAAATTTACTAATTTAAGGAGTGCTGCCTTAGTATGAACTCGAAAGAAAAAAAAAAACAGCGCCCGTTTATAAGTATATGTAATTTAAGTTATTAGTTTAGTTTTAGTTTTTTTGTTTATTTTATTTATTCATTGTAAATAAATATACTTATATTGAAATATATATGTATTGCAAATATATAGTTTTTATGTATAAACGAGGGTAAAAAAAAATAAATTACAAAATTCGGACCGGCAAAAAGTGACCTGTCATAAAATTAGTTTCACTCCGCACAGAACAAGCAAGTGTAAAAACCGCTAACACCCCATATTTACAATCGCCTATTTAAAACCCAGTCCCGTCCATAAACCCGACCTCACATAACTCAGTGTGCACAGATTTTAATATAAAGATAAGGCGTGGACAGGCACACGGAAAGGAGGCGATTTCGAGATGTATGCGTCGTCACGGACTGCTCCAATATCCGAGGCAGAATTGAAATATCTGACCTCGAGTGTGCACCGCCTTATCCATGAGGGGATATGTAAACGACGTATAGGGTGCTTTAAGAATAGTTTAATAGGTATTTTTATTAATATTGATAGGAAACTATATGAAATAATACTAAAAACTAAAATAAAATTAAAAACACAAACTTCTCAATAAAAAAAAATTAAATACTTGTGTATTTAATAACTTTTAAAATTAAAAAATGGCTTCACCCCCAAACTACACAACCGATTTTAAGCGTGGATACTTAAGTTATGTGCAATACGAGCGGTTTTTTTTTGTCGGAAATATCCGACGCTCGCGGAATGGGCACGACAATGTTTGTCGGATAAATCCGACGTTCGCGGTGAAAGAGTTAATAAAATTATAGGACCACCTGACAAGTAGGTATACCCTTCCAAACAAAAAAAAGAATTTTCCAAATCAGTAAAGCCGTCTTCGAATAATCAGTGAAAATAAGTACATAAACAAACAGATAGCGATGAATTGATCCTGTTTGAAGAAATCATTTAAAAAGAAAATTCTAACCCCCTTATTCATAATAAAATACAAACGTTTGCTAAACCTATTTTAGTTAAAATATGTTTTGTCTCGTTCTTTCGATGTTAAATAATTAAAAGAGGGAAAGAGACAAAACATGATTTAACTTCAATAGGTTAACAAACGGTAGTTAACTTTTATGAATAAGAGGGTAAGTGTGTAAATTTCTATTGTACTAAATGAAAATCCGGCCAAGTGCAAGTTAGACTCACGCACCGAGGGTTCCGTACAAACCTGTAGGTAGGTATATAAGTAAAAGATTACCCATCACGACAGTATTAATAATATTTTTATTTAAAAATATATTTATTATACGATGTTACCAAAAATTTACGGTTTTCGCAATTTTTCCTTTATCAGTGCTATAAGACGTTGCTTCGTACCAAATTTCAAGATTCTGAGTTCATGGGAAGTACCCTTTAGGTGTTGATTCCCTTGCTATTGTCGAAAATTTGCGGCATAAACGGCTGTATCTTTTGATTTCGTTTGCTTAAAAGTTTGATTTTTTCACAGCTCCAAGGAACAGTAGACTAGAGTATTTGATATAAATTTCAGCTTGATACCTCCACGCATTCCTGAGAAAAAGGACTCTCCTTGGACGAGTCTTGACAGACAGACAGACGGATGGACAGATAACAAAGTGATCCTATAAGGGTTCTGATTTTTTCCTTTTGAGGAAACCCTAAAAAAGAGAATTTGTGGTTTATTTTCGAGTGTTAAAATTAAACCTAAGATGGACCTTTATTCCCCATCTTATACATCGCTGCTTCAGTCAGGCTTAAGGCTGAGACTACGTTCGGTAGAACCAGGACTAAACGCAAAAATAAATAAAAAAGCTTCGTAAATTCCCGTGTCGATCCAAATAAATAACAAAACATCCTGAATTAAAGGAATTCCTCATTCCATTTTCACTTTGTATATTATTTCAGGAAATAATTAATAGGTAACACTATTTTACTTGTAAATAAGGAAAGTTTTTGAATTTGCAAAATGGACAAACCTACCCATTTTTATTAATAAACATTCAGTCCGAATCTAATAATGAATACGTGACAGAATACATGAATGAATTATTCTGTCACGTATTATTTATTTATATAAGGAAAAATAGTAAATACTTCTCATTAACATATATTTGAATGGTAAAATTGAAATTTAGACAGTTTTGCCACAGAGGAAAAATATAAGTTAGTGTTGCAAGCTGACGCATAAACATAAGTAATACCTATTTATATAGCGTATGTATACGTGCTATGATGCATGGAATTGAAAATATAATAATATATATCCGCTTCGTCAAAATATTCACAGTTGTTAACCCGGAACATGCTTCGTCAACATTTTCACAGTTAGTAATCCGCAACATGCTTAATCATTAATCTAAGAGACCACCCCTTATCGTAACCGGCCCAAATGTTATCATAATACTGGCAGCATTGCCGCGCTGTATGGCGATGGAAAATAATAATATATAGTATATTTATAAATATACTAGCTGACCCGGCAAACGTTGTTTTGCCAGATAAATAAAAAAAAATTTAGGGGTGGACTACCCCTAACATTTAGGGGGATGAAAAATAGATGTTGGCCGATTCTCATAGATACCGGATAAGCACAAAAAATTTCATCAAAATCGGTCAAGCCGTTTCGGAGGAGTATGGCAACTAAAACTGTGACACGAGAATTTTATATATTAGAGATACACCTACTGCCTGCACATTTGTTTTAATTATTAATATAATATATGTTGTATTTTCAATTTCATTCATCCCAGCACGTATACATAGGTATTACTTTTGCTTAAAGTACTATAAAAATATACATAGTGTACTTATTAAAATGAATAAAGTGTCAAATATGAAATTAGCTTTTGTCTGCGACTTTTTTTACCCATATCTCTTAGGAATCTTCATACATACGGGATATAAATTGGTTGAGATAATAGATATATCATATATTTTTCCCGCAGATCCGTGGCTTTCGTCAGAAGAGAGAGCAACAATAATAATTTGTTAAATTTTCAATATTATAAAAATAATCAAAGAGTTTCAAAAGATAGTCAAATGGGAATTAATTAAATATTATTTGCTAAGACTTTCTTTCAAAGTAAAAAAAACAATATAAAATAATACGTTATCAAAAGTTTGTATGGATTGTTCTGTCATTAAAAAACTGAAAATTTGGCATTACATATAGCTTATTAAATGGATTAACCTATAGATACTTTTATCCTGAAAAAATGTGGGACTCCCGTGTGATTATCAAATAACCTTTGAGTATGCCGGCTACAGTTAGTAATAATTATGTATGTATCTATACGTTCCTACTCATGCCCTCAATATTGATGTAAATATTAATCGAGAGGTTATAAAACAATCGAGTGAGTCACGCATTGAGTCATCGATGCATCGATAAACCTACACATACGAGGCTGGTACTATCTATATTAATATCTCCTGCAAATAGTGATTACATTCAAACTAACTCCATTGATCTATTGATCTTTGCCCAGTTTCCCATTATTGTCGACTAGCTATCGCCTGTGACTTCGTCACGTGAATCATGTCTATGTACTATGGCATTTTAACCATCTTCAAAAAAAGAGGTTGTTAGTTCAAGACAAAAAATACAAAAAAATTTAGAAGCTTCTTAAAAAAATCACAAGAATCGGTTGTGAAATGTAACCTGTAGGCAAGAACAGCCGGGTAGACTGACAGACAAGCGGACAGCCGGATAAAAACAGTTTTGGTTAATACTAAATGTTACATGTTATAAAGTATCAACATTGTATCATATTAAAAGTATTTAATTATTTAAAAAAAGACATAATAATAATATGACAAAGCCCTTCTGGCGAGTAGGCGACCAATACTGTGAAAATGAGTTTCTTTCGACGTTTCTTCTCAGCAGTGTTCGTTACGAAGCGCTGGTATCGGTAGCTTTTCTTTAAAATAAATTAATTTTCAATATAAATTACACGTAATGTAAATTATACTTATTGACGTGTAAAAGTGCCTGTAAAGGTCTAATTACTGAATAAACATTTGAATTTTGAATTTTTTAGGCCATCTCGAAACTGAGTCGCTTTGATAGCTCGGTCAATTAGTTTCTCTCTTCTCATATGCTGTTACCTTCTACACACAAAAAGTGTCTACTTTCAGCATAAATTACGCCAAATAAGCGGACATACCGCAGACATCGCCCGTCTGTAGGCCGTCTAGCCACCCATCGCGAGCTATCTCCAAGTACGTTGCCTGCTTTCATATACACAACACAACTCAAGATTGTTTCGTCACAAATGTCATGACATACTGTAGGATTTTGAACTTTAATACTGCACAATAAGATTTAATTTTACAAGGAGTTAGCTATAACAAAAGGCCAGAGGAAATGAATCTTAAAATTCAAAACGGCAGTATAAAAAAATTATACATCACTGAATCCGGCCCTGGAAAATCGTAACCAATCGAATTCCATCCCTGTTTTAAATAATTTATGATTAATTTTAAGATTGTTATTGGTGTGAGATACGACGTTCTTATTTCATTGAGTTGTGTGTCGCAGAAGGCTGCGCACACGTGCATTGAAAGGCAAATCGATTGATTGCAGATCTCTAACGGAACCCTTCGTGTGAATCGGATTTTTCGAGAAATCTGTGATTCACCGTGGTAAACTTCGCTAGTGATTTATTTTTCGTTTTGAAATTTTTTATATTATTCGGTCGAAAGTTAACTAATATAATATTTTTTTTAACCAAGCTTTTATCTTTAATATCTCTTAATAATCGTCACCTAGTTTTATTGCAAAATTCGTTATTTTCCAACAATACAAATTAGTTACTTTGTTTTAAACGTCAAAAATAATAAATAAATATTTATAACGAACAAATCACACTGATTGAGTTAAGTAAGTTTAAACGTGTGTTATGGGATACTAACCCAACGATACTATATTTTATAATAAATATATATATATATATATATATATATATATATATATATATATATATATATATATATATATATATATATATATATATATATATATATATATATAAGTAGATAAACATCCAAGACCTAGAACAATTTGAAAAAGGCCATTTTCCAACTTGCTCTGGCTGGGGATCGAACCCAGAACCTCCGGATAAGCGGACTAGCGTGTTGACCATTACGCCACGGAGGTCGTCGTGAAAACAAATATTTTTTTATGAGATTTGTATGAAATATAGACTAATGACGTCATCGATTCTTGTCGTTAAAAAACGCTAATAATATCAGTTTTTCTGCAATAATAAATCTAAAATCATGTTGAAAATGGATATCAACTTTTTGCTTGATCATGATTTATATACTTACATGTAAGTTTATAATTTGCATTAATTGCAAAAATAACTTTTCTACGCACATTTGTAAATAACGGCCGCTTTTAGCTTATGTGCGTAGAAAAGCTTGACGTTCTCACTCTAAACTGTAAACAGTAGGTCATAAAATAGTTTGAAGGGTTATCTAGGGTCTGATCAAGACAAAAATTTAAATGATATCTCCGTTTCCTTTCCAATAATTTATTTCAAATGGGGGCCAGCACTCGACCCCGGAAAGGGAGCCCCTTAATATTTATAGAATGTCTAAGCCTTGAAATAATATGTACATAGTACACTAATAGTATATATAAAGTTAGTAGTTTTGACTACATGTACTACTTCTATCTAGTACATGTAGTCATCACAACTAGCAAAGGTATATTTTTAACAAAGTCAATATTCAAATACATTCCTTGAAGCCGTTAGTGGTTATCGCCACGTTATCGTCGTGTTATTGTTTCGTTATCGTCGTACTATCGCCACCTGTAATTAGGAGCCGAGACGTGTGAAATTGTCATTAACATAGTATTGAAGTCAAATATGTTGTTTGGTAACAAAATATACAAAAAAATCTAACATGGCTTAGCTACAATGTATTTTGTGATTAATTAAACTAAATTACATAGGTACGAGTGGATGGCAGCAGATAAAAAAAAACACGATAGTGACAGACTTTATATACGCGATATACTTGTATAACTTGTAAGTGATAAATAGAACCAAGGGCTATACAACAACATAACAAAAAAGAACGGCATTTCCATACAAAAGTGTACTGCCTCCGTGGTCCAGTGGTCAAGCCGTTCGCTTTGTGACCCGGGGGTCATGGGTTCGATTCCCACAAGGGAAGCATACTTTGTGAAAAGTTGTTTCCAGTCGGGATAGGATATTGTAGGCTTGAATCACCTGATTATCCTAAAGGAAAGATGATTCCGTGTTTCGGAAGGCACGTAAAGCTGTGGGTCCCGAACGCCACCTAGCGTTTGATCATCAAACTATTCAAGAATTGGTTCCTGGTTTGCCCTTTGGGTTGTGGAGGTCAGACGGCATTTGCTCTGTGTAAAAACCAGTAACCTCGTCAAATCTCCTTGGTTAGGAAGCGGACCCCGGGCTCCGAAGCGTTACTGCTGAGGATGCAAATACGCTCGGATGATGATGATTTCCGTACAAAAGTGTGCAGCTGTCCGGGCAATTTCACTGTCACTAGAGGCTCTGTGAGCTGTTAGACTCGCGAGTCACCTCGACCCGTTGAAGCTAATTTGATAAAAAAGTTGCGTCTTAATAAGGGTAAAAACAATTCTATATAAATTTAAAAGTTTTTAACCCCCATACCTACGTCATTTCGAAAAATTTCGAAAAATTTAATCGACATATAAACAGCCGGACAACAGTATTTTTGGCCAATCTCGAAACAGAGACGCCACGCTCGCTTCGCTCAGTCAATTATAAGTACTAAAGTTATCTAGTAAAGCCCATCCGTGGTTTGATTTATTACGCAAACGTCACTAACATGTTTTGTAGATAAGAGAAATATTTAAGTGAACTGTATTCACTATTAAACTAGTACCAATATATTTGTTAGACCATTGTATTGAACGCTCTTCGAATAGTATAAATTGCTATCTAGTAGGCACTCAACAGCAAACCTCTCCCAACCAGTTCATCAAATCCCAACAACACTATAACTCAACTAGGAACAAAGATCGCGTCATTATAAAACACATAAGTCAGGCCTTTCTACAGGAAGTTATTTAATTGGCACAGTCCGTATAATAAATATATGAGCTGCTCGGATGGTTCGTCCGTACGTGTGGTGTACTGTATCGTTAAGTAGATAAAGAAAAGAAGCAATGGATTAGTGTTTAGGTACATCATAAAAATTACCCATTGTTATTTTAACTAAACAGTAAATTTTGAAACTAAAACTAATTAAATTAAAATATAGAACTTTGAATCTTTAAAAATACTATCTACAACTCTAAAAGGTATCAAAAAATAAAACAAAGATATTACGAATAAAAATGTCGTGCAGCTCATTGCCGTCTGTGGAAGAGTCAATTCAATTCAAATATATCTTTATTATCATAGGATATTTATAATATCTCTTAATAACCGTCACTTTGTTTTGTTGCACAATAATTGTTGACGTCAAAAAGTTACTTAGAGCTAAGTTTACTGCCGCCTCCAAAGCGCTAGTGCAGAAGAAGCGGTAACAAACTGCACTGCAGCATTTTCTCCAAGAACGTCAACTCACAATGAAATTAATATTTATAGCTGATATGTGGACAGAGAATACATTGTTTGTTGTCATAATTTAAATTACTTTTTTTAATGTCGAAATTTTAAAATAATGTCAAATCAAATTGTAGATTCAGTATGTACCTAATGTTCAAAATTATGACCATTTCTGAGTATACAAGCCTTTAAGAGGGACCCGCGCCAAGCTCAAGCCAAACTTTGTTGTCTTTAAGATAGTCATCAGTCCTATAATAAGCCTTCTCACAGAGTACCTTCTTTACATAAGCTTTAAACTTTTTGTCTCGCATATCAAAGACCGATCGTGGCAGTTTATTATAAAAAAGTATACCGTTCCCCATAAACGTTTTACTAACTGTTTTGAGCCTATAATACGGGGCATCTAAGTCACTCGTCTTATTGCGTAAGTTTCTAACGGTAAAATCGCTTACTTTATTGTATGAGGAAATATTTTTCCTTACATACAATATGTTTTCAAATATATACTGTGATGGTAAGGTATCTATTTCCTTGAATAATTGTCTGAGTGAGTCTCTAGAACCTAGTGCTCAGAAGGCTGATTACAGTTTAGTTAGTCGTAGTGGATGGAAGTCCATGTTTTTTGTGTAATATTGTAACATAATGTTTATAACTATAGTCCATTTCGTTAGGTATTTAAAAGAATGTAAACAATCTTGAATTGTCTTTTATTGAAATATACACTTTATAAATCAATACCTATGCAAATTATATATTTCATAAATTATAAATTATTATTTTTTTGTAATTTGCAAAAGTATTGATTTATAAAGTGTATATTTTAATAAAAAGATATGTCAAGATTGTTTACATTCTTTTAAATACCTAAACAAATGGACTATATAGGTTGCTGATTATTCGAACTGCATCTAAATCCGCTCCTTCTTTGTCGGGTTAACTCTGAACAGAAATTATAGTTTTTCACAGCACGATTAATAAAAATATTTTTTGGGCATAATTAATGCGTTTTGTCATAATAAAATAAAAAAAATTCTTAGCATGTCAAAGACGATGAACAGGCAGCTGAGAGTACGTAGTCACGAAGTTCTGTCTCAAATTTAAATTATTCATATCAAATTTTGTATTACATATATAACACAAATATAAATTTTGTGTAAAGCATCTAACCAGGATCATTCACAAAAAGCAACTCTTATAAAAACAACTTTTTACCAAAGTCCCAAGCAAATCTAGAAACGCTCGGTTCTATAGCGACGATCGTGTGCGCGATACAGGTGCGCGGGCGCAGGTCGCACCTTCGTGACAAAATAATTGTGGCGCATACCTCATCCCGCTTTAATTTACACCTAATAGCGAGATAATCTCATTCTTTTCGCCAGTCTCATTTGCATTTTGGTTTTATCTCAGTATGTACAGTCAGAGGCGTAATCTTTTGGAATTTTGTGATATTAGAAATATTCTGCGAATTTAATAAATTAAAACATCAATTTATTCAGAGGACTCTCTCTCTCTCTCTCTCATCTCAGCGTTTTCCCATTTGCGTCCTCAGCTGCAAGGCTGAGAAGCCCGGGGTCCGGTTTCCGACTTTTTCTTCTCCACTTTGCACGGTATTGAGCATCCTTGGTTGTAAGACGATTAGCACGAATAACAAACATCCTTGACGTCGTCAAGCCAGCACTTCTTGGGTCTACCCCGTCTGCCGGGCCCCGGCGGAGGCGGCATGGCTATACATTTGTTTCCCACGTAAGTTGCCGGCTTCCGTAGGACAATTTACTCAGAGGACTGTTCCATTTTATAGAATATGTTAGTACTTGCCACATTATGATGTGTTATGTGTTTAGGTTGGTTTTTATTTTATTAACTTCGTTTTCCATGGGAATTTCGGGATAAAAACCATCCTATGTCTTTCCCTAGGTCCTAAACTATATCCATATCAAACTTCATCTGAATATTTTTAGTGGTTGAAGCGTGAAGAGTTAAAAAACAAACAAATATACAAACTCACTTTTGCATGTATAATATTAGTTAGGAATTTAGGATAAGGATTATTTCCTCACGTCGTGTACCTACCTAATAAAGATTCGTGTTTAGGGTTGCCATCTTAAAAATATTTAGCTGGTCACGACCTGAAAAAACCTAACATGTGGCAACCCAACCTGTATTCCATTGCGGTATCGAAAGCATATCTCACATCAATAAGCCACAATGAATATCGATAATCACATCTCGTGAAAGTAAAAGTGAGTGATACGAAGATGACCCCAAACGCGTGTGGTCAGAGGTGATGTATCAGGTAACAGTTGACCGATGAACAACATGTGAGAAAGTTGATATTGTATGATCGATAGCGTAACTAGATGTTTATCAATTTTACCGAAGATTTTAACGCACATCTTTTAGTGAGTTTTTAGGGTTACATTCCCAAAGGGTAAAAACGGGACCCTATAACTAAAACTCCGCTTCCGTCTGTCCGTCCGTTCGTCTGTATGCCTTTACCAGGCTGTATCTCATGAACCGTGATAGCTAGACAGTTCACAGATGATGTATTTCTGTTGCCGCTATAACAACAAACACTAAAACAGACTAAAAAAATATTTAAGTGGGGTTCCCATACAAAAACGTGATTTTTTATTGAAAATGGTACGGAACTCTTCGTGCGCGAGTCAGACTTGCATTTGGCCGGTTATTCTCATTTAAAAGGGATTTGACTCATTTTTTATTCATATCAAAAAGTAAAAAAAAAAAAAAAAATATAAAAAAACTTGTTAATCCGCTTAAAATTAAGTAATATAAAAGCTTTTAAATTCTGTTGGAAGTGGAAACTATTAAGTTACAGAAAAAGGCACGTATAGGCATGTGACGTCACTGCCATTAGGTTTCGCGCGTACGAAAGAGATAGCGAGATATCGCCACTAGGCTCCCACTCTTCTTGATACCGATATTTGAAATGCTTAATTCTGATCTCAACACGTGCTCCAAGTGGAGTAGTTGATAACCTATATTTTATTTTACTTATTTCGGAAAGCTTTCTGATCCATGATAACAAATATATAACAAATAGTTATATACTTAGCCATTAGTAAGTTTCTACTTATAGAAAAAATATAGCACTTAAACCAATTTGATGCAAGGATTGATAAACTGAAACAAAAAAACTATACAACATAGTAAGAATATGAGTAATATAGTCTAAAATACACGTAAAGATAGATCTAGTGCTTCACAGAACCAAAGCCTTTAAATAAATAGATATATAAATATATACGGACAAATAATTAACACTGATTGAGCTAGCCCCAAAGTAAGTTCGAGACTTGTGTTATGGGATACTAACTCAACGATACTATATTTTATAACATACATATATAGATAAACATACAAGACCTAGGACAATTTGAAAAAGGCCATTTTCCAACTTGCCCTGACCGGGGATCGAACCCGGGACCTCTGAGTGGCGCACTAGCATAGTGACCACTACGCTACGCAGGTTGCCTTTGCCATCGCCGTTTTATCTAGTCTGGTTTTATCAACAAGTATATTTTATTTATTATTATCTACAGTACATTGTTTATGTCAGTGACTGTACTGCGGGGAGATGGGGGTGCAATAATGATATTGCGCGCGCGATTGCGTCCGCCGATTGTCGATAGACTCTCGCGCAACTTTAACGTTTATATTTCACTGGCCCATAAATAAAAATGTTACAGAAATGGTTTAAAACCATATTTATGAGTCTATTGTTTTACAATATCATTTTATAGTATAAAATACAGTCAAAATATTATAATCAGAGGTCGGAATTAGGTAGAGTTATTTATGTACTTACACTGATTTCATACAGCGAAAGAATAAAGTGGATATGCCTCAAATCCCGGGATTAATTTTAAAGAGCTAAAAACCCCGTGATTTCTTAAATAAAAAGTTATTAACTTCTACACGATTTAAACTACTGCAAGCGCGACGTTGTCAATATGTTAAAACGAATAAAATACTAATGTAAATACTAATAAAAATTTAATGTTATTATCTTTGTTTTATTTGTCTTAACTATCTCTGAGGTTTTTATCATTATTTATTTGTAATGTTGTTGGCAACATGGGATTGTCCATTAGAAATCCCGGGTAGATCCATATTAATATCAACATTTCGATGCATGTACATAAATAACTCTACCTAATTCCGACCTCTGAATTTATAATAAATTGTTACAGAATAATATAATCATCAGGGAAAGTTCTTGATGAGAAGAGTAAACGTTAGATATTATATTTATCCTTTAAAATGTGTGTTTGCTAAACACAGGATTTAAATTTAAGTACACAAACTATAAAGGCCTGTGTTGGTTATTTTTTGTGTGTATTGGTGTCCTTCTCTGTTAGGCAAAGGCTTTCCCCATTTCTCCTTCCTGTGTAGCTTTTGACTGAAGCTTTTGACAGGGACGAATGTTGACTTTGACTAACTAGTGCGTATAAACTTATGGTATAAACAAACGATGAATGTTACCGTAACAGTAAGCCAACGAGAGGCAAGACACGTTTTCCGTGGAGTAACATCAATGTAAAACTTAAGTTATCGTTCTGCAAAGTCTATATTTTATGCACTGGGCGTGAGTTGGTACTTGTAGAGGCGCCTGGTTTAATTGGACTCGCGGTTTCAAACCTTAGATATCCTGTGGGAAGTGAGATGTTGCACTGGGAATTATTTTCTGGCTATTTTCAATGAGATATAACAGATTGTTTTAAAGCTTGGCTCTGTTTCATGGCTGGGGATTTGAGGAGGAAGTTTGTTACACCATTTTAGGCCAAAAGAGGGGTACTATAAGTTAAATTTATGGGACAGTTGACGATAATGAGAGTGAAACATGTCTAGGAGTGATGTTGATAATTTCTTAGAGAATGCTATCAGTCATATCTAAATAAATATAACTCAAAGATGACTGACTGACTGACATGGTGATCTATCAACGCACAGCCCAAACCACTGGACAGATCAGGTTGAAATTTGGCATGCAGGTAGATGTTATGATGTAGGCATCCGCTAAGAAAGGATTTTGATCAATTCTACCCCCAAGGGGATAAAAAAGGGGATGAAAGTTTGTATGAAACTTTGTCAATTTTAAACCGATCGGGCTGAGACTTTGCATGCATAAAGCTACTATGACGTAGGAATCCCCTAGGAAAAGGATTTTGATAAATTACACCGCTACGCGAGCGAAGCCGCGAGCAAAAGCTAGTCATCTTATATACGGATTATCATGCGGCCATCCATATGAACTACTTATTCATTGGAAAACAATGCTGTAATCTCGAAAATTGCCCGGTCAACTGAAACTTACGTTGAAAGGCAAAAATGATTTCAAGAATCCCTAAATTGGTCCCACGAGAAAAGTTGTTCATTTTGACAGGCTCGAGGTCGCCCATTTAAGTGTTTATGTGTCGACTGCTTACTTGTTATTTATTTTTTGTTTATTTAATTTACTGAACTTAATATCTTAAGATTTTATTACAAAAAAAGTACCTTTTGTACTTTAATCTTAAGATATTAAGTTCAATAAATTACTTAATGTTAAACTTTGTCAATCAGTTCACCGTTGCGACGTAGCAGAACAGGTGGTAGACCGGGTGATGGCATTATATATACCCTGTCTGTTACTTCGAAACTGTCTCGCTTCTAGGACTTTTACCACATACAAGGTCAAATACATAGTCAACACATATCTAATTTTAATATCAGTCTAATTGAAAGTTGACGTTTTTGGAGAAACTGCTGCAGTACAGTTTGTTGCCACTTTTACTGTACTTGCGCTTCAGAAGCGGCAATAAACTTAGCTGTAAGTAAATGATCTGACGTCGTCAACTTCCTATTATGAAATAAAAAAAAAATAATTGTTAATTATAGAGATGCAAATATTCAAAGGACTTGGACTTTTTGTAAAGAAACGTGTCTTAGAGACGAGCAGTGCCAACACAAGATAGCAAAAATCAAAACCCACCATATTCAAAACTATCAATCTCTCAATCCAAACAGTGCAGGCGGGCCATAACTCAGCGATTTATTCGCGCGATCGTGGGCGAGCGCACGACCGCGCAGCACGGCGACAATAAAATCGCAGCATCTCTAGCGTTAACAAGCGGGCGACGCGTTGCGATGCGATCTCGCCAATTTGTACGCACGTCCGCGCCACGATTTATTGGCCACGCGAGCTAGATGCGATAGTGTATAGGTGGCCTTATGTCGAGCCTCGTCCTAGATTCGGGTGGACAATGAAGCTTCTCTAGGATTGAACGCTCAAGTCTATTAGTAAATATATATTTTTTTTTAATTTAACGCCTAGGGCATGTAATTCTGGAGGAGGCCTATACCCGAGAGGGGTTCCTAAATTTAACTTACAAAATTTTTAAAAAGGTTACTAAATTTAATAAATTTAACTTCGAAATAGTAATTAATAAAAGTGTAACATGTTAATATTTATAGAAAATAAAGAGGCTTATATTTATGGGGCATGGAATTCCGGAATGATTTTCATACCGGTATTAATACTGTTATTGAAATTTCAGTTACCGGTATACCGAAATTTGTATTTTTTTAAATTCTGCTAATTACTGATTAAATTATTCCAATAACGATTGGTAAGTCTTGTTTGCGGAGAGCGATTAAAGTAGTTTTCTACGCTATATGGCAGAAACACGGAAACTATTTAACAACTCCCTAGATCCCCAACTTATTTGTGCATCCCCGAAGAGATGGAGTGGTCCTATTCGTTGAGTGGTAAACGTCAAAAACACTTCATATTAAATTTCTATGAAATATACACTTATGACGTCATAGTTTCTTGGAGTGAAAAAGCGCTTCTAATTTTATAAATTTTTCTGCAACAATATGGATATGGTCATAACAAAGTCAAAGTCAAAATTTTTTATTCAATGTAGGATAAATTTATCTCTTATTGTAGGTCATTTTTTTTTAAATATTATTTTAGTGCAAAAGCTAAAAACTACTAGCGTTTCGGAACGACCACTGCTGGGAAGATTACGCCGAAAGAAACCCAGTTCAGTATTGGTCCCTACCCAGCCTGATGGGCTATATTACAGTTACAATACATATTAACACTTTAGCTAGTTAACTTATAACAAGTGTCGATATCTGGTGACGTTTTATTTTTTTAATAGTACCAAATATTATTTTTGCCCAGGAGAGTACCCAATGCTCGGCCGGAAACACATGGCCGTTTATTTATTTATTTAACTTTATTACAAATGTAATAGGCGGACTTAAAGCCATAGGTTTTATCTACATATCATCCTACTGGTGATGCCGAGATTAAGAAGTCTTTGAAGGAGGCGCAATATATGTAATTTTGAAAGATATATTACTAATAATAATATAGGTTATAAGAATATATTAACTGAAATAACAATATATATCAATGAACCGTTGTACGGTGTGTATTTCTAAATAATAGGGGAAAACCGAAAAGTTACCTATTTAATAAAATTAGGTATAAAAATAGTAATAATCTCTTAAATTTTGTTATTTTATCCTATATTCAATGATAGGCATTTAATAGAAGAATATATTTCTATTGTTCTCTCTGAAATGAAATTCCCAGTTATGTTGCTGGTTGCCTTTTTAAAGGGAAAAAGAACGAACTGATCAATTTTCCTGTTGCTTCTAACCATGAAAGACTAACCCTCACATGCATATGAAAAAAAGATTTTCTTTAAAAAAAAACCCAGCCAGTGCAGTCATAATAGTAAACGTACATATGCAACCACGAACATACACACACATACATACGTTTTCACGCCTGTTTTTCATGGGGGATAGGCAGAAACTATGGTTCTCCACTTGCTACGGTACGATCCTTGCAAACCTCTTTTGCTTTGTCAAACCTCATCTCTTTTCATGCATACTCTCCAGTTACTATAGGTACTCCTTTACCTTTCTTCAGAAGATCTGCTATATAGTCGCAGACGAGGTAGACCCGGTCTGGCTTTCGCATGCACATCTGCACGATATTTTTTTTAGTTTGTCTTCTTTCATCCATCCTCTCAACATGTCCCACCAATGTTAAATTTTGCCACTACATCAATTTAAGAAGTGCAGATTTTTTACGCTTTTGCCTTCTACTTAGGTATGTTTATTTGTAGTTAGTGTGTTTTATGTAATTTTAATTTTCTTCCTCCTTTATCTTATCTATAAACACGCCTGTATGCCTCTCTTACATAAACATTTCTCACAGGCCTACTGGAAGAGATCTCTTTTGAGGTAAGCAGTGCCTTTGTACAACTTTTATTTGATGTATTCTCTGTATACCTACCTGCGTCTAGAATAAAAATGCTAGGCAATAGCCCATACCACATGACAGTTAAAATATTTAATGAATTACCCGCCTCTATTCGAAAAGAAAAACCATTTAAAAAATTCTCGAGTGCTCTAAAATCCTACCTTATTTCAAAATGCTATTACGCTGTCAAAGACTATTTAATGTAAATAAATATAGAATTTAATTTTTTTTTGATTGTTGACGTTGACATATTATACATGAAATTTATTTTAACACTTAATATTATTTTAATTGTGTTTAGTTTTAAATTAATTGATTGACATCTACCCATTGTATTTGCAATGCTCCTTGAGTTGCTATGATGAGAACGTCAATATACCTAAGACCTGTATGTATTATGACTCATAGTTAGCAAATAAATGTTTGAATCTTTGAATCTTTGAACCTTTGAATCTTTGAATCCTTGAATCTTTTAATTTTTGAATCTTTGAATCTTTGAATATAAATTTTCCGTGTACATAATAAATAAAATAAATACATTTTATTTGCCAAGCCATTTAAAAACCCTGACTTTCAAGCGTGGACCCCCAATAACTTAAACGGCTAAACCGATTATCATCAAGCATAGCAACGGAGCTTGCTTTCACGTGAAACAACCGCATTGAAATCGGTTCATACGTTCGAGAGCTACGATGCCACAGACAGACAGACATTAGCGTCAAACTCACCTAGTGTTCCCGAGGTCTATAGGCTTTTAGCCCTTAATTTAAGCCTATCGGTCCTTTTTTTAGGGCTATGTCATTTTTAAAAGCCCATAAGCCTAAAAAGGCCTTTTTTGTGACTGTAGGTTTTTTAGACTAATAGGCTTATATTTAGGCGAAAGCCATTTTTTAGTATCAGCCTGAGTAAGACAATAATTCTGAATAATGCATTTATTTTATTTTGAATTAATATTGAAAAAAGAAAATTAATATTTTACTAAACTCTTCAAGCACCGATTGGCCCGATCGGGTCAAAAGAACAATTGAATTCAATTGTGTCTGCGATTTCTGTGCTTGAAGGATTAAATATCGTCAAAACAACATCGAACCAAAAGCCTATAAAGACTTATTGACTCGGCCTATTCAACAGCCCTAGCCTAAAGCCCCTTTATTAGTACTCTAGGCTTCAAAAAAAGGCTAAAAGCCTCGGGATCATTAATAACACCCCTCTTTTTGTCGAGGGTAAAACAACAAAGGTCTAGGTCTCATGCGGGCGGATCCGCGGTACGAACTGGCACTCAACTAGGAAATGTGATAACGCCGAATGTGACTTCCGTCGAGGTGGCTGATAACAATTAACATCAAGATTATTTCACATTGTTTTAGTTTGACGACCTCGGTGGCGTAGTGGTCACCATGCTAGTCCGCCACCCAGGGGTTCCGGGTTCGATCCCCGGTCAGGGCAAGTTGGAAAATGGCCTTTTTCAAATTGTCCTGGGTCATGTATGTTTATCTATATATGTATTTGCTATAAAATATAGTATCGTTGAGTTAGTATCCCATAACACAAGTCTAGAACTTACTTTGGGGCTAGTTCACTCAGTGTTATTTGTCCATATATATTTATTTATTTAGTTAAATACATGCTTAGTACCATTTTATCGTTGAGTACCACTGGAATTCCCTATAGGTATTAGACTTGTTCAATAAATGTAATTTTTTATTTGGTCCATTTTAGAACAAGCTTCTAATGATATTTTAAATAAAAATTTAAATTTATTTAAAAATATACCAAGGAATAATCGTGTCCAAATAGGTGTAAACTTACTTATCTACAACATTCTTATCTAAACAGGTAAGGAATTTTTTTCAAAATAAAATTCATTACATTGGGTACAAATTGTATAAGTAGTAGGTATTTTATTTTAATTAGATTAGTTCATGTGTATACTTGAAAATTTATAAATAAAAACATTTACATAAGTAAACATAGATCCTACTTATTTCTAATATAAATTTTATCCAGCAGACCCGTGAGATGAAATGGGTAGAAAGAGGTAATTGGCGTGTACAATACAAAAACAAATAAATAAATAGTATTGTAAATATAATAAACAAAAAAAAGTAATATTTGAAGAACCACAAATACGTTCTAATATCCAGCGATGGAAAATAAAATATCTAGAGAAAAGAAGGATAACACAAATATTGTTTAACTAGCAAAAGAACTATTTTCACGAAGGATACGTTACGTTATATTAGTGATGTTTTGTCCAAAATTATTTGAAATAAGTATACATCACTCCTCATAATTTAAGCATATAAAGGAAATAGGTAATAGAATTGAGGCATCATCACTTAACTCCACTGACAAAAGAAAGCTCTTAAATTACGAGACGGAAAGGAAATTAAAAATCCTAATGAAATATGGCTTGTTAACTTAAAACTTCGCTAGCTCTGTGTCGTTTAAAGTCTATGCTCAATATTGTCTAGTGACATCTGAATTCTATCGCTTGTCAAAAC